>OX453063.1:6297185-6754310 GCA_949699795.1 Spicauda simplicius | reverse complement strand
CCGGCACTTTCACATGAGGCGACCATCTTAGACCTCGGGAGTAGCAACGCATCTGTGATTGACTTCAGATGGAACCCGTGTTCTGTATGAAAGTTGATTACAGATGTACATGGGCAACAGTGGCCACTTACCTTCAGGTGGACTGCATGTTTGTTTGCTACTTCAGTCAGATAAAAAAAAAAATAGCAGGCGAAGCCGTGTAAATGGGCTAGAATCTTATAGTTGTTCTTCTGTACATACTTATGCACGTTCGCTGGTGTAAAATTCTGTAAGGTTTTCCCGAAGTACCTTCATATAAACTATACTCATATAAACGTGAAAATGAATACTACAACAATCTACCTATCTATTACGTTCTTAAATAGGATAGGTATAAATTAGGGAGATGAGGATATATAGGGTAGGTATACATTTTTACGAATTATAAAGAATATTTTGCGGTAAGTTCGACGCTCTAGACTTCTAGAGACGGCCACGTCAGACATTAACAGACAACAATACGGAAACGTAAATATAACTGTCTACAGAGACATCCATACGAACTTATTGCACTTTGCACTCAGCTGAGCACACTTTGTGTGTGACCTGTTTGTGAATACTCTTCGGAGGCTTCAAGTTTGAGCCGTTTTCGTAAGATGAGTGGTAATTTTACTTATTGACTAAAACCGTGGTAAAAGTTAGCAACGCACTTAACATACCTTTACCTCATTTTGAAATGGTTACATTAAGAAGAAATTAAAAGGCGAAAGAATTCTTTAACTAAATTTTGTGACGTAACAAAAACGGCCTTGAAGAGAAATTAACTGGTGAAAAAAATCTTTAAAAAAATGGAAAAAAAAAATCTTTGGAAAAAAAGCCTAGATTTTTTTTCCATTTTTCAAGATCTGACTGAATGAGTAAGTTTTTAATTTATGTACCTGTACTTATAGTGTTTTTAAAAACAAATAAATAAATCTCTTTTCGATTCCCAACTATAAACTTATTTTACAAAGTTATATATGACTGTATCGTTTTATGGACCACTAATGCAAATTAAACATCAGAGTACAGTTTAATACACGCTTTTTACACTCATAGCCCCACACTAGGATGTTCTCCTGTATCGTGGGTACCATGGACACACAAAAGACGAACACCCAGACCCAGAACATGAATTTAAATTCATCACTCAGATACCTGTCTGGCCGGAAAGCGAACCCGAACAATATATTTCTCAAATTCAAATAAATTGTTCTAAGTTTCAAATTATTTTGAACACACCCGTTAAAGATAAAAAGAAGTTTAATTAGAAGCCGCATTTAAAAGCAATAGCGGGTATTTTGACAAAAACACTGACATTTCTGACGTTATTTGTTTTCATAGTAAGACATTGAATGTTCTATTTCGTTTATTATTTATGTGTTTGTGACAAATGAAAGGTAGTGTGTGTAATGTGTTTTTAGTTGATTTTATGTATATTATATGCATTATTTGAAAAATATATTAACATTCTGCACTCCTTCTCTACGTCCACTATAACCGTGCAAAATTTTATACTAATCCGTCCGCGGAAAATTACTTAAAATGCACCACAAGTTTTTGCTTCACGTATTGATATATAGATTTAATTTAAATATATTCAATAACATATTGTTAAAGCATAGAAATAGGTGCGGTGATGGTGCCACCGGAAACCGCAAAATGTTTTACCGCCTTCAATGATAGAGTGTAATAGCAGGGGCTATAACCTCTCCTAAGACTAGCCGCACAGAAATAATAAAAATAATAATAAATTTTTATTCACGGAATACACAGCAGCATATACATGAAAAAATAAAAATAAAATAAAACAAAAACATAGAAAACAAAAACAAATTCTTACAAAACTAGGAAACATATTTATGGAGGGTACCGCGCTGCGAAATAATAAACCGTGAAACGGACTACCCTCAGCAAATGCCATGGAAGTAGGTACAACCAAGGCGCTGATTTTCAGGGCAACGCAGGGCAGGGAAAGGAACTCTCCTTATATCTAGGGAGAGCAGCTTCGATAAAAATAAGGGAGATTAGTGGCTTTCTCCTATTATCATGTTTTAAAATTAAGACGAATGCCTCGTCAGGCACTATCCATCACCAAAAAAATATTTTGGAAAATTATATTTCATCAAATATAATTTTCCCAAAAAAATATTTTGGAAAATTATATTTCATCAAATATAATTTTCCCAAATATTTTTTTGGTGTTGGATAGAGCCTTTATTTTTGAGGTCGTAGAACATATAGGTTTCAACCGAGGACATAACACTGCAACACTTATTTCTAGCATAAAGTGCTTTTGAATTTCGGTGGATAGGTGTGCTTGCCGGCTTTTTTTGATATGAGGTGACCGTCCTTGTCCTGGGCAGTAGCAACGCATCAGTGATTGACTTCAAATAGATCTCTTATTCTGTAGGAAGTTGCTGATAGTTCTATAGATGGCAATGATAACGTACCAGGAGATGGTTTGCTCGTTTACTACCTCAATCTTAAAAAAAACTCCTTAGTATATACACCCCGCAGTAGATCTTTCAATCAATCCCTTTGGAAATAATTAAACTAAAGATATTTCTTGGTGCTCATAATGGTAAACAGTATGTTTGTAGTACTTACTATGTAGTATGCACATTATTAAAAAAATCTTCTAGACCTTATTTAGACTGTGTATCAGTGGATGTTATTACTTATTCGCTAACTCACTAACTCTCTCTCTCTCTCTCTCTCGTCAACCCATTATTGTCCCACTGCTGGGCACGGGTCTTCTCTCAGAATGAGAGAGTTTAGGCCTTAGTCAAATCACTAACTCGCCATCAGTTAATTACTTATTACTAGTTGATCCGGCGAACTTAGTTCCGCCTAAAAGCAAAAAATCTAAATTTATCAGTGTTCCTCCTCTATATTATAGATGTATTATACATAGTAACCTTCCTCTTGAATGAGTCTATCTATTAAAAAAAAACTTCATTAAAATCTGTAGCGTAGTAAAGATCAAAGCATATATAGGGACAGACAGATAGAAACGACTTTGTTTTTTTCTATGTAGTAAAGAATATTTGAAACAATCTTACTATTATTTCCTGGTTTTCTTGTTAAATGATGGATACTGATTGCAAGTTAAATAAAATATATCCAAAATTGGATACAACTAAGCGACGTGTGGTAGGTACTTGGACCCGCATGCAGCCATTTGTGGTGCGTTGTGCCATTAAATTGTATGGTGAACGTGGTCGACCGCCATATACGGGCACGCTCACCGGCAAATGTGAGGTTTGATGTAAAAATTGATAATAATGTAGTTTTCGCAGGAAATAGTGTGGGTGTTTTAAGCACATTTAAAGAAAAGAAAGACCCAAAATAAAAAAATAAGCGTTTCAAGGGAATCCAGTATATTTAAAAATCAACTTGTTCAAAAAACTGTTATTAGCCAAGCGTGGCTGGACGGTTCGAGCTCCCACGCTTATTGCCCGCAACCTCGGAAGCCTCTTTTAGTCACCCCATACGACAGGCAGGTGATACCGTAGGCCTATTCTGGTTTCGGATCTACAACCTACCTAAATCTCAAAAAGGATTGAAAATTTACTTTTTTTTATGAGATTGAAGTAGCAAACAAGCAGTCCCTTTGTTGTAAGTGGTGATTGCTGCCCATGGACTCATGGTAAGCAATTTTATATAGAAGATTGGTTATATCTGAAAAAAGTCACATATGCGTTGCTACTTGCTACCTCCATGGACTCTGGTTACCTCATGTAACCGGCAACCATACCCTTCCATCGAAACGCAAGTTCACTCTACAAATAAGAGTTTCGGTGGTATGTCCTCGGTCGGGTTACCCTGGTTCTACAACCTGGTATACTGGTACTTGACCTTGGTCAATCATGCAAGATTGAATATTAATAATTATAATATTAATAATTCAATCATCATCATCATCAATCACTTCAGACGAAGGTGAAGGTGAAGGCTGGTACGGTGGTGGCTTCTTTGAAGGTGGTAGAACCAGTGTAGTTCAACCGGAGAAGTACCACCGCCACACCTATTTCTAACGTGAAGCATTCCTTGCGTTTCAATGGAAGAGTGTGGTTGCCGGCACACTTTTATATGAGGCGACCCTCACGGTCCTCAGGAGTAACAACGCATCTGTCATAGACATCAGTTAGAATCCATATTCTGTGGTTGATTACAGATGTCCATGGGCGGCGGTGACCACCATCAGGTGGACTGTATGCTCGTTTGCTACTTCAGTCAGATAAAAAAAGACGACTTAGATTTTTTTGACTTTGGTCGTGACACAGATGATGAGTTTACAGTTGATCTAATTTAGTGGTTCTAATCTTATCTTCATATGGAAATATTAAACTAGCATGGAATCCACTGGAGGACGTAGCATAAATGCATTGCAGCTCCAAGGGACTACTAGGTTGGAACGTTTCGATTATTCTTATATCTCAGCGAGCGATTCTCTCGTCAACCCATTATTGTCCCACTGCTGGGCATAGGTCTCTTAGAATGAGAGAGTTTAGGCTATAGTCTACTAGTAATTGGTGGACTTCACACACCTCCGAGAACTTTTTTTTATAGAACTCTCGGGCGTGTAGGTTTGCTCACGATGTTTTCCTTCACCGAAAAGCAGTGATAATTAATTTCTAATACGCACATAAATCAGTGGTGCGTGCCTGGTTTTAAACCTCGGACCTCCCGATCGATAGGGCAAGTTTCAACCATTAGGCTATCACAGCAGCATTAACAGCGATAAATAGGTAATTTCTTTTGGTATTAGGCAGAGATGGATGTAGCGGTAGTGCGTCCAGAGTTTCAATTTAGGTATAAAACCACATCTAATTTCTATATACTAAATACAATAAAGATTTCCCATTGCAAAATATCAAAGATACGTTTTAAAGAAGTTGTATTTATAAAGGCATCTGGTTATATCGCGTACAATAATGAAGGAAATTTCATTCAAGTCCCATTGAATCCGGTGTGAAAAAATTAATGATTCCGAATTGCTCGCAGACAGCATATTCCTGCTAAGTGCATCAGGAGTATTCCGATAATTGGACGATTCTACGGAAATTATGAGACTAACATTAATAAGTTAGCGTAACTTGTATTAAGTAAGTTATGTTTTTAATCTATTCCAAGACTTTCAAGACGGGTTATCACTATATAGTATAAAACAAAGTTGCTTTGCGCTGTCTGTCCCTATGTGTGCTTTTAGTTTTAAAACTACACTATGGATTTAAATGAAGCTTTTTTAATAAATAGAGTGATTCAAGAGAAAGGTTTTTTATGTATAATGTACCATTACCAGCGTTTTAGCCCACTGCTGGACATAGGCCTCTTCCAAGGCGAGCCACTGAGCCCGATCTTCGGCTCTCCTCATCCAGGTACTTTCCGCCGCCCGGCGCAGATTGTCGCGCCAACGAGCAGGAGGGCGTCCCACACTACGTTTACCCAGACGCGGTCTCCACTCTAATAACCGCTTACTCCAACGATTGTCGGTTGTACGGCAGATGTGACCGGCGCATTGCCACTTCAGCTTGCTGGCCTTTTGAGCTATGTCGCTGACTTTGGTCCTCATTCGAATTTCTTCGTTGCGGATTTTATCCCTGAGCACCGAGCAGCTCTCTCCATTGCTCGCTGAGCTACTTTAAGCTTATGGACCAGTCCCACTGTAAGCGTCCACGTCTGGGCTCCGTAAGTCAAGACCGGTAGGACACACTGATCAACTGTGTCTTCTGACTATGGTCTTCAAGATTTGCGGTATAGGTGACGACAATATATAACGAAGCTTTCCGAATGCTGCCCGGCCCAACTGGATGCTCCTATTGACTTCTCTCTCGAATACATATATCTTTACCGTATAATGTATGTATAGATTTTATGTTTTATGGTGGAGAAACACAGATAATTTTAGGTTTTTGACTTTTAGGCGGAACGAAGTTCGTCGGGTCAACTAGTATTCCTATCGGTACATATAATGATCGTTTTTGTGGTTTCTATATATTTAGACTGGCTAATATGCGTCCCAACAGGTACAAATTAGGTTAAATTGAAGATTTTACTGTGAACACGTTATACTTTTAGCTGGGGAACTGGCGTTTGAGTCGTGTAACTCGTCCGAGTTTAAGTCGTTAAAGTCAAAATGAAATGAATATACGGGTATATATATGGGTTTGACGACCCGCGTGGCGCAGCGGTTACCATACCGGTCTGACGCGCAGTGGGTCCCGGGTTCGATTCCCGGCCAGACAGGTATCTGAATGATGAGTTTAGATTCCTGTTCTGGGTCTGGGTGTTTGTGTGTTCGTCTTGTGTGTGTCCATGGCACCCACGACACAGGAGAGAATCCTACTGTGGGGCTATGAGTGTAAAAAGCGTTTAAAGCGTTTTTTTTAATATACTTATGTAGGTACGTGAAGTTATCTTTTGTTGATGAGTATGTACATAGTTTAAAAGTCGACTTAAAATATTTAGTAAACGTGTCAATGTAAATCCTTTAGAACCCTAAAAGTCTTTACATTTATGAATCAAGACTTAAGACTTAAAAAAATAACTTTTTCAAAAAGAATTTAAATGACCGAGTCTCTTTCAACGCTAACACTGATTTCCTAAAAAGATATTTTTATTACATCATTAATAAGTACACGTTGATATTCTATCATAAAATGAAGGATTAGAATAATAGAGTCGAAATCCATAAATGCTAATAAATTATCATAAGATAAAGTTTCAAGTTCAGAACACAACCACCAACTGAACTACACCTCTCATGTCAATACAAGTGTTACGTATTTCCAAATCGCTAGAGGTCAAGATAAACTGGTTAACCGCAAGCCACAATTGACTTGTGTCACCGTCGGACCCGCTAGTAACGGAGCGAGACGGCTATATCCCACCATAGTAGGAGAGACAGAGACAGAAGCCCCCGGGACAATCCGAGTAAATTGCTCATGATTGGATAATTATTTTATTGATACAGTTAAATGCCATTGAAACGGCAACAGTGGAGGGATGACATAATTAAATTTGTTTCGTAATATTTATGGTGTGTTTGAATGACCATAGACAATTAAGTTGGTGTGTAGCGAGCATAACTAATTACTTACTTTGTCGTTATAGATAAGTTAAGCTAAAATATAATAGAGAGTATATTTATATATAGTGTTAACTGCTCTTTATAAGGTTATAACAGTAATCTTTATCTTGTATTTATTACATGGACAAATAAATGTCTAATTAAATTTAAAAAAAGTAATTCAATTAGCTTTTAAATATAAATTTTGTTCCTATTTCATCAGTAAGAAGATTTGGTTCACATTTAAACAAAAAAAAAGTTTTTTTTTATTAAAATATGCTAAAAGTACATTAAATTACTCTTTCAAATAAATTAAACAGAAAAACAAACTATTGGACTGGTAATAAATAAAAACAAAATGTAAATAATTTGCAAAAATGTAGCAAAGGTCATTGCGAGATAAAATTCGTATTTCGTGAAGTTTAATGAGTCGAAGTATTGTATACACCTTGCGCTTACACAATTAAAACAATTTACTTAATTCATAAAGATACATGCATTTAAATACTTGCATACTTTAAATAAACAAAGATCCTCGATACCAATTTACAACTATTAACTTGGTAATAAATTGTAAGCGGAATTAATATTACCATTAATTCGTGATTCGTATGCATGTAGCAATGTGGCAAGCTTATTCTGTTTGTAGAAATGTAGCTTGGTCTTTTGTAGCTAATCGATGTTCATTAGTGTTTACTATTTTATCGAGCTTTAACATAATCGGTACACGTGTTAAAGGGTAAAAACTTGCACAATTACGAAATGTAATGGGTCAAGAATTGTCGCAAAAAATGTATCAATTTGCTTATAATTGGTGTATTTAAGTCGCCAACGTAGAGACATTGAAATTTTAAATTATAATAATGGTCGAATGACCTACTCTTATCACTACTTTAAATTATATAAATATTGATTCGTCCATTATTCGAAAATTTCCAAACTTTAAAAAGTGTTATATCCTATCAGAATGTAGTCGATACGTTACCCGTTGTTTGCTATTTTTTTTCAAGGGGAAATCCTCAAAAAGTACCGTTGCTGTAGCGGCAGTGGATTATGTGAGATTCTTATTCATAAAATCCCTCTGGTGGCCGTCATCATCACTACAAAGAGGACTCCAGGATCTCCAGAAGAACGCAACCGGGGCCCTCTTAGCGTGTTGCCCCACTGGGCTCTGCCCAAGTTGACATAAAATTCAACCACGGCGTCTGCTGTTTACAACGGTATGCGACCATAAACGCGGTAGAAAGTGCGGTGAGGGAATACGGGAAGATGAATACAAATACAGGGAAGAAATCCCGAAGTCCCCCACGCAGCGCTGAGCAAGGGCACCGTTGGAGGGGGGGGGGGGGTGTCAGTGCGGCGCCCCCACGGCGTCGGGTACCTTTAGAAGGTTTCCCCTTTGTAAACAAAAAAAGACGGATAAACGTTAAATTCCATAAAAATGCACATTATCGAAAAATAAAGTTCATACTTTAAACCTCGTGAAAGTTTAAACGTTATATCATACGTTTGAGCTAAACGTAGTTAATTCGTACTTTGTCAGTAATCAAATACAAATCCTTCAGCCACGGTGAACACTGGACGTAATCTTATCACGCTTATCAGAGCTGACGCATTCTGCCCGACCACTGCAACTTGATCCGCCTTGTCGCCACTTGACAATATTCTATCATGGTTTATTTAGAACGATACCTTTTTTTTTTATTTTTTGTTTTCGAGGGGGAAACCTTCCAAAGGTACCCGACGCCGTAGGAGCGACGCAGGGTTATGTGGGATTTTTACCGCACTAAAACCCCCCCGGTGGCCGTCCTCGGCGCTGAAAAGGAGGACTCCGGGATCTCGAAACGACTTCAACCGGAATCCTCCGAGCGCGCTGCACCATCGGGCTCCTCCCAGATGGGCGGCTGGGCTCACCGCTCCGTCTAGTCTTTACGACGGTATGCGACCACACATACCGCCGTCCTTCCCGGGATTGCCTGACCGAACGGTTCGAGCTCCCACTCTAGCCGTCTGCAACACCGGAAGCCCCTTTTAGTCGCCTCTGACGACAGGCAGGGGATACCGTTGCCCTATTCTGACCCCGAGGCTACAGGGACTAATAGAACGATACCTATCTGTCAATTTTGACATGTTTCTATATTAGGTAACCCAAAATCCTTTTTTAGTAATGATTATACGTCAGTAGTCATTAATCCTTTGTTAAACATGGGTCTCCTTTCAGAAGAACAGAAGGTAAGTAAAATTGAATTGAAATTGGACTTTTTAAGATTTTCAGACGTTTAGATTCCTCAGGAATCAAAGAAAACCCTGAGTAAAATAAATCTATAACGCTAATATTAGCTAATAGCTAAGAGTAAAAGACTGTTTAGTGTGCACTCGTAATCCTACCCTTAGAATCACATAGACTCTAAGGGGTTAAATAAGGAGAAAGGAAATATGAAGACAAGTACACAAACATCCACTTGCAAGACGAAAATCTATATTTAGATACCTGCAAGGCTAAAGATTGATTCCGGATCTCGCCGCGCAACAGTTTAGTTTCTTCTGCACCACTTGTATGAAATAAAAAATTAAGCAACAGATAACACTACATAAAATTGAAAAATATCCATAAAATTTAAAGTTACAGATACTCCAGCCGACTGCTTAAAAATAAAATACTGAAACTGGTGACGAACGTAATTTCGATTTTTCTTCTGCAATTTTTATTTAATGTAATTTAACATCTTCCTTCATAATATAACTTTGTAATTGTCTATTAGCTTTCATTTGATATCCCTTTCATGTATATTTATTTATTTACTACAATTAAAACGGTATAAAAATAAAACCAATTACACAAAACAATTACAAACAATAAACAATAAACAATATTTATACTTTACACTCACAAAACTTCAAGCATACAGACAAAATTTTCGACCATTCATCCGCAAACAGATCGCACTCAGAGTATGCATTATGATGAAAGAAAATTTTCTTCTCTCTTGTGATTCAATGACTTGAATTGAAGCCTGTGCTAGTCTCACAATTAATACGAAATGTTCAAATACATTTCGTATTAATTGTGTTCGTTTAAGTCGTTTGAGCCGTGACAAAAATTGAATATTCATACCTACATACATAAAAAATATATAATGTTGCTAACAATACCGTCCTTGTGACGCAGCCGAGTAAAAATTGGACTCATAATGTCTTGAAACGATCATATTTATATTCCACAAGTTCATCCGGAGAACTTCGTTCTGTCCAAAAGTCAAAAATCTAAAATTATCAGTGTATCTCCACTATATTATACATGTAATATACATAGAAACCTTCCTTTTGAAGCACACTATCTATTAAAAAAAACTGCATTAAGAACCGTAGCGTAGTTATAAAGATCTAAGCATTCATAGGGATAAACAGCGAGAAGCGACTTTGTTTTATACTATGTAGTGATTATTGGTCTAGAGTCTTTTCGTATTCTACGCTGCTACTTGCCAATTAGATCCACAAACGCATTTAGCGTAATCGTCAGTGTATCTGCAATTTTAACAAGTGCAAAAATAGATCGCCAAGGTTATTTCTATTAGGGCACTTAAACTGTCCGCCAATGTTGCTCATGAGTTCGTTTATTGCATTGGTTTGCTTATTATTATTGCTTTAGTCGTGTCTACTACGTTAATGAGTATCCTATATGTCTATATAGTTATCTAATCTATGTTATAAACATGTGTTTACCAAATTTCAGTCAAATCCGATTGGTAGTTTTTGCGTGAAAGAGTAATAAACACTTTTGGGCATCCTCAAAAACTTTTTTCTTTTTTTTGTTCTCAAGGGGGAAACCTTCAAAAGGTACCGAACGCCGTGGGAGCGACGCAGGGTTATGTGGGATTTTTACCGCACTAAAACCCCCCCGGTGGCCGTCCTCTGCGCTAAAAAGTAGGACTCCGGGATCTCGAAACGACCTCAACCGGAATCCTCCGAGCGCGTTGCCCCACCGGGCTCCTCCCAGATGGGCGGCTGGGCCCAGTGCTCCGTCTAGTCTTTACGATGGTATGCGACCACACATACCGCCGTCCTTCCCGAGATTGCCTGACCGAACGGTTCGAGCTCCCACTCTAGCCGTCTGCAACCCCAGCAGCCCCTTTTAGTCGCCTCTTACGACAGGCAAGGGATGTCGCAGCCCTATTCTGATCCCGGAACTACAGGGCTATTCAAAGTAGTAGTAGTGATATTCATTTTAAAAATGCGGATGGATAAACATCGAAACAAAAAGTGGAAATTGGAAAAATAGAGATCTCTCGGGTACTTTTAGGCACGTTTCTTCGCAATCATTTATTTTATGTTCCTACTCCCAAAAATTATGGTACTCAGTCCTGAACAGTTAGTAATAACTACAAAACTATGTAACTGTTGATAGAGCAATAGTACATAATTTTCGGGTAGGTGTATATAAATCGTTTAATTAAACTATTTTGGGTAAGAGATTCTTTAAGTGGCTAAATACTGGGAGAGCACAGATTTATGATTTTGTGGATTGTTTGAAGAGCTAAGAAAGAGAAAGATATTGACCTAAATGAATTTCCGCTACCTTAATCATCCGAGGTTTCACATTTGATATGAATTACGCTAAAAATGCAGGTTCGATTTAAAGCTTATATTTTTCGATGTGTTTGTGTGTTTATTTATGGTTGCTCATGTATCGTTGTTGTGTACCAATATCCATTTACTAATTAACGCTTACAATTAGACCCGAGCGCAAATTTCACGAGAGCTCAATTTACGCTGGTCGTTATGTTTGTACAAGCGGCGGGTATATTTCCATTTAGTCACGCCGGTGGCCATACGTGTTTTGAAACGCGGAATGCACGCAGATTTAATAACACCGATCGTGTGGCCACAAACAATGGGCTGATTTATAAATACGCCGACTACCTTATTGATAGTTATGCAAGCACAGATGCAATGGACTGCGTAGTGTTTTTAAGAAGAGAAATAACGTTTTATAAGAAATTTGTATCAATTTGGTAAATATTGTTTTATTCAGAGCAATATGCAAGATGATATTTGTTTATAGTTGGATTATTTTAATACTATAAAGGCGGAAGTTTGGGAAAATGTATGTTTGTTTCTCTTTGACGCAGAGACTTTTGGTCGGATTTCGCTGAAATAGGTGCTGAATAACTAGATTAACACATAGGATACTTATTACCATTATAGACCAGAACGAAACAGCTGGAGCCGCGGGATTTACCTAGTATTTTTTTTAATTATGAAGTTGATTCCCCTGCCTGTCGCAAGAGGCGACTGAAAGAGGCTTCCGGGGTTGCAGGCGGCTAGAGTGGAAGCTCGAACCGTTCCACTATGGACAATCGAGGTCTGTATCAGATCATAAATCGATAACTTTTTTATTTGTTAAGATAACCGATTGAATGTTTGCACAAGCATAAAATATAAAATAGCGCTTTAGGTAAAGTTCAGATATTATACTTTTATTGGAGTATATATATATATATAAAAAAATCATGAAAAAAAAAGTTTTTCACTAAACCCTTTTATTTAATTTTCTTAGTCCACACTACTTATAAGTAGTAATAAAATGTATTATTAAAATCAGTTTATTACAGAACAATGTTTATTAAGCTATTATTTATTTGAAAAAGAAATTAATAGTTATCATTACACATACTTATTTAAAAAAAATAGAAAGTATACATTAAGTGATTTACAAATGATATTAGAAATGATTGTATATTACACAATGAGTATATTATATTTAGTTATACTTGGTGAACTTCGGGGTCCATAATAAGTTCATTCACTTTTAAAAGATCTAGGGTATCTTCATCAAGTGCCTTCACACTTTTGCTATATGTTTTTCTAAAGCTGGAAATGTACGGATCTGACGTGTAGAGAAGAGTGTAAAAATACATCTTCATTTGTAGCTGATCGAGAGCACTTCCTGGCATGATGTAGGTGAAATTTATTATAATCCTTATTACGGGCTTCTTATGCGTCTTCGGAAAGTTGACCAATAGGAATCACTTCAAAATGCCTAATGGCACTTTCTCCATGAATAAAAATATTGTGATCTGAAAATGGCATGTAGTACCATTCATAATTACTTACATAAATCCTGGCAGTTTCCACGACATATTTGATGAAAGCGCTTGTAAAATAATATACAACCTTTTGATTAGATTTACATCCACTCCAGTTATTTCAGACGAACAATCTGCGTTGAAAAAAATCTTCTAGCAGAGAGTTCGTGCTTCACATTCACTTCACCGTTTTTATTAATTAATGATGGCCGCAAGGTAATGATTTGATTTTTTATTTCATCCACAATAGCTTCAGTCTTTTCAGGAGTTTCTTTAGAAAATTCTATTGATATGGGCCGACAAAAACGGACTGACGAAGGCACTGGATTTTGCCAGACAGTGTCACCAGTCAGCTCATTGATTAAATTAATAGGCACTAAAGAAAAAATAAACAAATTTGTATCGGAAACAAATTCAGACTCCTCTGAAAGTTTTTGTTTATACTGAATTTGACCAGATGAACCATCACATCCCCATTTACTATATAAAACTAAATGACAATCCATTCTTATACACCGAATCTATGGCCAAAATCCTAGCTGGTAGTGTGGTCCAATATATCTTGAAGATATAGTATTTTTGCATGTGTATTAGTGATTTCTATTGATGTTGATGGTGGATAACATGACTGTTTGATTTCTTGTATTTTATAAAACGGCGGCAGTATAACATAGTGTCTTTCGTTTGTTAAATTCCTTAAATACTTGTGCTGCGCTTTTGTTAAATCCAAATCAATGAAAACACTCAATGCCTCTTGATCTGATAGCATTTTGCTCTGGCTTGAGTTTTCTATGATATTCAAATAGAGACATTGTATCTCGGTCAGCAAGCCTTAGTTTTTCCACGAGTTTTGCTTCTAATTCTTCTTCTATTGAACGTAAGCCCTGAACGTAGGCATTGCAGATGTGTTCAAAGCCATATTCACTAAATAGCGCGGTATTTTTTCGCCTCTTCGTTGATTCTGATGAATCCCCATAAGAGACACAGGGTCTTCCACGTTTTCCAGAAGACGTCGATAGCGAGTTCTCAGGTGCTACTGCTTCAATGATTGGTAAGGTTACCAAATATTCAGAATCTTACCAATTTTCGTTCTTTTTTAAAAATGAATCCTTTTACTGTCTTCAGAAACATGATTTTTTTCTTTTAGAACTGTTGATAGAGCTTCAAGTTTTTTTCCTCCTTCAATGTATGGGAGTAATATTTCACGCTTAGAACACTTGAAAGTATTAGTCATTTTGAAATTTAGTGAAGACACTTAAAAATCAAACGTCTGTTAGTAAATGTATTACCAATTTGTAATAGTTTTAGTAAATTGATTCACTCTTTTTATATAGTTTCATAAATGAGAGTAGTGTGCATTATATTGATTAGTAACACCGCAAAATGTGTGCAAAATAAAGATAACACGTCCTTGTATCAATAAAAAACAATAATTTAATTAAAATTTACCGCTAAATTAACAATTAAATAGGACAACATCAGAAACCACAATAGATAAAGTTTTCTTGTTCCCTGACTTGTATCGTAGTTTTCTTGATAACTTCTAAAACCGCACGAATCCGCAGCTGATTTTTATAAATGTTATTTATGAATATCTGGACTATAAAACAACATCAAATGTAAAGCGTCGGGAGACGTCGGTAACTGCCAAAAGCCTCGATGAATTTTAGACACGTACCTTTTTTCTCTTCATTAATTGTTAATATTTTTTATAGGAATATAATCACAAAATCCACAACAAAATAATTGTTTTAAAATCTACAGTACTTTTACTTTACTAGCTTTTTAAAAATATATAACACTTTATACCTATTTACACAGTTTTTTAAGGAAATTATATTTAAAATATCGAAGCGAACAACCTGAAATAGACATTCTTACGTACTACAATTTCTCACAATAAAAAAAAAATATTCCAAATGTAATTCACGAAAAAATAACTCATTACATTAAAGTTCCACTATAAAACTATTAAAAAAAAAACAACGTGCCTCAGGGACGACTTTAGTAAAAACGAATTATAATCTGCCGTTGTTCTACCATTGTCCATAGTGCGTTCGGTCAGGCAATCCCGGAAAGGACGGCGGTATATGTGGTCGCATACCGTCGTAAAGACTAGACGGAGCGGTGGGCCCAGCCGCCCATCAGCGAGGAGCCCGATGGGGCATCGATCGCGCTCAGAGGATTCCGGTTGCGGTCGGACCGAGTTCCCGGAATCCTCTTTATAGCGCCGAGGACGGCCACCGGGGGGGTTTTACTGCGGTAAAAATCCCACATAACCCTGCGTCGCTTCCACGGCGTCCGGTACCTTTTGAAGGTTTCCCCCTCGATAACAAAAAAAAAAGGATGGTCGCCTCAAATAAAAGTGTGCCTGCATCTTAACTTTCGTGGAAAGAGAGGACCCCCGGAAGGCACCAGATCCGCGTTTCATGTCGCCGTAAATACGTGATTTAACTATAAGAATATATTAATATATATAACGAAGAGGATGCGTGAAGTCAGGTAGGCTCGGGGTGTCTTCATTACTGTCCATTCTTGAAGATTTGAAGTAAAACACAGGAGTTATTCTTCTTCGATTTCTTCACACTTCAGGAGGTCCGATCGCTTCCACGGTTAAACAAGAAATCTTTTTCTACCGGCTTTCGCTCGCCTTTTTATAACAATGTTTGGTGGTGTGACAATAATAAATTTATGGAGGGTAAATTAAATTACAATTCTAAAAATCATTAAATGTTGCTAATTCAATAAAGAAACAATTTTCGATCTTTAAACTAACTAAAATAATTATTATCGGCGACGTGTTTTTCATAAATACGCGGTGTCGCGCCGACAGATATGTTAGTCTATAAGGTATATATGATATGGACCTCTGTATTCAATTATAATCATGTATCTTTGTTTATATTGTCTGCAATAAATGGATAAATAAGAAATAAAAATAATAGTAAGAACGAAACTCTATAAAAGGATCACTTTGTTTTGCGTCTGTCTGTCTAACTGTTTAGATAAAACACTAGACGATGCCACAACAGCCTTTGAGACACGGAATATACACACAAAGTTCTGCAAATGAATTTCTACCGCGTAGGTAATTTCGGTACTCGTGGTGTGTCATATTATCACATTAGCCGAATACATCGGAACCTAAACTCAGCTACGAAACTTCGGTTGTGTCCCTTTGGTATAGTGTGTTTAAACACTTTAACTGAAATAACTTTAAAAACAGGGAATTATTACTGGATACTTAATAAATTACTTTAGCTTAACTACAAATTGAAGTGTTGTGGTGATAAAATATAGAAAGTTTCAATAACAAAATTATCTATCTAAAAGTTTATTACAAATTGTACTTTTTTACCTCACTGAAGTGGCAAACGAGCATGCAGTCTACCTGATAGTAAATGGTCAATGCCGCTCATGGACATCTGTAATCAACTTCTTACAGAACATGGATTCTATTTGAAGTCAATCACAGATGCGTTGCTACCCTCGAGGACTAAAATGGTTGCCTCACATAAAAGTGTGCCGGCAACCACACCCTTCCACCGAAACGCCAGAAATGCTTCATGCTAGAAATAGTAAATAGTTAGTTGTAATAGAATAATGTAGATTTAGATAAACGGGGCGAACTTATTGTATGTATTGGCACAGATTAATACCTATATTAAGTATAAAATATATAGAGCAGCTACAAAAGAATAACTGTAATTGGACGGACTGCGTGGCGTTGCTATTTAAAATTGTACTACAACGTGGTGGCGTATCGCTAAGTTTAGAGACAAAAAACTGCATAATCATCACCTTCACAAGTTAATAATTTAACTCCAGTAAATAAATAGATAGCCAATCGAATAAATGATCTGACTTAGTTAAGCAGTACCCCTAAGCCGCGACGTTGTAGTACAATTTTAAAGAACAAATGTAATATTTTTACAATTAAAATATATATGTAACTCGGTAGAACTTAGTGGGTCGTCTATAAATATTATTTTTGACTTTTTTAATGTTTGCTCATTTATGTATCTATATAGCGTTGGGGTTTTTTATTTTATTTTTCATTTAATTTTATTTAATATTATTTTAATCAGCGTTTATCAAACTATAATGATACTATAGATTTATTCTGTGCACAGTTGTATGTATATATTTAATTGCATTTATGTAGTATGTATTTAAAGTATTTTTTTATTAAATTTCCACCTGCCACAAATTTTCCAGCCACCCAGGGTTGACTGGTAGAGAATGCCATCAAGCATTAAGTTTGCCCTATTGTAACTTTTATTTTATAGAGGTGCAATTATGAAATAAATAAAAATAAATAATATAGCTAGCAATGCTCCAACCTACTACAAACATTATGCAAGTGGCCATTCGAATCCAAATACGGCTAATGACATGTTTCAAATGCAGATGAGTTACGTAAGAGTCCTTGCCTGTCAGATACTATCTGGTGGCATTGTTGGCAGCCAGTGAGAACAGTCGGCCAAAATAAATGTTACGTAAGTTGTTTACTAACTGTGGTACTATTCTGTAAATAACAACACGAGTCAATTAATTAAATATTACATCTCGATTGCTCTGAAGCAATTGAGATTAAGGCCCGTTTAGATGGAGAGAGTTTCTCTCGAATATACGATTATCGAAGGAATATCAAACATTTTTTTGTCTAAACATTGGTTCTTCTCGCCTGTGAACATTCGCTCTTCTCAATCATTGCCTGGGACGATAATTGCCTAGCAATAACATATTATTGTATCCGTGTAAACACAATTTCAAAGCAATAATCGTATTACGAGATTTGATGCCAATTGGTATCATGAGTGCAGTGGGGGAGCGCTGCATTTCTCGCATCATAGTTTTTATAATTTTCTCCGTATTCCACAGCTTCTATTGAGAAATTCAATGAACTTAATATTGTCGTCAGTTGCAAATTTAAAAGACCTTTATGTCATTTTAACGAACAATTTAGGTACTAGTAATCACTAAGCTCGAATGACCAATCTCGCATTGAAAACGATTCAAACTGATTTGTACGATACTCGTATGAAATCGAAAATATGTCACGCGAGAGCGACGTTGTACAAGTCGACATTCTCATGAGTAAGTATCTGCTTACTACAATTTTGTTGTGAAAACAAACAGACAAATATCGCCGCGCGATAAGTCATAAGCGAGTCTCGTGTGATTTAATCGTAGGCGAGATTTTATTTCTTGCCTGTATGTAAACATTTTGATACGATTATGTTATGGCGATTATTACTTGTGACAGTAGCGTATGCTTTCTCGAACTGAAACGTACGAGAAACTCTCTCCATCTAAATGGCTCTTAAGACGATTTCTTTAGCGTTTTGAAACACTAAGCCTCTTTTATCATTTTAAATTATGGTAATGTAAAAAAAGGCTTAGCGTACAAAATCCAGAGGACTTAATTGCTAATAAAAAATTATGGGACTGCAAATCTTCGCCATCTTGAAAAGGGGGGGCACATCGTTTCTCAATTGGGACCACTATTCATCGTACAGAAATTTGTTTAAATATTTATTTTCCCTATTTGTATTTTCTATTTTGGTTGGTTTAACTTTTGCCGTAGAACCAAAAATGATACAGTTAACGGGTAGGAATAGGTACATCAATAAATTTTAACTGCAAATCCGGCACTATAATAATATAATTATTTTACAGAATAGTACTCCCACAACGTTAACTGTATTTTATATTTACAAGCCAATCAATCTTAGTTTCTTGACAGTAAAGTGTATATGAAACAATAGGTTTAAATATCTTTATTCCTCATAAAAGATAATTGTCACTCACATGACAACAACAACTAAATCATTACAAACAATAAATTAATTAACAATGCAATTCAATATTAAAAACGAAGTTAATAAATATAATATAACCGTTTTATATCTTTTTCAAAGAAGATATAAGATGACAAATCTAAGCCTCTCATGAAGGGGAGTACCAAATAAAAGGTAAATGCGAAATGAAAGAAAATTACTCTTCCTTTGTCAGATTACACTCTTTTTGCGAGAAATTGGGTAAATATAGTATTTTCCCGATTTCTAGCAAAAATTACGAACTTTAATATAAATTTAAGGGGTTTAACTTGTTTAATTATAGCGCCAATAGGTTATTCTAAATAATAAATAAAAACTTTATTAAAACAGCTTATTGTGTGTCTAATCAATAATCGATAAATCACGCCATTTGCTACACTAGATGAAAAAACACTATTCATTGTTATTAACTTTTATCGGTTTCCTTGAAGGTTAAGGAAAGTCAGTTTAATAACATGAAATGAAATTAATTGAAATGTCTATAATTTGTATAGGCCTATGTCTTATGACTTACAAATTGTCAGTTACACATTTTTTTTACACTATCACCGGATCCGATACGTACCTATTAAAAAATATTGAATCAAAGAAAGAAAACACACTATCCATGTAGATCTAGTACAAATAGTTTGTAATTTAACTCATCATTTCATAGGCACGTAGGTCGATAATCCCAGCAACTTTGGGAAGGAAAACTAGGTATATATGTGACCAAATACTGTTGTTAGTAGGTAAAGTTCTGATAGAGTTCTCTGTGTGTACATAGGTAACGAATTAATAGAAGTTCGCTTTCGTTACGTAGGACATCTCGGAGTCTTTTACATAGTGCCAAAAAGATCATGAACAAAGTTTTAGTGAGGTAAAAATCCCACACAATCCGATAACTCTACCACTAATACCTACTGTTGTAACTTTTAACGTTTTCTCCGTCCACAGAAAAAGAGCCGACTATCTCAGAAAAAGATGTTTATCCCCTTCTTGCTTATGAGTAGGAGTACCAAAATACCAACAAGCTACCAGTAACTACATACATCCATCCATCAGCCCTTTGATGTCCACTGCTGGACATAGGCCTCCCCTAAATGGCGCCACTCCAACCGGTCCTGTGCCCTCTGAATCCAACGGTTTCCCGCTGTCTTCTTCAAGTCATCGGTCCACCTGGTAGGGGGGCGACCATAAGGGGGTTTTGCCAGTAGTCACCGCGCCTGGCAAGCGTGTTGGTGACCGCAGTAAATGTTGGAATTTCACAGGAGATGCTGCTGCCCATCTCCTGGATGTTTTATCCCTTAGTCGCCTCGTACGACATCCACGGGAAGAGAGGGGGTGGTGCTATTCAAGACCGACACCACACAGCCAACTACTACATACATACATAAACGTAAATTGCACAGACACCAAGAAACCCTAGACATTTGAATGAAATATAATAATATTTTTAATGGAGTCTCCGATTTGCTTTCATACCGTTGACGATAGACATTCAAAGGACGATTCGTCCTTATTATTTGCTTATCTACTATTTTACTTGCTTCCGGGTTTTACTTGTCAGCTTTTAAAAGGTTTCTTGTGGCGTTTGGACGACCTTAAAGTAGGGGAAAACATAGACAAACCCACACTCTTAATAGATCTGCTTATCAGTTTTCTTAATGTAATAAACAAGCAAGCAAGCATTTAATACACTTGATTATAGTTAACCTGCAACAGCTTGCTGAGCTAACTTTTATAAAAATTTAAAAACAACATGGCAAAGAAAAACAAAGAAAAAAGGCAAACCTACTGAGTTTCTTGTCGGATGTTTTCAGTTGAGGTCGTGTTCCGATCCGGTGGTAGTGTAAAAAAATATATGTTACTGACAATTTGTAAATCGCAGGCATTTACAAATTGTCAGTTACATATCTTTTTGGCCTATGCAAAATAAAGATATTTTATTTCATTTCATTCGACATCTGTAGGTAATCCTAATGTACAATAATAATATATCATATCTAGCGTGAAACAATTTTTCCGTTTCGGTGAAAGAATGTGACTGCGGGTCACTTTTTTATTAGGCGGCCATTTTAGTCCTCGGAAGTAGCAACGTATCTGTGGTTGATATTTGATACAACTCTTGACTTGCGTAATATTACTTTCATGTGCTTAATCTTACAATCTGGTGGACGTTATCCCCTTCTTTGACTAATCTCCGCAAGCACCGCGAAGGAGAGATGTGGTGTAAATACCGTCGTCAACCCATTATTGTCCCACTGCTGGGCACGGGTCTTCTCTCAGTATGAGAGAGTTTAGGCCATAGTCCACCGAGCTGGCCAAGTGCGAATTGGTGGACTTCACACACCTCCGAGAACTTTTTTTTTTTTTTAAAGAACTCTTGGGTGTGTAGGTTTCCTCACGATGTTTTCCTTCACCGAAAAGCAGTGATAATTAATTTATAATACGCACATGAATCAGTGGTGCGTGCCTGGGTTTGAACCTCGGACCTCCCGATCGAGATGGCAAGTTTCAACCATTAGGCTATCACTGCTCTCGTAAATACTCTGTAAATCCCACTTTAGCTCAACAGTGGAAGATTGAAGAATTGCATTTAAGTGTTAGGTTTAGTGCATTTATAATTTAAAATATTTTTATTTTATAATTTTTCGCTAAATAGTAATTATGATGAGTAAATAAGATCCATTTGCAAATTGCGCTAGAATATGCGTCTTTCTGATCAAATAATACGGTAATTGGCGATGAATTCGCATTTGGCGCGCGACGCTAATGGCGGAACGAATGTAATCGCTCGTCTAACAGATGCTGGCCAGGGCTGTAGTGTTGCCCAAATTCAGTCTTGGTCTTGCAGTCTTGGTCTTGTTCTTGCGTTTTTGCAAGACCAAGACCAAGAACAAGACCGCGTATTTTTAGCAAGACCAAGACCAAGACTGACCGTGCAAGACTTGAGCAAGAACAAGACATTGCCTGCAAGACTCTTGCGTCTTGCAGCTAGGACTTAGCGCTATTTCACTGAGTAGTTAGGTGTAACAGTTCGGTGTATAGGTAGGTACGCTTAGGAATTCTATGAGACGCAAAAAATTGTATCAAAGAATATGAAAAACTGGACCTATGCGCATTACGACTAATACCATAAACATAGCGAATAAAAAAATATCTATTAAAATCAAACTGAGTGCATGCATAGTTATGTTTTAACCATCGGCACTTTAATAATGCGGCATCAAAGGTTTTGTACTTACTTCTCAAAGAAATTTGCCGCTTTTCGGAAGTACATGGTTATGATACACGCGCCGGCGGCTTCTTTTGAAATCTAAAACAATCGTTGCCGCCACGCCGAAATCAGAACATTTGACACTATTTGATTGCCGCCATAGCGCGTAGGTATGTATACTCATGCAAAATAATTTCGAATTTCAAGAGTACCTACAGGTGTTCCAAAGAATAAATAAGTTTCAGAGTGCTTAGAATGAAAATGAATACATTATACTGATCACGCAAGTAGTATTATGATTGGGATAAAATGGTAAGGATAGGTAGTAGATGTCATATTAATTCATTCTAGTAAGTATATATTATAATATTGATTACTTATATGGTTTTAAACTAATTACTTAGGTACTATTATTGTACATTTAGTCAAACTTTAATAAATAGTAATAGACTAATAGGTATTTGCAAGACTTGCAAGACTCTTGCTGCAAGACCAAGACCAAGACCAAGACTGGGAGCGCAAGACCAAGACCAAGACCAAGACCAGGTGTATTGGCGCAAGACCAAGACCAAGACTGGCTAAGTCTCGTCTTGTTCTTGCATTTGGGCAACACTACAGGGCTGCCAGACAGGAAATTATTTCTCCCTGCAATTGCGTCGGTTTTAAAAGTGTAGTATTTTAAAATGTAGTATTTTCATACGCTTGAAATATTTTTTCGATAGCTTGCGTTTGGTGATTTCCATCTGATAGTATAGATACGTGATCTAGGATGCGTAATAGTGTACTACATGTTTCATTCTTCCATCGGCCTTTTGATGTTCATTGCTAGACATAACTCCCCCCCTCCCTACAAATTGGTGGTGCTATTTTATTCTAAAATTCCTATGCCTCTGCAATCCAACGTTTCTCCTACCAGTGGAACCCCATTGGTGGGATTACGACACGATCTAGGAAATACCTATTTTCAAATAGTTACTAGAGTTGCGAGGTCATACCTTGTAGCCAGACAGACTAGTCTGTTTAGCCGGACATTTGGTAAAAATGGTTTTTGTCTTAGTATTAGGTAATAGTCGCATCCGACAAAAACTTTGTGTAAATCAGGCTTCTTAAGCTACTATACTGCATAGCTTTTATGAGCGCAGCGACGGAATCAAGATATTCCGTAACGAAAAAAACCTAAAATCCTCCACTCCGCCTACCACGTAGCGCGGCCGAGCGTTCACTAACCGTGTCTGTATATGGTACGACAGTACGAGGATCGCACGGATCGAGACGAGCTGCTCGGAAATCGGACGAATATGAAAACAGCTGTTTGTGACGAAGTAGGCATATAGTATCAAAGTAAAAAATACTGCTTTAGTGAGTAAATAATTACAATTGCATAAGTTGAAAAAAAATGCTATGCATGAGCTTTACCGTGGCAGTCCCCGAGTGCCGCACATTTTTTTTATTATTCACAATAAATGTGAATAATAGAAAAATGTGTAAAGTGCAAATTAAACAATCTCTATTACCGTTAATTAAATTAAAAAAAAAACGGAGTCCTGAGGTCCATAGCACATGGTATGCTATCTTTCAGACTGAAGTAAGACGCCTGTGAAAGCATATATATGTACTAGACTTGACAATTCTTAATTAAAATAATTTGTTTCCTATGCCTTTGTGGCCCGACCGTGGCAGAGCTACCGGTTACTACTATTTTCGTTTAGAATATCTTCCATGTTTAGGACGGTCTAGTATATAAAACAGTTATTTTAACGAAGACTTTAAAGTAATATAACTTAAGTCTTCGTCAGTAGCAATGCATTTATTTAGATAAGTTTTAATTTTAAATATTGTTATGCAGTATGTGTATATTCTTTATATTATATTTTGCCAACGCACTACGAACGACCGAGCTGCTCGTCGTATTGGGACACACTGAAAATCAGTGGCCGTGGTTCGCCGCGGTGATGCTGTGTGACCCTTTAGTAAAATTTTACTGCAGCAATGGTGTAATTTAAAAGTTATGTATGCTATTAATTATGACACATTATGTTGTAGTATTTTTTACAAATAAATATTTCTTTCTTTCATTTAATAATTTAACCTTAAGACCAGAATTTATCATATATTCTGTAGTTAAAACTTGCATAAACTAGTACGATATGAAACACGATATAAACTTTTTACAGTTTAAAGGCATTGAATGAACCACCTGGGTTCTAGGGCCCTTCACATAAACATAGAAAATATGATAATTATCAAAACAATTACTGCGCTAACATTTCTTTGAAGGCTAGTAACAGGTGCAAACCCTATAATCTACCAACCATCATTTCGCCACACGATTATTGCCCTTACTTCCAGGGTTATATGCACGAAACTGCCGTGAAGTAGTTCAGCAGAATGACTGCGTGTATTACTAATGGTGCATGAAATTGCGTCTCCGTCCAATATTGAGCGTTAATTTTATTTTCTGATTCCATTCCTGAATGACTTGAATGAATGGCCTCGATACAGATTACGGTTTCAAACTTAGATTTGCTCTCCCATTTTGTAATGTTTCATGGTGCGGTCTTTTTCTTGTTAATGTCTACTTATGTCTATTAGAGGGCTATGGAATTCACTTTCAACGTCATTTTTCTCGTTGCAAGTTATGAGAGTTAAAACATTACTCTCTTGAGGCAGTCTGCTGAAACTAATGGAGGTATGAGTCCGTTCCTATAATGCCACTTTGGCAAAGGGAGATCTTCCGCCAGGCTAGGTGATCATGCCTGGGGAGCGGCCGTGCTCCGACAGTTGATGTTCGGAACTTGTAATGCTTCGATAGCGTGTTTCAGAATACTAGTAGCGCCATCTCTTGATGAGTAGCGGAAGGTCGCCACACCACGAACAATTTCCTTTGATATAATTTACCATGGAAATGGTAAACCATAGTCCTCAGGAATAGCAACGCATCTGTGATTGACTTTAGATAGAACTCATGTCCTGTTTGAAATTGCTTACAGATGTCCATGGGCGGCATCACCACTTACCATTAGGTGGACTATATGCTAATTGGCTACTTCGATCAGCTAAAAAAAATGAGAGTACCATGTGAACTAGGTGATCGTTGGTCGCTATACATTGGCACACACATGTCGTATGATTAAACCATGTGTGTGCCACTCTACAGGAAAATCCGACTAGTAGTTTTTGTGTGAAAGAATGACATAAAGACATACATCATAATTAATCATTATAATTTTAATAAGATTTGCTGAAATTCGCTCAACGCTGACACTTGCAGAGCCAAGTGTTATACGAGATTGAACTTGATGGTAGGTTGTCACTGTCGCTCACGGATATCTGTAAACAACGTCACACAGAGAAAGGACTTTCATCTGAAGTCAATTCTCAAGGTGGTAGAACCAGCTTAGTTCGACCAGGAAGTACCACCGCCACGCCTATTTCTAGCGTGAAGCATTTCTTGCGTTTCGATAGAAGGGTGTGGTTGCCGGCATACTTTCACATGAGGCGACCATCATAGTCCTCGGGAGTAGCAACGCATCTGCGATTTTCTTCAGATGGAACCCATGTTCAAGTATGTAGTTGATTACAGATGTCCATGGGCGGCAGTTACCTCTTACCATCCGGTGGACTGCATGCTCGTTTCCTACTTCAGTCAGATAACAAAAAACACATGCGTTGGTACTCCCGAGGTCTGAAATGATCGCTTCGTATGATGAAAAGTGGGCCGATGTCCACATTTTTGACCGAAACGCAAGAACTGTTTCACGCTAGAAATAGGTTGGGCGGTGATACCTCCCTTGTACCATATAAGTTTTACCGTTTTGCGAATCATTGCAAAATCGTTTTATACTTAGATCCAATCCTTGCGTCTACGACTGTGACTAATCATTTAGTTGCTATTTGGTAAGTGCGGTAATGGAGACACAAGCCATAAGAGACTCCAACTATCGCATCAGTTAAAATGTATTTGGTGCCAACTTCAAATAGAACCATACATAATATAATTTGGGGTTCATTACAGATACTCATGGGTTTCGATTATAAAGTACTTATGCCTTCTTAAATAGTTTATAGTACCCACTGATTTACCTATATGAGGTAATCATATCAGAAAAACATGGATTATTAATTTGTCACACAAATGTACGAATCTTCCAACCTTATTGATTGGTATTTGAAATGTAATCGACATTCTGAATAGTGAAGTCCAATTATAGCATCTTAGGGCTAAAAAGGCCGGTTTCAATAGTAAACAGGTTCAAATCGGCGTGCAAAAAGCACTTTACCTGTCCCTAACTGGCTCTGAATGAGATTACCGTCGTCCAAACTTTACGCTTGGGGTGAGGGCCCCAGTTAGTGGCAGTTGGGGGCTGCTTCGCTACGTTAGTTTTAGTTAGGTAGTTTATTTTAGTTACTTAGTAAGCAACCGAGCATGCAGTCCAGTTAATGATTAGTGGTCACTGCCACCCATCGACTAAGCAACTTTATATAGAACATGGACTCTATCTAACGTCAATTATAGATGCGTTGCTACTCCCGAGGGCTGAGGTGATCGTCTCATATAAAAGTGTGTAGGCAACCAAAGACTTCCACAGAACACACTAGCTAAACCTGATCATTCTAAAAATAATTAATTTATTCTGATATCTGTGCAATCTTAGACAAATTGATGTTATATAGAAAATGCTGTCGTGTGAAAAAATCATGTTTAGGTATTCATTGACAGCATTTAGTTTGTTTACAAACAATATACTTAATATATTTATTATAAATTATTTAACAATATACCTTATTATGTATTAGTTATAAATTATTTATTTATAAATTATCATAGATAATAAACGTAACATAACGTAATAAAGTATCGTTATGAGCGCGGAGTCCTTATATTGCTCAAATAATTTAAAAATAATAAAAAATAAAACTGAACTTTATAGGTAATCTGTGTTTTACAAGTTAATTATGTGTTTATATATTAATAATGCCTGCAACACAAAAACTTACAACTTAACCTTTTGTGTTTTAGAATGCATTAATTATTATACAGTTTATAAGTTTATTATAAAATAAGTTATTTATATGAGACTTCGTTTAATTAAAATATTTGCAATTTAAATAATAAGGATTTATCCTTAATGTATTTCGTCATATTTTAAATAATAAATTGGCAAATTATACATAACATGCAGCATTTTTAAGATTATACATAAAAATAATGAATAAGTTTGCATTTGATTAACCTTGACAGACTAACCAAATTTAAAGACTTTTTGCATTCGCATATAATGAATAAATATTAGAAATTAAGTAAATCTAAAGTCATTACACACATTAATAGCATAACAAATTGAGATACGTATAATATACTAGCATACCCGGCCACGCGTTGCTGTGGTTAAAGAAATGTTACATAAACATTTGCAATTAAATCTATAAATTAAGATATAAACTATCCTATCTTTCAAGTTGGATCAAAATGCACACGTTGAGTAAATTTGATTATAATCGGTTCAGAGGTTTAAGAGTCCATTGCGGACAAATAAAGTGACACGTAATTTATATATATTATAATATATTTACTGATAAATCTAATACGATAAATATTATAGTGTTTTTTAAGCTTCAATAAATAATACAAAGTTATTTCATTTTTAATCAGGAATGACATTGCTTATAAATGAAATTAGTAACAAAAAACCAAGGTCTCCGCGCCGATAAGTCAATTTATATTAAAAAACAATATGTGTTATTAAAAACTACACATCTACACTGTTATATATTCCTCAATTAGTATACTAGTAACTTCTAAAAAATCCTTTTTTAATTTGACACCACCGGCGCTCTTTAATAAAACATTATAAATAATTTAAATCTATCGTTCGTCTCAGCGAGCCCGTACCTACGCATTTCCTCCCCTACAAAGTGCTGCATCCCCTTGTTATCCACCCTACACTATCCGACATTTGTGCCGTCGTTCTGAATAAATTATTATTTACATACGCTTTCCATTAAAATAGCATATACCCTAATTACTATTTACGCAACTTTTGGGAAAGATTCTATCAGTTTTTTATAGGTAGATATGTAAATTTGTGGAATTAATATGTATGTAAGGGTTTTCCTATGTGTTTTGTCTCCTATGTCTTCTAGGTAATTAACAAAAATAAAATAATATTTTTTTAAAGATACTGTTGCTATATTAAATAGGTCTATAATAAATGAAATGTGTTAGATATTTTAAAATTGTCATTGTTTTTTTATTATTTTTTGAGTGTGTAATTTTTTTTACCTATTACGTACTAACAATTTCAGATTATTTAAAACTTAGTGTTAAAATAAACTTAGCATTTTTCAAATTTTCGAAAAGTAACTGTTAGTCGATATCCATACATGTTTTGAAGAATTTTCATAAAGGTAATGATAAGGATCCCGGAGTTCTCTAAGCACGTTGCCACATCGGGCCAAAACCAATGGAGCGCGTGGATCTTTCTCATGCTCTGGTCTTAACGACGTTATGCACAAAAAGTTTTTTTTTTATCTGACTGAAGTAGCAAACGAGCATGCAGTCCACCTGATGGTAAGTGGTCACTGCCGCCCATGGACATCTGTAATCAACTACATACAGAACATGGGTTCCATCCATCATAGATGCGTTGCTGCTACCGAGAAATATGATGGTCGTCTCATGTGTAAGTGTGCAGGCAACCACACCCTTCTATCGAAACGCAACAAATGCTTCTAGAAATAGGTGTGGCGTTGGTACTTTCACGGTCGAACTACACTGGTTCTACCACCTTAAACTAGGTGTCGAAGCCGTACCTAAGTAGATTCTTACCTCTCTAGTCATATACATTAATAGCATTAGGAATTAGAAATTTAGTGCACTCTTATTGGTAGGACCCTTTATTGGCATACCGTTTAATACGGGGCTGAAATCCCGACTCTCCCGGGGTTGATGTCTCTCGGGAGTGATGCTCGTGACTTATTTAAAGTAATTTTAGGCAATCTGATTGCGGTGATAGAAATTGGAAGATAAAATGTGTAATAGCATAATATTTTTTATTTTAAAGAAGTAATTGAAGAGCATCCTTCAGACAGAGAGTGGCCATTGCTGTCAAAGAACAACAACAACATGTCTGTCAACCACAAATGCGTTACTACTGCTAAAGCTACGATTTTTCTAATAAAAGTTTTCTCTATGGGGATAGTCATTCTCTGCATTGTGGGTTCAAGTTCTACCTATCATGGAACCGTAAAGATAAGATACTAAGACCGAAATATTTCCGAACTCCGCTTGCGATCTTTTATATCACGGGACATTTAAAACGACGACCCACGTGGCGGAGCGGTTACCATACCGGTCTGACGCGCAATGGGTCCCGGGTTCGATTCCCGGCCAGACAGGTATTTGAATGATGAGTTTAGATACATGTTCTGGGTCTGGGTGTTTGTGTATTCGTCTTGTGTGTGTCCATGGTACCCACGACACAGGAGAAAATCCTAGTGTGGGGCTAGGAGTGTAGAAAGCGTGTTTATTTAAAAGGTAAAAGTAAAATTCTATATAATTCTATATTCTATAATCTAGGAGATACAGATATGTTAGTGGTACCTCCGGAGTATCCTACTTGATAACTTCCTGTGAAAGCATTTAAATTTGATTTTTAAGTAGAATATGATTGCAGAATGGATTTTTTTATCTGACTGAAGTAGCATCTGAAGTCCATGGACATCAGTAATCAACTACATACAGAACATGGGTTCCATCTGAAGTCAATCACAGGTGCGTTGCTACTCCCGAGGACTATGATGGTCGCCTCATGTAAAAGCGTGCCGGCAACCACACCCTTCTATCGAAACGCAAGAAATGCTTCACGCTAGAAATAGGTGTCGTCTAAACTATGTCGTCTATCTAATCGGTTTCGTCTAAACTCTAAATTATAAACGGGCAATAATTACTATCATACATTTTACTAACAACATACTTCCTTTCATAGCAACTAATACGTATTTTTTAATTCGATGCATATTCAATTCAAACTTTTTTTTTTTATCTTATTATAGGCTAACGTTTGGCCGCGATCTTACCTGATGTTAAGTAAGATGCAGCCTAGGATGTTACACGCTTGCCTAGATAAAGCCTATTCACCCTTCCAAATGCATGTCGAAATGTTGAGATACTTAGCTAGAGAAACGCTTTTTTATCTGTGGAACTCTTGTAGTTTTTTTTTTTAATTAAACTCCTTAAAACTTAAATCTTTGATAGAATCGGTCAATTTCTCACTTCTTGCTATGTCAGCCACTCATCATAATTTTACCTGCGATGACTCTTGGATTGATCTCATTATCACAGCTTCCCCTGAGTGCATTGAGACTTATGGTCAATTCCCCGCACCTGGCTTTTCGCGTCATGACCGTGTCTATGCATCATATAAAATCAAGCCTCCAAAACAGAAACCAATTTTTTTATGTTTACGTAACTTTGCAAGAATGGATGTTTACAAGTTGCAAAATGACGCGTCACTCATCAATTTTGATCCATTAATGTTTGCGTCTACTGTTGATGAAAAAATCTCTTTCTTCAACAACGCCATTATTTCCCTATATGATAATCATGCTCCTTTGCACAAGATAAAATTATGACGACCCCCTGCTCCCTGGTTTACTGATGATATACGTGCGGCGATGACCAGACGGGATCGTGCTTTTCGTAAATATAAAAAGGATCGTACTGAAATTAATTGGTCTGCTTTTAAGGCTGTGCGTAATCGATGCAATCAGATGGTACGAATAGCTAAACGCCGATATATCCATTCAAGAATTTCTATGTCATCTACCGCTGATATGTGGAAATTTCTCAAAACACTTGGTATAGGCAAACCCTCTTCTTTGAATTACTGTTCCCCTCATTCTTTAGATGACTTGAATCGTTACTTTATCTCCACAACTCCCTTAAATAATACCATCCGTTCTGAAACGATTGCCTCCATTGCTTTAATGCCACCTTCTCTTGCCCCTATCTTTGTTTTATCTCCTATTACTCAGGAAGAAATAAAAAAGACTATTCTAAGTATTCATTCAAAGGCAATGGGATGTGATGAGGTGAGTAGGGTTATGATACACAATGTCTTTGATAGTTTCCTTCCTGCCATAACCCATCTTATAAATTTTCCCTAACCTCTGCTCAATTCCCATCTATTTGGAAAAAAGCTTTTATACGTCCTCTTCCTAAAACACCCCACCCTGAGCATCTTCATCATTTTCAGCCAATATCTATTCTTCCTTTCCTTTCTAAGATTCTGGAAGCCTGTGTGTACATGCAAGTCTCCACTCATATATCTAAATATAACCTGCTGAGTTCTTATCAGCCTGGGTTCCGCTCCGGACACAGCACCACCACCGCCTTAATTAAAGTCTGTGACGATATTAGACAAGGTATGGATGACAGAAAGCTTACGGTGATGGTGCTTGTCGATTTTTCAAATGCTTTTAACACAGTCGACCACGATATTCTTCTTGCCATCCTATCCCACCTAAACTTCTCTCCCTCTGCCTTGGAAATGTTTTCTTATGTCTGTCCGTATAGGAGACACATCCTCGGATTGGGCTGATTTGGAAGCTGGTGTTCCGCAAGGCGGTATTCTCTCTCCGTTATTATTTTCTCTTTTTATTGATTCTCTCACTCCTGTTTTCAATTGTTTGTATCATCTGTATGCCGATGACTTACAACTTTACACTCAAGCTGACGCTAATAACCTCCATAGCGCAATGAATACATTAAATGCTAATTTAGATTCTCTACACAAGTGGTCTTTGCGTTACACAATTACTCCATAGAGTAACTGTGAATCCGGCTAAATGCCAAGCAATCATTATCGGCAGTTCAAGGTTGTTGGCTAGGATAGACCGTAATTCACTACCAGCAATTTTGTATAACTCTAGAAAAAATCCGTTTTCGGAGTCAGTGCGGAACCTTGGCTAATATTGATAGCTCCTTAAGTTGGAATGTGCACGTTACTGAAATATCTCGTAAGGTCAACGTCACTTTGCGCTCATTGTATCGTCTAAAACACTTCCTTCCTGTCAAGACCAAATTGATGCTTGTTAATGCCCTTATTCTGCCTATTATAGACTATGCAGATGTGTGTTACCCGGATCTGACCGAAGCACTTCTCAATAAACTAGAGCGCCTTCTCAATAATTCTATCCGATTCATATTTGGACTTCGAAAATATGATCATGTCTCTCAGTTTCGTAGTCAACTAAAATGGCTTACTATTCGCCAGAGGCGCAATTCTAGGATTCTCCTTCTCCTTTATTCTATCTTAAATGATACCAATACTCCTTCTTATTTGAAGGATAACTTCCAGTATCGGTTCCTAACACATGACAAAATGCTTCGGTCGTCTAATAACTTAAGAGCAACTATTCCACCGCATACTAGCGGTTTCTTCCATTTCTCATTCACTGTTCAGGCGGTATTGCTTTGGAACGCCCTGCCCGCTCACATTAGGAAAGCACCCAGTAAGTTCATCTTTAAAAAGCTTGTCCGAGAGCATTATCTGAACACTGTCATTGTTTCTTAAACATCTTTTATTTAACTTTTATATAATATGTATTGTTTTTGTGTATTATATGTATGTATGTATTATATGTATGTATAATATATATTTTAATGATATAGTATATATATGATGTATTTATAACATATTAAATATCTTTATTCTTTGAGTTTAAAACACCTGCCGCAAATTTTCCAGCCACCCAGGGTTGACTGGCAGAGAATGCCATCAGGCATTAAGTTTGCCCTATTGTAACTTTTTAAAGGTGCAATAAATATGTAAATAAATAAATAAATAAATAATTTCTATCATTTCAATTGTGCTAAATGTGTGCTCTGTAATATAAAACGTAACGTAGTATAAAAAAAACGTGCGGCAATCGGGGACTTCCGCGGTAAAGCTATTGTATAGCAGTTTTTATCAACTTATGCAATTATATTCATTTATGCAGTATTTTTTTCTTCAATATTGATTCAAGTTTTTTTCTTTGATACTATTTACTTTCTCACAAACAGCTGCTTACATATTCGTCCGATATCCGAGGAGCTCGTCTCGATCCGTGCGAGCTTCGTACTGTCGTACCATATACATAGGTTTGTCGTACCATATACACGTCAACCGAACGCTCGGCCGCGCTACATGGTAGGCGGAGTAGGGGTGTAAGGTTTTTTCATTACGGAATTTCCTGATTCGGTCGCCGCACTCAAAGCCCGCAATAAAAGCTATGCAAAAGCTTAAAATCAAATTGTATTAAACCAATAAATATCAAAAGGTATTTAATTTACCTACTTCAATAATTTTAAATAAAATAGTCTGACCTAACCTATCACAGGGCCCATTTAGGCTGTCGATGCTACTAATGAAATCACTTGTCAAAGGTCCCGAAATCTAAATTAACGAAATAAATAACAAGTATCAGCACTTAATGCTGTCGAAAGTTACGAAAAGTTTTATTAAAACTTTGCACGGGACTCAAACAGCCTACCGAAGTTAGAAGTTGGAAGTCGTCAAATTTCCGGAAACAACTTTTTGCCCCCGGGAATAAAGGGGACTCTCCCCATCTGACGTTTCGATTATAGACTCGCTAAAGTTTACTTTGCTATTTTCTGTTATTGAAAAAGTTTTGATCAGATTTTGGTAACTTTACTATCAAATAATATTCTAAGAATAATAAATACCTAACTTTTGAACAAAATATACAAAGGCGAGTTAGAAAGTAAGATACGAAACCGCAGCATTGTCGTTTTTCGAAGAGAGATCTCCAGTCAAGCTAAGGCTGTGTCTCTAGTACAAACTGACAAACTACAAAATTGTAACAAATTGGCAAACTTAGGACATTCCATTTCAAATATATGGCAGGGCTAAACCGATACGTCGAAAATTCAGTCAGCCGCGAACACTTTGCCTATTGGGGACACAGCCTAAGTAATCATGGTTGGGGAGCGGCCGTGCTACGATAGTCAGCGTAGATATTTGGACTTGTATATGACGAAGTGGGCGTGACGTCAGGAAGGTCCAGGGTCTTCATTACCATTCATTTTTGAAGATTTCAAATAAAACGCAGGAGTTATTCTTCTTCGATTTATTCAAAGTTGAGGAGGTCCGATCGCTTCGACAGTTGAACAAGAATCTTATAATACCGGCAGATGCTTGCCCTTTTATAACAAAATTGCATGACAATAATACATTTATGGAGGGTAGACTATATTAACATCTCTAGAAATCACTAAAAATTTTCGATCTTTAAACTAATATAATTATTTTCGGCAATGTGTTTTTCGTAAATATGAGGTGTCCCGCCGATATATATAGTATGTTGAGATAACCAGATAAGAGAACCTGTGTAGTTCGAAGAAGAAGTACCACTACCACACCTATTTCTAGCGTGAAGCATTTTTTTTGCGTTTCGATGGAAGGGTGTGGATGCCGGCACACTTTTATATGAGGCGACCATCGTAGTCCTCGGGAGTAGCAACGCGTCTGTGATTGACTTCAGATAGAACCCATGTTCTATTTAAAGTTGTTTGCAGATGTCCATGGGCGGCAGCAAAAAAATTAAAAACAAAAAAAACCTATGTTTTACCTGACCGCATCCGACTTAGTTTAACTTTAAATCAGTTACCGTCTTTACAAACAAGGGATAACACCCCACACATATCTAATAGATATTAACTATATTAATAACATCGATTATCACGAGCACTTTATTCTCGTGGACTCGCAAATGGTCATTATTATAGAGAAATTCACAGGTAATAAAAGTGAACACTCATTATAACTGCTAGTAGGTACATTTATCGTATGTCATTAGCGCCGGCAGTGTTAATTACGCACGCTCGTTAAGTACGTGTCTCGCTAGCAGCGAGCCGAGATTACAGATATGAAGCGACGAGATTTTTCTTGTTTTGTTGTAAATTTTTATATTTGGGGTCGTGATTAAAGCGAGGAATTTTTTTTCTTGTTTTGTTTTTAATCTTTAGGTAAATGTTAAATGTTCTTGGGTTGATTTAAACAGGCGGATTCTTAAAGAAAAAATATTTAGATATTTTATTAGTTTAAGGTTAGGAACTTGTGTATTTGCATTTTAAAAAGATGTAAAATGAGCATATTTATTATACTAGTAGAATTCTGCTACACTTTTACTTAAAACTTTTTCTTAAAAACGTACAAAAATGATGTTGACTCAATTGAAAAATGCCGTGAGCATATATACTATGGTCGCAAAGGCCAGGTGGACTGAAGACTTGAAGATGACGGTGGGTAACCGCTGGATTCAGATGACTCGGGACTGGTCGAAGTGGCGCAGATTAGGGGAGGCATATGTACAGCAGTGGACTTTCAATAATGATGATGATAAAGCTTAAATACATTCATGCCTTTTTGGGTTTCATTAAAATGTTTTGTATTGATCTTTTAACGTCAAATGAGCAATATCATCTCATCAGTGATCTATTGCTGGGGCATTAATAAAAAAATGTGCGGCACTCGGGGACTGCCGCCGTAAAGCTATTCCAATCCCGGAACTACAGGGACGGATAGAAACCACCTACCATTAGGGTGACGGAACGCTCACTTGTATACCCATTTAAAAAAGACCTTAGCTTGGTAGCAGATCCTGAGACGAGTACCTTAAGCAACTCAATTTAATGGCACATTATAGTGTTAGGTAATTTAAAATAATTACGGATAATAATAATCTGCGGTATGTTAATTGTTAGTTCAGTTATTATTATAATAATTATTTGTTTTAGTGGCAAAAACTGATAATTAGGGATTTTATAGTTTATGAGTAGATTAGCGATGAGATTAATGTGATTATAATTTAATTTATAACATTAATATTTTATTAAAGACTATTCAAGTTATTACGCAAGCGTTTTATTTTGTTTTAACGGTAATCTGTAGGTATTACTTGTACTAAATGTCTGTAGTGTTAAAGTTGATTTTGGTTCAGATATTTTTAAATATAGGCTTTACTAATGATCTTCCAGTATTTTTTCGCTAGGAATTGCAGACAAACATGCCATCTACCAGATTTTAAGTTGCCACAATAGGCATCCTTAATATAACTCCCCCAGATAGGATAGAAGTTCTAATCCGTGGTTGACAACGGATGCGTTGTTTTCTCTGAGGGTTATTTTATAAGTTTAAATTAGCAAACGAGTATGTAGTCCACCTGACGGTAAGTGTTTGCTGCCGTCTTTGGGCAATTGAAGGAAACTTATTACAGAACGAGGGTTTTTATCTGTTGTGCAAAATGTGTTGATACTCCCGAGGACTAATACGACTAAAGTCTTTTGTTTATCTTGATCTGACTGAAGTAGCAAACGAGCATGCAGTCCACCTGATTGTATGTGGTCACTGCCGCTCATGGACATCTGTAATATCAGATACATTCATACAGAACATGGATCCCATCTGAAGTAGTTCGACCGGGGAAGTATCACCGCCACACTTATTTCTAGCGTGAAGCATTTCTTGCGTTTCGATGGAAGGGTAACCACACCCTTCCATAGAAACGCAAGAAACCGGTACACTTTTATATGAGGTGACCATCATAGTCCTCGGGAGTAGCAACGCATCTGTCACTGACTTCAGATAGAACTCATGTTCTGCATGAAGTTCATTACAGATGCCCATGGGCGGCACTGATCACTTACCATCAGGGGGACTGAATGCACGTTTGCTACTTCAGTCCGATGTAAAATAAAATATATGTATTATTATTCGCTACAGTCATAAAGGGGCATGATGTCTACCGTCTGGCGTCTGTATGACGTAAGTACATCAAACTTACCACAGCAGGCTTTCACTATTAGAAGAGATGAGCTGTCTTTAACAGTAGAACAAAATTAGTCTAACGACCATATAATACAATTAACTATTCTCTATTTATTTACAAGCCGTAAGCGGAAGTGCTCTACAACGTGTTTGAAGGTTCATTCATCATAATTAATTTACTTCCGAACAAAAAACAGCTTGTAAAAAGGCTAACGGGCTAGCATGGGAAAAGGCGAGGGTTGATAAAAAATAAATAAATTGCCTCTCGAGATGAACGATGATCGCCACACGATGGAGGTTTAAGCGGACAGTCCGCACAATTTTTTTTGTCTTTTTTTATTTTTATTGCTATAAAATAAAATGATTAATGCGTTTGTTGATTTATTTTTTAATTCATATACAATGTTATTTTATATTCACCATATGTATTTTTTCTGTTTGTAGTATATGGAGCCATTAGATTAATCGGTCTGGTTGGATTGGGATATTTTTTTTCAAAATTGTGGATCTTGTAACATTATTCGAAAGCGGGTCACGATTCATAAAGCCCTACTATTTAAAGGCAATGGAAGTGCTATTATGATGCACCGTTATGAACCTGGTTAGTTGTATATTACCGTTAAGTTACGGAGGGAAGAGATTTCAATCTGAGGAGATTTTGGCGAAAGGAGATGTCCATCAGGCGAGGTGATCATACTCGTAGAGTGGCAGTGCGTTACATCTTCTGATTTATCGATTTGTAAAAAGCTGTTCGAGTAATTTGGCACGTTTTAACGAGGCATATTATACGTGCAGAGTTGTACTCACTCATTCATAAAATAACTGGCTGGAGTCTGCGACTCGTGATTGTATGCGTGCATATAAATTCATCAGATGCACGTGGTATCCACGCGAGTGTGGCACGCGTGCGCGCGTGTTACCCGTGTGATAGGAAAAGCATCCCAAAGGCTAGGGAATACCACATTCCGTTTTTGCAACCTTTGAAATTTTCCCCAGATCAGTATACTCTTTAAACCATGTCCCAGGTATTTCGAATTCATGGTTACCATCAGTACGAGGCACGCAGCGCGCGCCGCCGTGCATTTATTTCATTGAAGCCATCAATTGGAATTTCGTTGCAACCAGCCACGGTATAGCATTTTGGTTGATGGAATTTATAGCATTTTGAGTTAAAAGGATCAATAAAATGTTTGATGGCTACAGTACATCGAATATAACATTTATTGGTAGCATGTTTTTTTATAGCATTAACGTATGTATATACTATTAGTAAAATGACTGCGTGAAATGAATGACTAGAAATGGACTGCGTGAGTGGCGTGAGTGGACCCATAGAATCTTTAAGCATTTATTGACCCCTATTGGTTTAATCTGAAATAAAACCTAGATTCTAATCACTATGTCTCATAATAAAAGAAAGTGACCGGCCAACCACACCTTTCATTCTTTGAAGTAGAAAAGAAGCATACAGTACAGGTTAGTGGTCACTGTCGCCCATGGACATGTGTAAGCAACTTCATAGAGAACATCATGTTTATCTGAACTCAATCAAAAATGCGTTGCCTCTCCCGAGAACTACGATGGTTGCCTCATATAAAAGTGTGCCGACAACCACGTCCTTCTCACGCTTCTTCACACTAGAAATATGTGTCTATATATGGTCTATTTGTGCAGCAAAATCATACTGTTATTTATGCTGCTAACATACTTATGTCTCTATATAATAATTAGGCAAAAGGAGCACAGGTCGCCCCTCCACCGTGGACCGATGTCCTCTTCAGGACATCGGTCCACGGTGGACACCACGGTCAGCGGGAAACCGTTGGATTCAGAAGGCACAGGACGGGTTGGAGTGGTCATTTTGGGGAGGCCTATGTACAGCAGTGGACCTCAAAGGGCTGATGGATAGATGGATGGATAATAATTTTGCATACCCTCTTTTATCTGTAATATTTTTCTTTCAGCTACTTTAAGGTCGCCTGGAAGAGATCGCTATTTAAGTGATAAGGCCGCTTACTGTCCCTTACAATATATATCTGTTGTATTTATTATATGCATTTTTTGGTGTACAATTAAGAGTTTTATATTGTATTGTATGACTTTAATGTAGGTACACTTTTCATGAAATTGATTGGTATTAATATGAAAGACTAAATGTTTCTTCAAGATATGGACTATAAATACATTTTCTTTTAAATGAAATTTAATAGCTTTGGAAGATTAAGATAAGCTCAATGATCAATAAAATATCTGATAAATTTAATTAGCTCCAGTGATTCTTTTAAATATATTGATGTGACACAATAGTTATTTTTATGCAATTAGCGAAAAGGAAAGAGTTATTTGATTGCTTGTTGAGTTGTTGCTTGAAGACTTGGATTTAAATCTTTCATTAGGTAGCCTTTATCACAAGTATATGTAACTATATCAAAGTAAAATAAAATTTCGTTATACCTGTTACTTATGATTGTTTCATCCATCCCTCCATCAGCTCTTTGATTTCCATCGTTCGACGTAGGCCTCCCCTAAATGGCGCCACTCCAAGCGGTCCTGTGCCCTCTAAATCCAACGGTTTCCCGCTGTCTTCTTCAGGTCATCGGTCCATCTGGTGAGTGGCAACCTATACCCCTTTTGCCTAAGCGTGGTCGCCAATCAAGGACATTTCTTCCCCATCGGTTATTGGTCCTTCGAGCGATGTGGCCAGCCGTCTATATGTTTTATGATTGTTATTAGTAGTTTATTTATATCATACATCATTTAGTTTTATTTAGAATAAAGCATACAGTTGACTGAATAGAGCAGTGATAGCCTAATGGTTGAAACTTGCCCTCTCGATCGGGAGGTCCGAGGTTCAAACCCAGGCACGCACCACTTATTTATGTGCGTATTAGAAATGAATTATCACTGCTTTTCGGTGAAGGAAAACATCGTGTGGAAACCTATGCACCTGAGAGTTCTTTAAAAAAAAAAGTTCTCGGAGGTGTGTGAAGTCCACCAATTCGCTGGCCAGCGCGGTAGACTATGGCGTAAACTCTCTCATTCTGAGAGAAGACCCGTGTCCAGCAGTGGGCCAATAATGGGTTGATGAGAGATACAGTTGACTGGACAGAGAAATATTAAATATGTGAAATAAGTGGAATTTTTAAATTTCAGATCAAAATATGATTTTATTTCACTATTTCAAAGTAAATATTCAATTTTTAATGGTTATTGTATTTACCTACATACTAAACCCAATTTGTATAGCGTAAAAAAATAAGGGGACTTCACACAATACACGCGATAATTTTCAAACTAAAGTGTACACAATCGGTATCCCAGCCTATCCTTATTCCGAGATATCGTGGGTGTCTAGAGATATCGATTGCACGAGCGAGACAGCACCACTCTACCATCGCATCAAAAAGAGACAGAGTGCACCTTCCGAGAACAAGATAGCATCAGAAACAGTCGAAGAAGGAACGAGATGGTGGCGCACCATCAATAAGGGTTTTTTCCTTTTTTTGTACCTTTGTCCCATTGTCTGCTTATTTATTCATAACACCTTTGTCGGCTGGTCGCGCTCATTAAGTGGAATTAGCTTGCGACTGACGTCCTCAAACTTTTATGTAAATTATTGTACGTTACATACATAACTAAACATGACAATAACCTACGTTACTTTAAAAAATATTTTATTTTTAAATGAAAAGAAAAGATATATTTTTTCTTTTTTAATGTTTCAAGTAATTAATTGAAATCTACGATGGAAGTACAGTTCGTCGTTTGAATAAACTAATTATTATAATCATACTAATAAAGGCGAAAGTTTGTAAACGTGTATGTTTGTTATTTCTTCACGCCTAAACGGCTGGAGCGACTTTCATAAAATTTTGATAGTCTACAATAACATATAGTCTACAATGACATATAGGCAATAACATATATACTTATTACTATAGGAAAATAGCTTATTCCCACGGGACAATCAACTTTTGTTAACGCGGGCAAAGCTGCGGGATTCAACTAGTACACAATAAGGGGTAGAACCAGACCGAATCGAAGGCACGTGACTCACGTGACTGAAACGTCACGACTTCATAGATATCTTTCTAATGACAGTTACATTAAACATTGTGTTTTGGTTTAAAAGGTACGTAAGTATCAGTTTAAAGGGTAATTTCTGTGGTTCGACCAGGAAGGTACCACCGGCACACTTTTTCTAACTTAAATCAATTCTGCCGTTATATGGTCGAGGCGACCATATTAACTGGGATAGCAAAGCACATGTGATTGGCTTCAGATAGAACCACTGTTCTATATAAAGATGTTTAAAGATGTTCATAGGCGGCAGAGACCATGAGACGAACTGCATGCTCATTAGCTACTTTAATCAGATAAAAAAGTAATAACCCCAAGGTTGAGAGCCTCTGTCAAACGACAGACGCAATCGTCATCACAATGCAGTAATTATGACGTTTTTACTGGCAGCCGTTTGATGAGGGTAGCGGTGGAAAAGTGAATCGCTTACGAACATGTATTTTATCTTTATGGCTTTATTTGCTTATCTTTTCATTCAACTTAAGAATAAGAATAGACATTTATGAATATAAATGTGTGTAATATTGTATCTTATTTTATTTTTTATTATTTTTATTTGACTTAAGTGGCAAACGAGCATGCAGTCCACCTGATGGTAAGTGGTCACTGCCACCCATGGACATCTGTAGTCAACTTCGTACAGAACATGGGTTTTATCTGAAGGCAATAACAGATGCGTTGCTACTCCCCAGGACTATGATGGTCGCCTCATATAAAAGTGTGCCGGCAACCACACCCTTCCATCGAAACGCAAAAAATGCTTCACGCTAGAAATAGGTGTGACGGTGGTACTTCCCCGGTCGAACTACACTGGTTCTATCAGCTTCAAAATTTTATTTAATTTACTGTCTTGTCAATGATGTGGGGTAAGGAATAAGATCTTAATTTTTTTTCATAGCTCTACAGACGGATCGTCCGTGCCTTTTTTCATATAGCATTAATTTTGTCAGTCTTACTATGTTATTTTAGCTCCACATAAGCCTCCGTTGTCACCATCATCCAGAGGGTGGTGGTGGCAGCGTTGGCTTTACAGAAAACCATAATATATACTTACTCTATACATATTACTTACTCTATATATACCTTATATATACATATAATTCAGATTATTTGCTACATATATCTTTTAATTACATGGACAATATTACAATATTACTATGTATATATATATATATATATATATATATATATATATATATATATATAACCTGGGCCTTGCTATTTATATTTCTATTGGCAAAGGGACAAGGGAGATCTCCCGCCAGGCTAGGTGATCATGCCCGGGGAGCGGCCATGTTCCGACAGTCTTTGTTCGGTACTTGTATATTTAGAGTATTGAGAAAGCTTCGATAGCGTGATTCAGAATACTAGTAGCGCCATCTCTTGTCGAGCTGCGGGAAGTCGCCACACAAGTATAGGAGTTTAGCCTAACATTGTTGCGGAATTGACACATTTTAATATGTAACGAATCCTTACGATATGCGGCTTCTAAATTTTTTTGCCAGTATGTAGAATTAGTTGCAAATAGGTGGTAAGGGTGAAACTGACCGCTGTTTTAACGTGACCACGATCCATGTATCACAGAAATAAGCGAATGACATTTGAGCCATATGTTTGTTTGCGGTCGCGTTACTTATGATTTTTAACCGACTTCCAAAAAGGAGGAGGTTATCAATTCGTCTGTATTTTTAACCGACTTCCAAAAAGGAGGAGGTTATCAATTCGTCTGTATTTTTTTTTTTTTTTTTATATTTGTTACCTCATTTCTCCGGACTGGGTGAACCGATTTAGATGATTTTTTTTTTATTTGAAAGGTAGTGCGTGTCATAGGGTCCCATTTTTTTTTAGTATTTTTTTGACAAGGGCATCTATAAGAAAAACGCATAAGTCTTAAATTTGCATTTTCAATGTACGCGATAAATGTACGAATAACTCAATATCCCGCCAACCGATTTTGATGATTCTTTTTTTATTAGAAAGGATGTACTCCAGGGGTAGTCTGATAAGAGTTTGATAAGGTTCTAATCATAGGATCTTCAACTTTTTGGAGCAAAATAATAAAATTAGTGATAGTCGGCCGAACCTTAGCTGGAGAAGTCCAATTGAGTAAAATATAGAATAAAATTACTATGTAGGTATTTACTATGAAAAATTTGACCTTCAACTCTTCAATCCTGATGATGCAGGGGTACTGCTAGCCTGAACTATAAAAGTTGGTCGTTTGATGTTTGCGAATATATAATGAAATTGTTAAGCAAATTCATGGGACAAAAATTTGACCTTCAACTCCTCAACCCTGATGATGCAGGGGTACTTAAAGATAAAACCATAGGAATAAGCCATTTGGTGCTTACGTATATGTTATAAGATTACTGAGCAAAAACATAAGATGAAAAATTTGACCTTCAACTCCTCAACCCTGATGATGGAGGGGTACTTCAATCCTAAACCATAGAAGTTGGCAATTTGGTGCTTACGGTTATGTAAAGAAAATACTAAGCAAAAATATAAAATCAAAAATTTGACCTTCAACTCCTCAACCCTGATGATGAAGGGGTACTTCAATCCTAAACCATAGAAGTTGGCAATTTGGTGCTTACGGTTATGTAAAGAAAATACTAAGCAAAAATATAAAATCAAAAATTTGACCTTCAACTCCTCAACCCTGATGATGAAGGGGTACTTCAATCCTAAACCATAGGAGTTGGCAATTTGGTGCTTACGGTTATGTAAAAATAATACTAAGCAGAGGCACAAAATTAAAATTTTGACCTTCAACTCCTCGACCCTGATGATGAAGGGGTACTTCAATTCTAAACCATAGGAGTTGGCAATTTGGTGCTTACGGGTATGTAAAAATAATACCAAACAGAGGCACAAAATTAAAATTTTGACCTTCAACTCCTAAACCCTGATGATGCAGGGTATTGCAAGCCTGAGCCATAGAAGTTAGCCACCTGGTACTAACGTATATGTTATAAGATTACTAAGCAACAATATAAGATGAAAAATTTGACCTTCAACTCCTCAACCCTGATGATGGAGGGGTACTTCCAGAGGGGGCGCCCTGTTTGTATGAATTGTAAAAGTGTTTTATGTTTAATTTTTGTGAATATGTAGATGCACAAAGCAAACTTAGAGGCTTTATTTAAATACAAACATAAAAATATAGTCACTAAAAAGTGTAAAATAAAAACTTTTTAACAAAAAATATCTACCGACTTCCATGTCACAAAAAAGTAAAAAATAATTTAAATATATTTTGGTCTAGAACATAATCAGTACTTAGTACATAGTTCTGAAGTCGGTGCTCATATAGGACGTAGTTACCGTCGTCCAGCGAAATATGTCGAGCACCGACTTCAGGACTATGTACTAAGTACTGAGTATGTTCTAGACCAAAATATATTTAAATTATTTTTTACTTTTTTGTGACATGGAAGTCGGTAGATATTTTTTGTTAAAAAGTTTTTATTTATTTATTTTTTTTTTTTTTTATATTTGTTACCTCATTTCTCCGGACTGGGTGAACCGATTTAGATGATTTTTTTTTTATTTAAAAGGTAGTGCGTGTCATAGGGTCCCATTTTTTTTTAGTATTTTTTTGACTAGGGCATCCATAAGAAAAACGCATAAGTCTTAAATTTGCATTTTCAATGTACGCGATAAATGTATGAATAACTCAATATCCCGCCAACCGATTTTGATGATTCTTTTTTTATTAGAAAGGATGTACTCCAGGGGTAGTCTGATAAGAGTTTGATAAGGATCTAATCATAGGATCTTCAACTTTTTGGAGCAAAATAATAAAATTAGTGATAGTCGGCCGAACCTTAGCTGGAGAAGTCCAATTGAGTAAAATATAGAATAAAATTACTATGTAGGTATTTACTATGAAAAATTTGACCTTCAACTCTTCAATCCTGATGATGCAGGGGTACTGCTAGCCTGAACTATAAAAGTTGGTCGTTTGATGTTTGCGAATATATAATGAAATTGTTAAGCAAATTCATGGGACAAAAATTTGACCTTCAACTCCTCAACCCTGATGATGCAGGGGTACTTAAAGCCAAAACCATAGGAATAAGCCATTTGGTGCTTACGTATATGTTATAAGATTACTGAGCAAAAACATAAGATGAAAAATTTGACCTTCAACTCCTCAACCCTGATGATGGAGGGGTACTTCAATCCTAAACCATAGAAGTTGGCAATTTGGTGCTTACGGTTATGTAAAGAAAATACTAAGCAAAAATATAAAATCAAAAATCTGACCTTCAACTCCTCAACCCTGATGATGAAGGGGTACTTCAATCCTAAACCATAGGAGTTGGCAATTTGGTGCTTACGGTTATGTAAAAATAATACTAAGCAGAGGCACAAAATTAAAATTTTGACCTTCAACTCCTCGACCCTGATGATGAAGGGGTACTTCAATTCTAAACCATAGGAGTTGGCAATTTGGTGCTTACGGGTATGTAAAAATAATACCAAACAGAGGCACAAAATTAAAATTTTGACCTTCAACTCCTAAACCCTGATGATGCAGGGTACTGCAAGCCTGAGCCATAGAAGTTAGCCACCTGGTACTAACGTATATGTTATAAGATTACTAAGCAACAATATAAGATGAAAAATTTGACCTTCAACTCCTCAACCCTGATGATGGAGGGGTACTTCCAGAGGGGGCGCCCTGTTTGTATGAATTGTAAAAGTGTTTTATGTTTAATTTTTGTGAATATGTAGATGCACAAAGCAAACTTAGAGGCTTTATTTAAATACAAACATAAAAATATAGTCACTAAAAAGTGTAAAATAAAAACTTTTTAACAAAAAATATCTACCGACTTCCATGTCACAAAAAAGTAAAAAATAATTTAAATATATTTTGGTCTAGAACATACTCAGTACTTAGTACATAGTTCTGAAGTCGGTGCTCATATAGGACGTAGTTACCGTCGTCCAGCGAAATATGTCGAGCACCGACTTCAGGACTATGTACTAAGTACTGAGTATGTTCTAGACCAAAATATATTTAAATTATTTTTTACTTTTTTGTGACATGGAAGTCGGTAGATATTTTTTGTTAAAAAGTTTTTATATTCGGTTGATTGGGTAAACAGAAAAACGTAAGTGATAAAAAATTAATAATTTTTTACATCACTTCGTGAATTCTGTGAAGTAGTCTTCACAGTACAAATTCTAAATACAAGTACAAATTGATGTACCTAGGTAGTTATATTATCTATAGACCAGTATATCAACATAGACCTCATAATTTCTGGTAGACTAGTGTAGTTCGATTGAGGAGGTACCACCACCACACCTATTTTTACTGTTAAGCAGTTTCGGTTATTCGGTTAAAGGGTGTTGTTGCAGGCTCAGTTTCATATTAGGTGACTATCTTATTTTTCGGGAGTCCTTGAAGTTCCGGGATCAAAATAGGGCTACAGTATTACTCCCTGCCTGTTGTAAGAGGCGATTAAAAAGGGGCTTTCACGTTTGCGGGCGGCAAGAGGGGGAGCTCAAAATGTCCAGTCACACGACCCGGAGAAGAATGGTGGTATGTTTGGTCGCATATTGTCCTAAAAGCCGGACGGTGCGGTATGCCCAACCACTCGTAACCGATGAGGTAATTAATTAATTATCTTAGAGGACTCCGGTTACGTTCCTTTGAAAATCTCGTAGTCCTCTTTGCAGCACCGACGACGGTTACCGGTAGGGGGCTTAGTGCGGTAAGAATCTTATAAACCATGCATCGCCAACATGGCTTCGGGTATTTTTTTTTTGAAAATGTGGAAGATAGAGGTTATATCCCCTGTTGATAAAAATTGAATGCATCTTGTGATCTATGTTGGTCCTTTGACTAACAGTGGAGCATCACAAGGTAGATATTTAGATGAATGAATAAAAAATAAATAAGTTTAATATTTAATAGAGTCACCGACGACTAAGTCAAGAAACCATTAATAATGAAACAATATCACCTAAAAAGGCGTTCCCAATTATGACGGCTGTTAATGCGATGGAAATGAATATTAATTATCACCGTTACGCTCGTTGAATGTAATTAAAACGTGTATTTGACTATTAATTAGATGAGTTTGTTTATCAATATTAAATATGTAGGATGTAACTAAGTATTTTTCCAGCTATTTAATGGAGGGCTCATTTATTTTAAGGGTGGAAAGATCTTTCATAATCCTGTAGTTTCGAGATAAAAATAAGGCTACGGTATCTCTCGCAAGTCGTAAAAGGCAACTAAAAGTGGGTGTCTGAGGTTTTTTTTTTTATTTTATTTTATTTCAGTCACAAAATCCACAGCTCTTAATTTAATAAGTTACAAGTCATACGTTACAAGTCTTACAGCCAAAAACGGATTTACATTTTATACACAAAACTTGTAATAAAAACGGCAGTCACCAAGCTAGGCATACATTCAAATTCTTAATTTAATGTACCTTATTTAGCTTTAAATCTAAACGTGTGTGTGTGTGTGTGTGTGTGTGTGAGTGAGTGTGTGTGTGTGTGTGTGTGTGTGTGTGAGAGAGAGAGGTGTAAGAGATAATTATTTATACTGTTAAGTAGAAGATGCTATACTACATATGTTTTCGCGATTGTTTTGTGTATTTCTGTTTTAAACTTTCTTTTGCATGAGTGAAATATATCGATTGCGTTGAAATTTTTGTTATAATTGGTTTGCAATCGGTTAACCAATGAGTTTTGAGCATAATTACTTTTTGACTTCGTTACTGCAAATAATGTTGCGCTGGTGTGTCTAGTACGTTTATTCGGAACATGCAAGCGTAATATTTTTGAGACTAAGTCAGGGCAGTTTATGTAATCGTTGCAGATACCATGTAAAAAGCACATATCAATTAGTTTACGTCTGCCCTGAAGTGGCGTCAGTTTATAGTATAAGCAAGAATCTTCGTAATCCGGAAAACTACGTGAACATCTATGGTTTAGGTGTTTTATAAACTTACTTTGTATGTTCTCTAACTTTTGGATGTAGGTTATGTAGTTGGGATTCCATATAGGGCAGCAGTATTCAAGAATACTTCGCACGTAGGAGTAATATAATATTTTTAAACATCCTATATCAGAGAAGGGGCGACTTATTCTCAAGATAAAACCAAGGCTTTTGTAGGCTTTGTTTATAATAGCATCTATATGATCCCGGAAGGATAATTTTGAATCCATCAGCACTCCTAGATCTTTTATGGTATTAACTTTACTTAGTTCAACGTTATTGATTTTGTAGTTATTATTTATAGGGTGATTCTTACGTGTGAACGTAACAAGGAAACATTTACTTATATTAATTCCAATTCTATTCCTTGTATAGTATCGACTGAGTCTGTCTAAATCATCTTGTAACATCATGCAGTCTGTTATATTATTTATTTTCATATAGATCTTTGTGTCATCAGCGTACATGAGTAGACTAGCATTTTGGATGCAGCTGGTTATGTCGTATAAATAAGCGGCATAGAGAAGAGGAGCAAGAATAGAACCCTGGGGTACTCCAGATGATACTTTTATGAAATTTGAACGAGCGCCTCCCACCACAACGGCCTGAGACCGCTTGCTAAGGTATGACTCCATCCATCTTAGCAGATTTCCTCGTATACCTAGCTCATATAGCTTCCGTAAAAGTATGATGTGATCCACACGGTCAAAGGCTTTTTCAAAGTCCGTGTAGATCACATCAACTTGAGATCCACCATCCATACCCCTTGCGACTTGGTCAGTAAAAACAGCCAGATTAGTGACTGTGGATCGGCCCTGTATAAAGCCGTGCTGTTCTGTTGGAATAGACATAGCGATTATGGGGTATATATGATTATGAACCACTTTTTCGCAGAGCTTACTCAAAACATTCAGAATCGAGATTGGTCTGTAGTTTTCTATGGATGATTTCAAGCCTTTTTTGTGAATGGGCACGATGTGCGCTTCTTTCCAAACACAGGGGAAATATCCGTCTTGAAACAATCTATTGAAGATAGAAGTGATTGGTTTACACAGGGATTCAGCACATTTTACAAAAAATATCGGTGGAATCTTATCACTACCGGCGCCCTTCGAGATGTCGACACTTTGCATTAATTTTAGAATATAGTCATTAGTCACTTTAATATTATGGATAGTAAATGGTTTATCGTTATTAATAATTGGATTAAATAAATAGGAGTCCTCTGGTTTGTTAAAATTCCTTTCGAAAAAATGATTGAATGCCGTGCATATGTCTGACTGTGTTTTTAGTGCTATGTTATCGAATGTCATTTGTTGCGGATAGTTACTTTTATTTTGCCTTTTGTGTTTTATATATGACCAGAAGTATTTAGGGTCTGATTTAATTGTTTTTTGTGAGTACATTATATATGAGTTATAGCATAATGTTTGCATTTCTTTCGCCCTCAATCTAAGTTGCGCGAATTGAATATAGTCCACTGGGTTATGAAATCTTTTCCACTGTCTATGCATCTTATATTTTTCTTTTAATAAATTTATTAAGGATCTACTATACCAAATTGGATAACTGTAATTGCTAGATGAGCGCACTAGGGGAACGTAGTCTTGTATGCAACGGTTAATGATTGAGTAAAAAATATTTATTACGTCATCGACGCGAGTATTATTGTCTGTTACGAAATTCCAGTTTTGTTTGTTTAAAGTTCTGTTTATGCTGTCAAAATCTGCACGATTAAATAGATATTTTTCACGTTTTTGAGGTTCTAGAGGTGGAATTAAGAGGTCAGTAGCAGTTATGAAGAGGGATGGATGGTAAGTATCCTCCTTTACTAACGTGAAGCTTGATTTAGTAGTTGTTATCGGCGTGTCGGAGAAAACTAAGTCTAAAACATTGTTGCTTTTGTTTAAAATTTTATTGTATTGTGTCAGTCCTATAAATGAAGTTTCACTAATCAAGGTTGTGGCTGAATTCTGAATATCAATAGATCCTTTTTTTTGAACGAGTGGTTCATCGCAATTCCAATCTACACAGGGTAAATTAAAATCACCAATCATCATAAGATGATCGTTTGGATGTTTCTCCCGTATTTGGCACATCATGTTTCTACACTTCTCTATTCGTTCTGAGAGATAAATGTCTGGAGGAATATACGCTACGGCTATATGCAAGTCGTATACAGACCCCAAGGATTGTGCAGGAATTGTAATCCATATGCATTCTACATCATCCCTTTGCCACTCGGGTCTCATGCGAGCGCGTAGACGAGGAGCACATAAAAACATTACACCACCTCCTAGCGTTCCCCGGTCTTTACGAAATATTACAAACTTATCATCACATAACTCGGCGTCTAGTATGCTATCACACAGCCATGTCTCAGTTACCGTTACAATATCACAGTCTAGTAATAATAAATTATTATAAAATTGATCGGTCTTTGTCCGTAGCCCACGGGTGTTTTGATAATATAATTTTAATTTCTCCAATTTGTCATCCATTTTTGAATAAAGTACAATTATGAAACTGATATAGACTCTTATTAAAATTTATGATGGCTTTACTCTTATTTGCAATTATAAATTTGGGATATTTCAAATACTTTACACATTCCATTGACAAGCCAAAGTTCGAACTTTTACTAAAGATGTTTTCATTTTCATTTATTTTAGTTAACAAAGACAATGGAATTTGTTTGTTACTTTTATATAGGAATGTTGATCGAAACTTTATAGTAGTAGAATTATAATGTTGAGATTTTATTTCGTAGTGTAGTATAGCATCATTCTTGGGTTGTATATTTCTTATTCGTGGCAATAAAGTGAGTATAATCTTGAAAATTAAGTATAAATGTAAACTATATATACGTGTGTACGTGTGTGTGGGAAAAGAATGTCTGAAAACCGTGTCCAGTGTGAATAGTCGCTCGAGTATTGTCTTAAATATGTAAAATGTTACTTTATGTGCGAAAGTAGTGTATGAGTAGATATTATTGCTGATTGAAGTTAAATTTGTATGAAATATCACTATTTGTTTGCATAAATTTATACAAAACGGATGATTCAGAGGTATTAACAAGTTAATAATTTTATTTATGTAGGGTAAGTAACAATTATTAAGCATAAATTTATTAATATAGTGAATCCTATACAATGTATATAAGTAAAGAGTTATATTATTTTTGAGAGGTCTTGCATTGAGATAATGGGAATTGGGGGAGAAGATTCGTTCTTCCTCACAAAGATCCGACAGTTTTTTGTCCAAATGTACTTAAAATTTACCTCCTTAGCCTTTTGTTTACAAGCACTTAGTAACATTTTATTTTCCTTGGTTAAATGCTCATTGATGTATATATTGTTAATTTCACCTCCAATTCCCATATCGCGGGTATTTAAATTACGATGTTTACGCGCTGCAGCTACAATTTGGTCTTTAGTGGCGCGTTGTCGCAGGCGAACAATAATAGGCCGCGCGCGCACGGCGCTTACGGCCCGTCGTGGTTGTACACGGTGCGCAAATTCTAAATCAGATTGCTCGATATGGACTCCAATTTGCTGGGAGATTTTTTGTACGATAGCAACTGTGTTCTCATTTGCGCTTTCGGGAATGCCGGTGATCTCCACATTTTGCAGTCGAACCCATTGCTGCTGTTTTATATTCTCATCTTCGAGTGATTTGACACGAGCAGTTAGAAGAGACAGGTTTTCCTTGAGAGTATTGTTCTTTTCTTTGACGCTCTTCAGTTCTAAATTAGTGTTACATAACAGCTTTTTCAGGTCCTCGTATTGCTCACTTATAAACGTGATCGTTTCTTGGAACCCAATACATTGATTAGAGATGGTTGCAAGTTGGTTAGATACAGTTTTCGTAATTGCTGCTTCTATCATGATCTGAGTTTCTTTCATCATTTCACACTTCCAGATTTCTCTAAATTTTTCCTCTGTTATGTGGTCTGTACGGGTTTTTCGGAGTGTTACATTGCAGTCTTGGTCCTCAACTTCGTGCTCCTCATCCATTTTAGAGCAAGTAATAGCCCGAACCGGTGTATTTGTGTTGTCATGTTTTGGCAATCTGCTCTTACACTCTACGCATTTCCATTTGAGTTTAGCATCTTGACTTAGTTTTTTAAATCGTTTCGGTGAAAGATTAGCACAAGGCAGGTCGTATTTGCTTTTACAATCTTGACAGACCATAAACTCTCTGGTAGGTATAGGTGATTTGCAGCCAACGCATGTGTTCCTTTCCATTATGTAGATGGTATGTGAATACTATGAGCAGAAGCGGAGTGTGTAGGCAGCCTAATAGACGACACAGCTAACGGCCGTTCCCAATATTCAATCTATCCATGGTTTTGCCTTACTAGAGATAAAGAAATCTATCTATCTCTCATTTTACCGTCCCAATAATCCTACTGCGGATAACAAATTCTATCCCAGTAAGTTATCTATCGACGGGAGGAAATATAACCTACCGGGGATAGGCCCTTGTATGAAAGTGACAGATGAAGCGTCCCAATAACATTTTTAGTCACAAATGTCAGTAACATTGTCTATCTCTAGTATTGTTTGTCTTTATCGGCCGATTTTGGTGGATAGTTAACCTTACTAGGTGTTTTGAAAATAAGTATTTGCGAAATCCTTATGTAATTTTAAATTTAATTTTAAATAAAAATGTTTGAGTCACGTCTGAAGTACGATTCCAAGAGCGAGGATGACCTTTTGGAACAATTATTATCAGACTGGGAAAGTGAGGAGACCGATCTCTTACGTACGAAGCGATCTTACGAAAAGCGGATTAATTATATGCATAAACTGACTGATTACGAGTTTTTGTATAGATTTCGATTAAGCAAAAGTGGAGTTAATGATTTGTTTTCTGAAATTTATCCTTTCCTAAAGGTAACCTCAAAATTGTCACCTTTAGATCAACTATTATACAGAAGTAGCGGATTATGTTGGGAGTTTCAAAATCTATATGTATAATTAGAAATTTTCCGGAAGCTATTACTAAGTTATATCCTAACTATATACATACCTACACATTAATGAGAATACCTAAGCAGGCTTTTATATGATAGCTAGGTTCTCTCGAGTATTAGGTGTCTTGGATCACTAAAAGTTCTCATTATTTAATTGTGTATAATAGATTCATATATTGGTGAGGAATTGAGGAACAGAAAATTGAGGAACATTTTCCCTAAAATGTCCAAGCTGTTTGTGATGTACATTTAAGATTTCTGAATGTAGTTCACCGATGGCCTGGTTCAACACATGATGCTATAGTTTCAATAACTCAGAGCTTCAAGGTATGCTGTCACTCTTGTTATAATGTTTCACACTCATAGCTAATGTTATGAATTGTTTTACCTATACTTTATAATGTTGTATTAAACATTTTACTGTTCAGCTCAGTGTGAAAGTGGTGTTTATGGTAATAAGTGACTTATCTTTTCACACCACTACTCAATCCCCAAACAAGGAATGAGATAAATTATAACCTGGCTCACATTAAAACTAGAAATACAATAGAAAGTTATATAAATTTTTAATTAACCATCAAATTAAATAACTATTAAATACTACCCTTATTAAACAATCTATAATATAATACTAAATATATCATAACTATCCAGGTGTTTTGGTGGATGGAATAGGAATCCTGTTTTATCTTAAACGATAAGGCTTTCAATGGAAACAACACAAGCTGTAGCTACAGCTGTACTACATAATATCTGCAGAAAAATGAATTTCGAGGATATTCAACCAGAAATATCTATACCGAATCACATAATTGGAGTCTATAGTGAAAATGCTCCAGATGCTCATCCTTCAAATCATTTTTATGAGTGTCAGACATTATTCAATAGCTATTTTATAAAACTGCACCTGTATACCTCTCTGTTAGTGTATTCAATGTGTCAATAGAATTAGAATCTTAAAATAATTTAAAAATCTACTGATTATTACACATAATATGATGTATTAAGGCAAAGGGCCTTGTATTAATCAAATCAATGTGTAGGTACTGAAAAACTGTGTAAAGGAATTAGAATCTGTGTAGAGGAAATGGGTAAAATCATTGCATCATTTTTCAAAATATTTTATTCATGAAGAGCTCGACCGGTAACATATATATTATAGATCTTTCTTGGAAGACTGGCACAGTTTTTTTTTCCATTTGGAGCATTTCTAATTTCAACTTCCTGCTTTTTAGGTAATAGTATCTTGCAATAGCTTTGTGTCTTTCGATAATTGATTGTTTTATGTCCTCATTAACAATCTGTCGCTTCAGTTTACCTATGAAAATAAAAATATACATATTAACTAAAAGCTGTAATGTTTTACACTCATAGATGCAACATTAATTTTTAAACACATGGCAATATTGTTGCGTACAGTATTATTTATTGATATTCATTATTTAGTTTCATAACAATGCACTTTTAACAGCATGTAATTTGAATTAATTAAAATGTCAGTTGATGAAAACTCCCCCAACCTGCTACAAACCACAACCCATATTAAAAGGGAACATAACCAAAGTTGGCTCCTGTACCACTTCTGGTACTACTTCGTCCATGAACACATCACTAACGTTAGCATCAACATCAAATTATATCCATCACAAGTCGGACCTAACAACCCTGCCATAGCATCAAGGGTATTATCTGGTTGTATGTACTCTGGTTTGCCACCTCCAGTCTGATTGATGGATTATAACTCTCAATGAGTTACAATCAATAGTTATTTTCATTACAACAAATGAATACTTACAAGATGTATGCTAATTGTGCAAAGCATCCTTTAAATGGTTCATTCTAATGTTTGAACTCCTTTTTAATGCAGCTTTTTTCAAATTCTCTCACTTTAATATCAGTTGGTCTGTTTTTCGTGGGCAATTGTCAATAGAATTGAAGTGGTCCGTGATTTTGGACCAAGCTGGTTATTGCTGGCGTTCGTGGCTTTGCTGAAGACCACCGCACTTGCTGTTATCAATTCCACAAGGTTTTTTACTTCCTCTTTTGTTAGGGGCATTCCTTTAATTCCTTTCTGCAAAAAAAAAGTGACGCGTTACTTTCGCGCGTTTTCTTTATAACAAAATAAATAAGATACGTAAAAAGATAGCACTTACACTTACTACACTCGTTTTCGTATGAATTTTAATACATATTCCAACAGTAAAACGGCACATTAAAGTAAAAATGCACTCACTCGCATCAAACAAAACAAATAACAAAAAGTTTGCTTCGGATTTGACGTTTAGAAAACGGACGTTCCGTTTTGCTTTTTGTTCTTGCCAAAATATTTATTTTAATCAAGCGTATTATACGAGTTTTGTACATATATATTTTAGAAGAATAATGTTTTTTTTAAATCAATGGCTATAAAGATCTACTTTAGTTTACAATTTGATGAAATAACTTAAGACTAGGCGTGATTTTGTTTTTAGCAATAATTTATATACTGCAATATCCGGAACGTAAGGGAGGGCTTGGATTGGACACTTATCTACTGTTAATCATAGATAGGCAAACCTACTAGACATTATTGGGACGACTTTAAAGGATAGATCAGAACTTACTAATCGCAAGGGATAGCAATCTATCCCTAACCGTTGATCGAATATTGGGAACGGCCGTAAATGACTCACCGCACGGATCGTAACTGCACTGTCGGTACTCGGAATAATTAACAAGTACCGCTTGTAATATTTTTGTTCGTAGTTATAATTATTCACACACTAGTCGGATTATTTGATAACTAACACGTTCTGAGTAGTTGCACACTAAACTTTAAAGTTTTGTATAACATAAATCGGAAAAGTAAGTTTAACCACTGTATATTGATTGTTATTGTGGACACGACGCACAACGATGTTTACTTGGTGACAGCCGCGAGAGAAGGTTGCAGGTTATAAGAAAGGAAGCTCAAACTGTCCAGCAAGCGACTTCGCGAAAGGACGTGGTATGTTTGAGTTCGGATGCCGTCGTAAACGACAGAATTGGCGGTAAGCGTAAATGCTCAAATGGTTGTGTCTCCAGGGAGATATCGAAGACCTCTACATAGAGCTAAAGAGGGACACCTGTCACATAACCTTTTTTTTTGTTTACGAGGGGGTAACCTTCATAAGGTACCCGACGTCGAGGGAGCGATGCGGGTTATGTGGGATTCTTACCACACTAAAAGCCCCTGGTGGCCGTCCTCAGCACTGCGTGGAGGACTCCGAGGTCTCCAACGAAACATAGCCGCAGTCCTCCGAGCGCGATGCCGAGCCCCTTTCGGGCTCTACCCTGGTGGTGGCGTGTAACGCTCACCGCACCTTCTGGTCTTTACGTCATCATGCGACCACACATGCCGCCGTCCTTCCCGTGGTTGCTTGGCCGGACGGTTCGAGCTCCCACTCTTCCCGCTCCTAACCCCGTAGGCAGAGGGTACCGTAGCCCTATTCTGGTCCCGAACTAGAGGCACAAACCTGTCACATAACCTAGCGTCGATCCCACGACGTGGGGTACCTTTTGAAGGTTTTCTCCTCGATAACAAAAAGAATGACTCTACTCCAAAGGCACAGACGTCACACCCATTTCTGTTGTTTTCTAACACTGATACTATAACAGTGTTGTATTCTGCTGTATTGGTTAGGTATTATATTGGTTTAAATGATGTGGTAATTGAGGTAGTTTAACATTAGTTTAACATACAGAGGAAAACAAAGAGAAAGTAGGAGAAGTAATTTAATACTTAATATTTAAAATAAAAACTTATCACATGTATACACATTACCCACTTATACGTTAACAAGTTTTCATTCCAAATTAAAAAAAAAAACATGCGTGTTTTACACTCATTGCGTTGCATTTTCATGTCGAATTACAATTAATTTGAATTTATGAATGTAATTTTTCAACTACTACCATTCGTAAGGTGAAGAGAGTGTTTTACAACGTTCGGTACTTTTAGTTTTCTTGATCAAAGATTGAACGTATTTGATTCGAAAGGCAGTGTCTTATTGCAACCATAATGCTTTTACATTTTTACACCCATAGACCCGCACTGATTTTCTTCATTGTCGTGGTGCCATGAAGACACAAAAGCTCTGACATCTATCAACCAAAGGTAATTGAATTATTTGTGGTGCGACTCCGGAGTTAACAGGTGGTAGAACCAGTGTAGTTCGACCGAGGAAGCACAACCGCCACACTTATTTCCTAGCGTGAAGCATTTCTTGCGTTTCGATGGAAGGGTGTGGTTCCGACTGGCGACCATCATAGTCCTCAGGAGTAGCAACGCATCTGTGATTGACATTAGATAGAACCCATGTTCTATTTGAAGTTGCCTGCAGATGTCTATGGGCGGCAGTGACAACTCAGGTGGATTGCATGTTCGTTTGCTACTTCAGATAAAAATAAAACACCGCCATATGTTTCTGCCTGATTATAGCAGCGTTTACCGCTGTTCTGTTTTGTAATGAAGGTAAGAGAGATATACTTATTGAAGATGTTCTAAGCCTTAGCCTCTTAGCCTTAGGGTTAACGAAAGAACAGTGGAGACTTACCATCAGGTGGACTTCATCCTCTTCAATTCTCTTCTCTTCAATACTCAACCCGACGACGAGGACTTGTGTAGCAGTGACCATACGGACACGCAATGGGTTTCGGGTTCGATCTCCGGCCCAACAGATATCTGCATTATGGATTTTGATTCTTATTCTGGGCCTGGGTTTGTGTATACTGTTCTGTGTGTCCACAGGACCCACAATACATCTGAAAGTCCTAGTATTAGGCTATTAGTGTAGAAAGCGATTAGCGTTTAATATTTAAAAATATACAGCCTTTATTTACGAGTTACATGACCATGACGTTACCTTCAGTGTTAAATATTTATTATTATCTACATATTCATATATTATGTTAATTGGGTAATTAATTAACACATATATCTAAGCAAAGCCGTCTGTAGCATTGACATACACTTCCGATAAATTGTAAAGGGAATAGCACACCCTGGATTTGTGCCACGATGTTTTTTAAGATTTAATTTGTCAACGAAAATATCCTATTTCTTAATCTTAATTATTTTTTCGTTAGTCTAATCTTATTCATGCAGAGTCCTCTAAATGAGATTAGGCTAACTATAACTTTTCCTTAATGAGGAAGGAAGGTCCTCGAGCGGAGACCACGTTTAGGCAAAAAGAGTCAGGTTGCCCGCCTACCCGGTGGACCGATGATCTGAAGAAACAAGCGGGAAACCGTCCTCCACTTATTATACATAAAAAACTTACTCTTGAATCACTATATCTATTAAAAAACTGCATTAAAATCCGTAGCTTAGTTTTAAAGATCTAAGTATACATAGGGACAGACAGCGCGAAGCGACTTTTGTCTTATACTGTGTAGTGATGTTTATTAAGGTTATAACATATGTATGTGTGTGCCAAATTTCACCAAAATCCAGTATATTTTATTAAAGGACATCCGCACAGAATTGTGCCTTTATAATATGAATCAGAAGTAAGATTATTTTATTACTAATAGTTAAGTGTGTGTGGGTCTTTAATGCGCTCATACATATTCGTATTCGTAGAATACCTAAGCCATGTACGTTACTAATATATTGATATATTATATCCTTGGGAAGACGATGTAGGAATACCAGATACTTATTGCGACAATCATTAATTAGGTACTTATTCTAAAGTTGGGAACTCCCTCCCGTTTTTCGGTAACGAGTTAGATATTTTTTATTTACCTATGAGCAGTGATAGCCTAATGGTTGAAACTTACCCTCTCGATCGGGAGGTCCGAGGTTCAAACCCAGGCACGCACCACTGATTTTTATAAATTAAAATGCGTATTAGAAATATAATTATCACTGCTTTTCGGTGAACCTACACACCCGAGATTTCTTAAAAAAAACAGTCCTTGGTCAGCGCGGTGGGCTATGGCCTAAACTCTTTCATTTTAAGAGAAAACCGATGCCCTGCAGTGGGACAATAATTGGGAGGCGAGATGGATAGAAATTATTTCTTATAAAATTGAAGTCACTCATTTGAGTGTTTAGTTAGTATTAGTTAGTTGCGACAAATGGTGACTGGACATCTTATCCGTCATTATTTACTTCAAATTAAATTGCCAACTCAAGGTCCATTAAAGAAACTTTGTTACCCAGAGGACTAAGTAAAAAGGCCACTTGTAATGAATATATAAATATTACCTATATTAATACATTTCACTTTACAACACCTTACAAACTAAAAGACAGGATTACGTGGGCACCAAGTTCAATATATCTTGGGAACATTCACCATCATAATCACACACATATTCACAATCAGAAGCCGGAACAACAGCGCAGAGGTACCGTAGAAGAGATCAAAGATATGTACGCGTTCTACCGTGTACATTTCGGAGAGTGTGCGCAGCTTTTACATGAGCTTATACCCCCAACCCCTTTATATCAAAGAACTGCAGGCTACTACCTACCCCTATCAAGTCGATATCTCTCTAGTTCGGACAAAACGCTTTGCTTTGTCCTTTTTAACGCTTTGCTTTGCCCTGTTTTGTGTTTCCCGAAAAATACAATCTGGGTGTTTTTAAAACAAGAGTGAATAGACTTGTTCTAGACATGCGTGCCACATCTTAGGTCCCATCGTCACTTTCCATCAGGTGAGATCGAGGCCAAACGCGTGTCTACTAATGTAAAAAAATGCGCGTTTCTATACAGGGCTAACTGGGTTAAATTGATATTGGTATTACTCTAGTATATTTGTTAGAAGGAATTACCTTGCTCTGAAGAACTGTATCCTCCGTTCCAGACGTTCAGCTGTCTAGCATAAAAAATTACAAATCCACTGATACAATTAGGTACATAAGCCTTATGGTATGTGTATGGTATGAGTATGGTTCGATCGGGGAGACACTACCTATCTAGCGTGAAGCAGTTTCTGTGTTTTGTTGGAACTTGGAAGGGTGTGATTGCTGGCTCACTTTAATATGAGGCAACCCAGCTAGTCCTTCAGAATAACAAGACAACTCTGAATAACTTGAGACAGAACAATTGTATATGAAGTAGATGAAGACGTCCATGGACAAAAGCGAATATCTACCGTCTGCAGTGCCGGATTAGCCATATAGCAAGAGTAGCAAATGCTACGGGCCCCGCGACTAGAGGGGCCCCGCGGCCCAACACATACCTTCTATTTATATTTTACTATCTTTGTTATCCTAAAAATCTTAAACTGAAAGAAGATATAGAAATTGTCGTCTTTAAATTTTCCCAGATTAAATCCAGAAAAGTTTAGTAAGTAACAGTTTTGTTTTATTTAACACTCTACTTAAGGCAAACTGTGGACTTCCTGTCAGAATGCGCTACAGGCCCCGCGCCGGCTTAATCTGGTTCTGACCGTCCAATGCTTATTTGCTACTTCGATCTTATACAAAAGGTACGTTTATTAATATCTCATGACACGGTTATCTGCGATACTTGAAATACGCCGTGACCTGGAAGTAATGATCTGTGTCATGTTCAACCATAGCACGTAATGTGTAATCCTATTTCTGATATAAGTGACACGCCGTTACGATGATGATACACAGTAGGTATCCTAACATTCAAATTCGGGTAATTACTACATTATGTTGTTGACTTTTGTAGAGTTTGCACCTCTGTACCTAGTTTGGTAGGACATACAAGCTTCGTAGGTTGTGCTCAGGCAATTACTTCAATGGTTATGTGGCGACCTCCCGCAACTCATCAATAGATGGCGCTACTAGTTTTCTGAAACACGCTATCGAAATATTCTCAATACCCTGCATATAAACAAGTTCCAAACAACTACTGTCGGAGCACGGTCGCTCCCCAGGCATGATCACCTCGCCTGGCAGGACATATTCCTTTGCCAAAGTTTTAATGTTTATAAGATTTGGTATTGTTGAGCGAACATTTCATCTATGATGGCACTACTGCATCCTGAATCACTAAGTGCCCTTAACCTTTTACATAGGAGTAGATACTAGATCTGAGCTGAAAACTATCTTGAAGCACACCGCCCTCGCCGGCAGAGACTTGGGACACCACATCACAACTGACACAAGGTATTCCCGCGTATTTGGTCGAGCATCACCAGTGCCTCATTAGCGTAACTGGTATTAGCCAAAGTCTGTACCCCTGCTGTACAAGCTGTGTTCTTGGATTAGTGTAATTCTTATATAACAAGAGTCTCGGTCTAAAGTCTTCGTGCCTCGGCAAAACTTTAGGCTTGCCACCAAAAATCAGCGATGCTGTAAGGACCATTAGGGCCAATAGTAAATTCACAATTAGACAAAATATAAAAACTATCAGCACAGCCGCTCTCCAGGCAATCCGAGCCTGGCGAGAGTTCTTCCTTTGCTACATATATTTATATAGTTTATTCTGAGGGTGTTGTTTGGTGGCCACTATACAAACACTAATATACACACCAGTTGCAACATTTAACTACACACAATCATTTTGTTCAGTTAAATATTGCAGTAAACAATTGTATTTGTCATTTGAAACTAAAATATTCTTAGGTAGTCACTATCAAACCATCCAATCGTGTACACAAAGTGAGACAATATCAGTTACATCATTATCGTATCGGTAAACTTTCTATCCAGCACGCACATTTCGCCGCCACACGAACCGACCAAATAACTGTCGTCAATCTTGTCTCTGCACTAACGGCGCTACTATGGTAACTCGACTCGATTTGAGTTTGCTAATTCTGGAGTCGATTTATTTGTACTGGTCACTTAAGTACCTCTTGCATTAGAAATGTGTCATTTTACGAAATAAATATTATACACTATCAAACCATCCAATCGTGTACACAAAGTGAGATACTCTACATACTCTATCAGTTACATCATTATGGTATCGGTAAACTTTCTATCCAGCACGCACATATCGCCGCCACAAGAACCGACCAAATAACTGTCGTCAATCTTGTCTCTGCACTATCTGCGCTACTATGGTAACTCGACTCGATTTGAGTTTGCTAATTCTGGGGTCGATTCATTTGTACTGGTTACTTAAGTACCTCCTGCATTAGAAATGTGTCTTTTTATTATATAAATATTATTAGGTAGTAACACTATAAACCATCCAATCGTGTACACAAAGTGAGACAATATCAGTTATATTATTATCGTATCGGTAAACTTTCTATCCAGCACGCACATTTCGCCGCCACACGAACCGACCAAATAACTGTCGTCAATCTTGTCTCTGTACTAAAGGCGCTACTATGGTAACTCGACTCGATTTGAGTTTGCTAATTCTGAAGTCGATTTATTTGTACTGGTTATTTAAGTACCTCTTGCATTAGAAATCATTTTACGAATAAATATTATTATACACTATCAAACCATCCAATCGTGTACACAAAGTGAGATACTCACTCTATCAGTTACATCATTATGGTATCGGTAAACTTTCTATCCAGCACGCACATTTCGCCGCCACACGAACCGACCAAATAACTGTCGTCAATCTTGTCTCTGCACTGACGGCGCTACTATGGTAACTCGACTCGATTTGAGTTTGCTAATTCTGGAGTCGATTTATTTGTACTGGTTACTTAAGTGCCTCTTGCATTAGAAATGTGTCATTTTACGAATTAAATATTATTCACTATCAAACCATCCAATCGTGTACACAAAGTGAGATACTCTACATACTCTATCAGTTACATCATTATGCCATCGGTAAATTTTCTATCCAGCACGCACATTTTGCCGCCACAAGAACCGACCAAATAACTGTCGTCAATCTTTTCTCTGCACTAACGGCGCTACTATGGTAACTCGAGTCGATTTGAATTTGCTAATTTTGGAGTCGATTTATTTGTACTGGTTACTTAAGTACCTCTTGCATTAGAAATGAGTCATTTTACGAATTAAATATTATACACTATCAAACCATCCAATCGTGTACACAAAGTGAGATACTCTACATACTCTATCAGTTACATCATTATCGTATCGGTAAACTTTCTATCCAGCACGCACATTTCGCCGCCACAAGAACCGACCAAATAACTGTCGTCAATCTTGTCTCTGCACTATCTGCGCTACTATGGTAACTCGACTCGATTTGAGTTTGCTAATTCTGGGGTCGATTCATTTGTACTGGTTACTTAAGTACCTCCTGCATTAGAAATGTGTCTTTTTATTATATAAATATTATTAGGTAGTAACACTATAAACCATCCAATCGTGTACACAAAGTGAGACAATATCAGTTATATTATTATCGTATCGGTAAACTTTCTATCCAGCACGCACATTTCGCCGCCACACGAACCGACCAAATAACTGTCGTCAATCTTGTCTCTGCACTAACGACGCTACTATGGCATCTCGTCTCGATTTGAGTTTGCTAATTCTGGAGTCGATTCATTTGTACTGGTTACTTATGTACCTCCTGCATTAGAAATGTGTTTTTTTATTATATAAATATTATTAGGTAGTAACACTATAAACCATCCAATCGTGTGCACAAAGTGAGACAATATCAGTTACATCATTATCGAATCGGTAAACTTTCTATCCAGCACGCACATTTTGCCGCCACACGAACCGACCAAATAACTGTCGTCAATCTTGTCTTTGCCGCACCAACGGTGCTACTATAGTAACTCGACTCGATTTATATTTATGAATTGTGAAGTACATTTAACATTAATATGTTTATTTAAAGGAATAATATAATTATAATGGACATAATATTTTATTGATTCCCATCCCAACGCTGTGGGATTGACGCAGGGTTGTGTAGGATTTTTACCGCACTATATACTATACCGAATCTAAGTCATAAAATTTCAAATTTCAATGAAATCATACCATAAACTTTCGAATTTGTAACATTAACAAGATATTTGTATGATTTTTTGTGTAACAAGTACTACAAGCATTCTACATAATATATATTGCACTAGTTGACCCGGCGAACTTCGTTCCGCCTAACAGAAAAAAATCTAAGATTATCAGCGTTTCTCTACTATATTATACGTGTGTTAAATATGAAATCCTTTCTTTTGAATCACTATATCTATTAAAAAAGATTTAAAGCATACATAGGGACAGACAGCGAGAAGCGACTTTGTTTTGTACTATGTATTGATACGACATGGTAAGTATATCAATATAGAAGGTATGCAATTTTTAGTTCAGTATAGTATACTTTAACGATGGTACAAAGTAAAAAACGCATTCTAGTTACGATGGTAACGCGTAGTGAAATCGCAGCTTTCTACCGCGCTCACGACTCGCCGCAATTATTTCTATTCGCTGCGGTCATGAAACCGCACGAGTGATGCAAATGAAAAACGTTTGGATGAGAGAATCTTTTGAATAAAGATTCATTTCACTTCAATTGAGAGTTAGATCTTCTGTATCCGTATTTATACGGTTTAATACTTACACTAGTCGATAGGAATTGTTTTATATTGTTTTGTTTGCTTTTTTTACTGTAGTAGCAAACGAGCATACAGTTAACATGGTCAATGCCGTCCATGAACATTTTTATGCAACTTTATGTATAACAGGGGTCTACCCATCTTAAGTCGACCACAGGTACTTCCGAGATCTAAGATAGTAGCCTCAAATGAAGTGAGCCGGCAACTACACATTCATTTAAGTGTGTGTCTTTATTATTCGTTTTTATTGTTAGTGGACAAAATTTACACTAATAGAAACGAAATATTAAATCACTTATAGAAACATCAATGACTTCATATTACTTTGAAATTAAAAGATTTAGAAAGGGCTATATGATGTTGATGTTGCCATTTTTTGTTTTGTATCTATGCCAAAATCTATCACCTCACCTCGCATTTTGTTTGTACCTACCTATTTAAAATTACTTGGCAGAGTTTGATTCCGATAAAAATAGGCCTAAGTAAAAAAATACTAACTGAAAAAAATCATAATTGACTTCAGATGTTGCCTGTTCTACGTAATGTCTTCATAAGCGACATTGACCCCTTAAACTTAAGTTGACTACATGTCCGTTTCCTTAAATCTTCCAAAATAAAACGTAAAATATGCGATCAACAATTACTATTGCAATTATGCGTATGATATACAATCCAAAGCATTAAAGCGTTTTGAACGTAATTACAATCGAGTATTTATAGTAACGAAGTGAAATCAGGCTGTCCACAACCGCATTTCTACGCCAGGCACGACTGATGCGTTGGTCGCACGACACGTAATTATAAACGTAATTAACGCTTTAGTTATACCACAGTATTAATATCATACAGTAGTCTAACTCTGCCGTGTCCTTGAATTTTATACCTTTTATTTTTTTATTGACGGGGAGGAAACCTTCAAAAGGTACACCGGAGCTTTGGGAGAGACTCCGGGTTATGTGGGATTTTTACCCACTAAAACCTCCTCGGTGGCCTTCCTCTGCGCTTGCAGGGGACCCCGGGACCTCCAACGGATACCACCGGTGCCCCCTAGCGCTGCGCCCCTTACGGGCTCATCTCTTAGGGAGCGTGACTGTCCCCTACGCCTTTCAGTGTACGACAACATGCAGCCACACATGCCGCCGTCCTTCCAATTTATTGTTGAATTTTATACCTACGGACGCGCTGGACGAGAGTTCGCGTTAGGGTTACCCGCCTAAACTATTTTAATACATCTGTATACTTGACTTTCTTTCTTACTTATTATGTATTTTATTCAGTAGATTAAGGTAAAAAACAACGCGTTCTTTTAATATTTAAGAGACTTAATAATATATCGTACACAAATAATAGTTATAAATTTCACACTGAATAATATTTTACCAACCAAAATAAAAATTATTAACACTGGACGTGTTTATGCACAATTAAAGCAATCACAAACAGCCTAATATAGTTTACAACTGCTCTTCGCTACACTATTATTTAAATAAAAAGATCCACTGCTTAAAAAACGTCACATCGCCTGCTCGCCACTACGGCACATTCGCTAGCTGTTGGGTACCGAGTGCATACCGAAATCGTAGCGCGTATGTACAGCTAGCGTTTCGTGCGTTTGTAAGAAGTTAGAATACTGTAGATACTAGTACTGTGGTTATACGACACTACAGATTGAGTCACAAAACAAGCGTATTTATCGAGTTCTAGCTTCCGCTCGTAACGTTTGCGTAGACTGAAGATTTTATAGTTTTAGTTTCTTTCATGGGAGCCATGAGCCGTGGTCAGGTTGATTGGGACAAAATGACGACCCGCGTGGCGGAATGGTTAGGATACTGGTCTGACGCGCAATGGGTCCGGGTTCGATTCCTGGTCAGACAGGTATCTGAATGATGAGTTTAGATTAATGTTCCGGGTCTGGGTGTTCATGTATCCGTCTTGTATGTGTCCATGGTACCCACGACACAGGAGAAAATCTCGTGTGGGGATGAGTGTAGAAAGCGTGATTGGGGTAAAAGTCTCATACGTTTTGATCCAGGTTACAAACCAATAACGTGCCTAATTGAATCGAAATCCAGTTAGTAGATTTGAATAAAAAATTAAAAAAAACATCCTTTCGCATTTGTAATATAAGTAAGATAGTAAGTCGTTATAAGAAGAAAAAATTGCCCGTGTTTTCGCACGTACGTATTAGGTAGGTATATATAATACAAATAATTAACCCCTTTTTAATACACTTACCTACGGATAGAATTATAATTATACTTTTTTAACGTACATAATAAATTAATGAACTATTATCCAAGTAAGGTTCCAGCTGCATTCGGTTTAGGCTCTGTGATGATTAACTCATGAATAAAGCGAGGAAGAATGCAGTCGCCGCGACGTGGCATTCATTTCTTTTTTTTATTTGACTGAAGTAGCAAACGATCATGCAGGCCACCTGATGATAAGTGGCTACTGCCGCCCATGGATATCTGTGAGCAGTTTCAAACAGAACGTGGGTTCTATCTGAAGTCAATCACAGATTCTTGAGGACTATGATGGTCGTCTTATACAAAAGTGTGCCGGCACACTTTTGTATGAGTAGTCCTCGGGAGTAGCGACGCATCTGTGATTGACATCAGATAGAGCCCCATGTTCTGTATGAAGCTGCTTACAGATGTCCACGGTCGGCAGTGACCACTTACCATCAGGTGGACTGCATGCTCGTTTGCTACTCCAATCACATAAAAAAAGGTTACCTAATGTTGTCAATCTTCGCTCACGTTCACTTCGTGGTATAGTCCATAACTGTAAGTGTAATTAGCGCTATAGCCTCGACGGCAGACAAGTAGCGGCAAAGTCACGCCATAGTATGTGTATCACTACATAGTATAAAACAAAATCGCTTCTCGCTGTTTGTCCCTATGTAAGCATACAAAGGGACAGACAGCTAGAAGCGACTTTGATTTATAGATTTATAGATCTTTAAACTACGCAACGGATTTTAATGCAGTTTTTTAAATAGAGTGATTCAAGAGGAAGGTTTTTATGTATAATACATGTACTCGTATAATATAGTAGATAAACACTGATAATTTTAGATTTTTGACTATTAGGCAGAACGAAGTTCGCCGGGTCAACCAGGTAATTATAAATTGTAGATACTTTTGCATAACGAGTTTTTAATACCTATGTATTAATACGTGAATCCAAATCTTTGGACCCCTTTTTAGGCAAATTACGCGGACAGAGAGGTATGAAATTGGGTACGGTTGTAGTTTCTATAAAGAAGGGGTGCAAGATGCTAATATTTTTAAATGACGCATCAAACACAAAAATCAATTTAAAACCCATTTCACACACTACCTTCATTTGACACAACACATGCCTATATAATTAGCGAAATAAAATTTTCATTGTTTTCTTAGTTCTTATTATATTATTATTATATATTTTCATACTCTGGACTTGCCAGGTAATATGAAATAACACGGGCACAGCCAAGTGTTAATTCAGATTAGTGATGTTTGTATCGTGTAATGTATTATTATCAGTATCTAATTGAAGAAATTTGCGGACTATTCGACATGTATTAAGTATTGCAGCTTTCTGTAATGTAAGATATGTGAATTTTGGGAGGTCTATTGCTTTAAGGCTAAGGAAAAGTTGCATTATTATTATTAGTTCTTATTACTATGAAAACTCAATGTCAAAAATGTCAGATGTCTTTTTCAAAGTACGCATCAGTTTTTAAAAGGACGTTAGTTAATTAAACCTCTTTTTCGCTGTCATGGGAGTTTTCAAAATAAGTCGAAAATTAATACATAGTCGAAAAAATATTTAATAACTTTGCAGTATTTAAATAGAACTGTTTTCAAATTATAATTTAATAGAATTTTACTATAACATGAATTTCCATGCCTGTCATCTTCTAAGTGCAAGTCGGACACGCGCACGAAGGGTTCCGTACCCATTATCAATTAAAAAATATACATGACGAATAAAAAAGAAAAACTCTCATTCCGAGAGAAGACCCGTGCCCAGCAGTGGGACAATAATGGGTTGATGATGACATGACGAATAGATAACCTCTTTCCTTGGGGAAGTCAGTTAAAAAACAGCAAAACGCACCTTTGTTCTGTGGAAATCCCCCTTGAATATTTGTTATAATCTGGTTTTAGTATCCCTTGTTATAGCGGCAACAGAAACACATCATCTGTAGAGATTTCATCTGTCTTGCTCTCACGGTTCATGGGATTCACCCTGATGACAGATGGACGGACAAAGGAACAGCGGAGTCTTAGTAATAGGGTTCCGTTTTTATCCTTTACCTACGAAACCCAAAAAGATGATTATATTTCTGCTTTGTATAATAATACAATTTTATAAACAAAGTCAAATAGCTTTACACAGTGGCTGTGGTCGCTATTTGACGAGTTCGTTGCACTTCACTAATAAGAAGTATAATTAGCGCTTCAGTTAGGAGTTACGACAACATTGTTTTTGTCTAGATTGAGTCATCACTTCATACAACTACACATACCTACGAGTATGATACGACAATATTGAAGATTTTGATTGTATTTCTGATTTGTACTTTAGGTTATGTCTATAATGCGCTCCTTTGAACGAGAGGAGTACTGAAGTAATTAGGAATTAGGGAAATGTAGTAGGCTTCCGGGGTTGCGGGCGGCTAATGTGGGAGTTCGAACCGTTCGGTCAGGCAACCTCGCGAAGGACGGCGGTATGTGTAGTCGCGTATCGTCATAAAGACCAGACGGAGCGGTGGGCCCAGCCGCCCATCTGTGAGGAGCCCGATGAGGCAACGCCCTCAGAGGGCTCCGGTTGCGTTCCCTTGGAGATCCCAGAGTCCTCTCTGTAGCGCCGAGGACGGGCACCGGGAGGGTTTAAGTGCCGTAAAAATCCCACATAATCCTGCGTCGCTCTCTCGGCGTCGGCTACCTTTTGAAGGTTTTCCCCTCGGGGAAAAAAGGGAACTGTAATTGTAATCTACCTGGGTGTTAGAACGAGTATGGTATGCTTGTGGTCCCTTCGTCACACCTATTTCTAGGGTGAAGTAATTCTTCCGTTTCGTTTAAAGGGTGTGGTTGCCGATTCACTTTCATATGAGTAAGTATGGTACTCTTAGTCGTCGGGAGAAGAAACGCATCAGTGTTTGACCACAATTTAGACCGTTAAGTTTAGGCACTAAAGACTGTATAATCTTCACGTTCACAGGCTTAACAATTTGTCATCAACCCATTATTGGCAAACTGCTGGGCACGGGTCTTCTCTCAGAATGAGAGAGTTTAAGCCATTGTCCACCCCGCTGGCCAAGTGCGAATTAGTGGACGAAAACGGTGCTCCTCTGCCGCGACATCGTAGTACAATTTTAACGAGCAAATATTATATTTCTATAATTGAAAGATACATAGATGAACTTGAAGGCTCATCTATAAATATTATTTATGATTTTTTTAATGTTTGCTTACTTACCTTTGTAGCGGTGTTTTTTTAATATTTGATTTTATTTTGATGATAATTTAAGAAAATAGTAAACTTGTAAGTGATTTTCACGTCCGTAATTGGCAAGAACACATATATAGGACACACACACTATGACATACAATCATAGTGTCAACGTATCCTATGTTAAGAATTGTGTGTAATGCTGTTGGTGAGTAATAAAATAAATATGAAATGAAATGTCTTTATTTTGCATAGGCCTACGGAGGCACTTGCAAATTGTCAGTTACATATATATATATATATATATATATATATATATATATATATATATATATATATATATATATATATATATATATATATATATATATATATATATATATATATATATATATTTTACACTACCACCGAATCGGAACACGACCTCAACCGAGAAGATCCGGCAAGAAACTCAGTGGGTTTGTACTTTATCTTTGTATGTCTTTTTTTTATTGCCATATTGTTTTGACATTGGTTATAAAAGTAAGCTCCAGTATCTTGCCTTATATTTGGCTGTACAAGAGGCATATTAGATAAGAACTAAGTATCTTGCATTAAAACTATTTCATCACTTGGTCCATTTGCAAATAGGTGTAAGGCCGTGGGAAAGCAGGCATTTCGACGACAACACTAATGACTATTGTGACAAACGATGGGTCTGACTTCGTAATCTGTTTTTGGACAACGCATCCTATAGCGGTCGCTACATTGCCGACCTTGTATCAAGAGTTTGGATTTAATGTCAGGTCTAATCTGTAAATTATAAATTTTATACATGATAGAGGTTTTAATTTTGAAAAATATAATGATCGCAATGCATCCTTATATAATAATACTTATACTATATGTTATTCTGGGTCATGAATTATGTGTATACCAAATTGGAGCAAAATCCAACCGGTAGTTTTTGCGTGATACATAAAAAAACAAACATCTTCATAAACTTTCGTATCACTATGTAGTATAAAACAAAGTCGCTTCCCGTTGTCTGTACCTATGTATGCTTAGATCTTTAAAACGACGCTACGGATTTTAATGCAGGTTTTTTGATAGATAGATAGATTCAAAAGGAAGGTTTCGTGTATAATATATACATAATATAGTGGAGGAACACTGATAATTTTAGATTTTTGACTTCTTTTACGAAGTTCGCTGGGTCAACTAGTTAATAATATTAAGTAGGATCACTCATACATTTTTTGTAGTTTAGACACAATCTTTAATTTCACGCAGACGAAGTCGCAGGTTGCCTCTAGACTAGCAAAAATTGAAAACTAAAGAAGTATGCAGCGTTCATTGTTATTTTCATTTTAAAAAGCCGGAAAGCCCTCAGTGCTTCAAACAAAAAGCTCTCTATTCGAAAGCCGGAAAAAGTTTCCGGAGGGCTGAAATGCAGATAGTTTTCATGTTTGTAACTAGGATAACCAAGTTTAAAGCGCACTTCTAGACTCGCTGGATCGAAGAGTGCTTTAAAATTGGTGATAAAAAAACACGTGAATATTTCTTTATTAATCTATTACATAGCTTTTACCGCGGGCTTTGAGCGCGGCAACCGAATCAAGAAATTCCGTAACTAAAAAAACCTAACACCCCCACTCCGCCTACCATGTAGCACGGCCGAGCGTTCGTTTAACGTGTATGTGTATGGTACGACAGTACGAAGAGCGCTCGGATCGAGATGAACTGTTTGGAAATCGAACGAATATGTAAGCAGCTGTTTGCGAGAAAGTACATAGTATCAAAGAAAAAAAATACTGCTTAAATAAATAAATAATAATAATTGCATAAGTTGATAAAAATGCTATGCAATAGTAGTACCCCGAGTGCCGCACTTTTTTAAATTTGTAATAAAAATGAACCTGCAGTCCAACTGTTAGTGATGATCGCAAACTGTGGTCACCTGAAAGAATATCGTATATACGTGACAGCCAGCCTTTACTAATTAGAGAGGCACTAGAAGAAGAAGAAGAGGTTGATTATGGATGTTTTGTTAATCCTTAAGCTTGCCGCAACAGTCAAATCAGTCCCTCTGGATTTGTTCACAAGTTTTCTAGTTTCAGCTATTAACTATCCCTACTAATATTATAAATGTGAAAGTAACTCTGTCTGTCTGTCTGTCTGTCTGTCTGTCTGTCTGCTACTTATTCACGCCTAAACAACTGAACTGATCTTTATGAAATTGGGTACACAGACAATGTTGACATCGAGAAAGGACATAGGCTGCTTTTTATCGAAAAAAATGGGTTGAAAGCGTTAAAATCGGGCATTAATGTTTGTATGGGAGTTCGTTTTCGACAGTCTCATATTGACAAGTCCGTCAAGGGGTACGATAGACTTACTTGAAACCTTATCTAAATAATAGAACATAAAAAAACATTGATTTCGAGTCGACAACATATATCCGTAAAATTCGGATTGTCGTGGATTTTGATAAATTCTAATACAAATGACATGACAGTAGCCATAATGGCCGCCCGGACGCCAACATGTCATGTCACCAATATGGCTACGGATGAATTCTGAATTCATTAAAAAAAAATACGTATAAATTTGTAACTATCAAATAACTTAAAAATAGATGTGCTTTAAATTGATTTTAATTTACCCATAGTTTATGAATTTATAAAACAAAAATGTATTTATAATACGAAAGATACAATTACGAAGAATTTCCGATAAGTTACATAATAAGTATGCAACGGCGGTATGATGGCGCTTCATACTATTATAGTAAAAAGTTAATCGAAACCAATAATTCAAAGACGCTAAAATGTTTTAACATTGTTTTAAAATAAAATTATCGACTCTATTTGTCACTCCATGTTCAACTGTTTATTTTACTTAATTGCCAACAGCAAATAAAAAATAGATATATTATGAACTTTATTGTTCCAATCATCGCAATTTTCGATCTCTTCCTTTTAATATTTTACAACATTACACCCTATCCAAACAAGGAAGGAAGTGGACTGTCTAACTATAATGTTAGTCAACAATATGTTTCATATAATAAAATACAGTAAGTTCGAAAAAACCCACGTAAGTAAATTATGTTTCAAAAATAAACTACTACAATATTTAAAACATTTGCACATTGTTACTTAAATAGTTTCATAAATATTATTGCTTAAATAAAGTTATGTTATTGACCATACCCGTACATTTTTAGCGAAAATAAATATTATGGACAAAATACAATTGATAGTTTTTTATGCAAAATACTAACGTTATAAAGTCGATCAGTATCTAAATAAGGTATAACAATTATATCATGAATTATTATTATAAAGAAGCTTTTGCAACTTTTGTGATAAATAATTGAATGAATATTGAAGCATGGTTGATGAACACTTGGCTCTATTATCAAACGAGCAAGGTCAACATTATTGTTCTTTAAATATTAATGATATGTTCATTATTTATAAATAATGTTATAGAAAACATGCACTTAATCAACATATTTTAAATTAATTTTAGAATAACAAAGTGTGTCAAAATAAGCCAAAATAGATGATGTTCTTAACTCATAAGTATGTGAAATTCGCACCTGTTATTAAAATCGTGATAGCCGTGTGGTGCCAAGTCGGGCGGATTAGAAATGCGAGGTCTGGGGTTCAAATCCAGTTGTCTTATGTACATTATTATTATTATTACCTGTAGTTTTCATAAAAACTAATTTTAGTATTATTTTTTTTATAACCAACTCATTTTTAAATATTATTTAGTATCGGAAATGCAAAGCTTTCGCCCGCCTGGGAATCAATGTATCACAAAGTTTATATGAAATTAATAGAGGTTTAACCTCTGTCAGGTAAAAGTACAAAATAATTTGGATTTACCTTGCCGACAAATTCAAATTTTAATGTAATGAACCACAAACAAGGCTTAATAAAGATAAACTAAAAACATACCTGAGCGCCGCTTAAATGTTAGTAGAACTAAAATTAGTTTACGTATCATTGATACTGTCATTAGATTTTTAGTTTTAGTTAGAGGCATTAGGACGCACGGGTAAAACGTTTTTAATAAATTTACTATTAGCGAAAAATATAAGATCTGATAGAAAAAAAGCTATTGCCGTGGCGTCGTCCAGCGTTGCGCCCACACTTTTAAAAAGCGATCATAATGCCTGCCTATTCGCCTTTGAGCGTCCACTCAAGATTTGTAGCAACGATTTCTCTAACATTTTTAATATTTCAAATCAAAGGAATACTGGAAATTCAATGCGGGATTGTTATTTGACTACTTATTTGGGATGAAGATTCTGTAGATACAGCCATCGAGATAGAAGACATTATCCAACAAAATTTTTGGATTCCTTCGACCCGCCTCCCGGTACTCCTCCACACAAACTTTTTTTTAATAAAAATATGCTTTCTACACTCAATAAAATGGAAAATTTCTACAATTTCAATTTCTACAATAGCCCCACACTAGGATTTTTTCCTGTGTCGTGGGTACAATGGACACACAAGGCATATATAGAAACACCCAGACCCAGAACATTAATCTATTCAGATTCCTGTCTGGCCGGGAATCGAACCGGGTGTGGTAGCTGCTCCGCAACGCGGGTCGTCAAGGTTGTCAAATTAATGTTAAAAGTAGGTTCACCTATATGTAATCTTACTCAGAAATTTAAAAGGACCAAAATTACTTAAAATAGTATTTTTCAATTCATAAAAGTTATAATCCATCTTTAAAATCGATGCGCTTTGGTTTAAATGTGGAGGCGTTATTTGAAAAGATGTATTTCGATATTGTTAATGTGATCACTAAGACTGTAAATTGGTTCAAAAAAGGGGTTTATGATATTCTGATTCGTCTTATTTTCATAACATTTTACATAACAATATGCACCTACCCACAAATACACACTTAAAATTCGTTTTTTTCACTCTGTGTTTGTCCGGGTAATCCTTGACCGGCTAAACCGATTTTTACGGGTTTTTACTATAGAAAATGTTATGGAACAACATGTAGACTACTTTTATCGTAGAATTCCCACTGAGTGGAGATTTGCGCGGGAAAAACTTTGCGATACATTGATTTGCACGCGGGTGTAGCCGCGGGTACAGCTAGTTAGTTAATATAGCTTATGTATATGTATGTGAATTACATAGGTTATGATGACTTGAGATACACAATGAACTGTCTGTTTGTCTGTCAATAATGTCTTATGCGGAATTGCTTACGTTTGGATATACTTAAAATATACAACTAAACAGTTGTGCAACTACAAACTTGTATATAATATTTGGATGTGCTAGGCCTAAATAGGCGTCTGTTATTCAATGTAACAGTTTTATAGATTAAATAAGTTATAAAATAATACTTTTTACTAATATTGTTAGAAAAAAATCCGGAACACACTCTCACAATCCTAAAAACAAGACGTCCCGGTTTTGTGCGCATGTTGGCGACCCTACTAGCATCCACAAGTATGCTCTCGCTCCATACTCCTTTGTACTTCAACCCTGAGTGACAAAATGTACGGATATGCACCAGGAACATAATATTTCATGCATTTTAGTAAGAACGTGTGTAGAGGGGTGGGTGGTAGGAGTGGGTATACGGACGCGGTAAACCCTTTGTGGCATTGAGGCCTTTATTTTTATAGGAAGAATGCTTAGGAGACGTTCCGGTCTGACGATTATTAAACTTAAGAAAGCGATAAAGTACTAAGGTAAGAAAAAACTTGAGATAAAGAAATTAGAGAACAAGTAACTTTGTTACATGATTCGGTTATAGCGTCTGCCAAAGAAATGGGCATACATAGGTACGCTCGAAAAGTGTTCTTTCCTCCGACACGGTCAGATAAAAAAGCCATAAAGAAAGAAAAGAAAAGATAGAGGGAGAAAAGAGAAACAGTCAGCATTGGATTGCAATACGATAGATCAAAGTTAACTCAAAACAATGTTACTTCAAAACAAGGTTTTTCTTGTCTCAGTCATCTTTTCAAAAGACATAGTTATGGTCGAAAACGTAAACGTGAGCGTGCTATGTACATTATGAGCATACATGTATAAGCATAAACAAGAAGAATGCTTGTTTTGAAGAATGTTCTATTTCGTTCATTTATATGTGTTTGTGTCAAATTTATGGATTATTTGAAAAAAATATTCCATCCATCCATCCATCAGCCTTTTGATGTCCACTGCTGAACATAGGCCTCCCCTAAATGGCGCCACTCCAACCGGTCCTGTGCCCTCTGAATCCAACGGTTTCCCGCTGTCTTATTCAGGTCATCGGTCCATCTGGTAGGGGGGCGACCTGTACTCCTTTTGCCTAAACGTGGTCGCCACTCGAGGACCTTCCTTCCCCATCGGTTATCGGTCCTGCGAGCGATGTGGCCGGCCCATTGCCACTTCAGCCTACTAATTTTAAGAGCTATGTCGGTAAGCTTCGTTCGTCTACGGATTTCATCGTTGCGAATCATGTCTCGTAGCGAAATTCCGAGCATAACCCTCTCCATAGCACGCTGAGCGACCCTGAGTCTCCGAATGAGGCCTACAGTGAAGGACCACGTTTCGGCGCCGTAGGTCATCACTGGCAACACACATTGCTCGAATAATTTCGACTTCAGGCACTGAGGAATTGTGGACGAGAAGATACTACGAAATTTCCCGAACGCAGCCCAGCCGAGTTGGATTCTTCGAGTGACCTCCCTCTCAAAGCTGGAAAAAAATATTAGCATTGCGCAATCCTTCTCTACATAAACTATACCTAACCGTGCATAAATTCATACCCCTCCGCCTGCGGCAAGTATCTTAAAAACGAATCACAAGTTTTTGCTTCACGTATTAATATATAGTTTATTATATTAATACAGATATCTTGAAGTGCCCACCTACTAAATGTCTATAGAGTGCAAAGGTGTTTATATACAGAGTAAACGGTGCAGTGGTCACTGTCGTCCACTTAACTGTAATTAACTCTAAGTAGATAAATCGTGTTATCCGTGTACTAAATTTTAGAAGACGATGTAAAAATAGTGCTTTATAACTATGCGTATCTACTATCAAACAGCCGTGTAATGGAAAACGTAGGCATTATAGTATTCGCTAAATGAATGATAGTTTTGAGATGAACATTTAAGTCCTTTAAAAATATTTAATAGTCAAACCACATTTATATTACTGCCATCAAATTTCTACTTTATATTACTGATAATATAAAACAGAAAATTTGAAAAAAAAACACTAAAACGCGTATCCATACATACCAGTATGGCAGAGTAATATAAATGTGGTTTGAGTGTCGAATATTTTTTAAAGGACCTAAATGTTTGATTTTAGACTAGTATTATCGCGGTAAGTATTATAATTTATACATTATAATACTTACCGGGTACTCACGATATGCGGTTTATGAATTCTCATAGAATTCTATTTGCCGATATTTCGGTCCAGTTGCATGGATCGTGGTCACGGCCAAACTGCGGTAGCGGGGAGAAACCGTTGACAAGTACGTGAATTTTTATGAAATCTCTTATGCAATTGTCAAAAAAAGCTCAATTTTGCAAAATAACGATTACTGCGTACTTTATTTAGAGAAAAGTAACTTATTTGTAGAACCAATACAATTGACTGAGAAGGTACATAGGTAGATACCATGTTGACATCTTTTTAGAGTAAAGGTGATATTATGTTTTGTTGGAAGAGTGTGGAAGCTCTCTTACTCGTCCAAAGACGATCATCCCTATCTTCCTCAGGAATGTCAATGCATCTGTTCTGTATGGTGGTAATCATACTATTATTATAAAGGTGGAATTTTGCGAGTTATGTAGTCGAGTATATGTTTGTTACTTCTTAACGTCTAAACGGCTGGAGCGATTTTCATAAAATTTGGTAGGGAGTTAGCTGACACTCTGGATTTTTACTGTGGGAAAATATCTTATTCCTACGGGACAATCGATACATCGACTTATTTTAACTCGGGCGATGCTGTAAGGTTCAGCTAGTCACAGATGCAAATGGGTAACAATGATCGTCATGAACTGGAAGCTCGATTAATATTCAGCTATATATAAAAAAAAAGCAAGCTCATGGTTGGAGTCCCTGTAGCCTCGGGGTCAGAGTAGGGCTACGGTATCCCCTGCCTGTCGTAAGAGGCGACTAAAAGGGGCTTCCGGGGTTGCAGACGGCTAGAGTGGGAGCTCGAACCATTCGGTCAGGCAATCCCGGGAAGGACGACGGTATGTGTGGTCGCATACCGTCGTAAAGACTAGACGGAGCGGTGGGCCCAGCCGCCCATCTGGGAGGAGCCCGATGGGGCAGCGCGCTCGAAGGATTCCGGTTGAAGTCGTTTCGAGATCCCGGAGTCCTCCTTTTCAGCGCCGAGGACGGCCACCGGGGGGGTTTTAGTGCGGTAAAAATCCCACATAACCCTGCGTCGCTCCCACGGCGTCGGGTACCTTTGGAAGGTTTCCCCCTCGAAAACAAAAAAAAAAAAAAACTCATGGTTGGAAATGGTTAAAACTGGGCCTCTTCAAGAGCCTAAGATTCAAATCTCACGCACGTACCTACTGCTTTTTAAACTATGTAAGAAATAGATATTAATTATCACTGCTTTACGGTAAAAGAAATCGAGGGTCAACATTTACTAAGTGTAGTGTAGTAGTGTAGGTCTTTAAAAAAGTTTTCAAATGAATGTGAAGTATACAAAGCGTGGTGTATTGTGTCCTAAAATCCTCTCATACTGCGAAGTGGACCATATCCAGCAGTTGGCCAATAATGAGTTTGAAACGATGCTTGGGGTACAACCCATTATTGTCCCAATGCTCGGCACGGGTGTACTCTCAGAATGAGAGAGTTTTTAGGCCATATTCCACCGCGCTGGCCAAGTGCGAATTGGTTGACTTAGTGCGAATTGGTGTACTTGCTTGTTGGGAACGATGCTTGTTTGATAGGAACTACTAAAAAACTCTATTAATGCACTCACAAATACGCGTAGCAGTGGTAATGGTGCAATAAACCAGAAATAATAACCATTTCTATGTGATCAATTCATAAAACAGACTAAAAATAGAAGTAGCAACATGGGCCGGGGCAACAAATCAGTGTTTACCAATGCCCTAATGCAAATGACGCCTATTGAGCCGCCGGGACCGGTAGCGTCGGTAGAAAAACTACCGCTAAACTAAACTAAAAACAAAAAGCCAGTTTTTTTTACAAATTCATAATAAAGAAAAGTCGTTTACTGAAATAAAATGTTTAGTAATTTAACCAAAATATCGGTAAATGATAAAACATGTTTTTAAGCTATTGCATAGCTTTCTTCGCGGGCTTTGAGCGCGGTGACCGAATCTAGAAATCCCGTAACGAAAAAAACCTAACACCCCCCACTCCACCTACCATATAGCGTGGCCGAGCGTTCGCTTACGAGTATGTCGGTATATGGTACGACAGTACGTAGCTCGCGCGGATAGAGACGAGCTGCTCGGAAATCGGACGAATATGTAAACAGCTGTTTATGAGAAAGTATACTTAGAGTATCAAAGAAAAAAACTTGATTTAATGTGAAATAAAAAAATACTGCATAAATAAATAAATGATTAACTAAGTTGATAAAAAATGCTATGCAATAGCTAATGAGTATATACATATATTATACGTTAAAGTAGGTTATAAACTGTGTCTGCCAAATGTCAACAAAAGCAGTCTGGTAGTTTTGTGTGAAAGAGAAACAAACACGCGTACATTGTCCCAAACTTTCTCATTTTTAGTATTAATATGATATGATTTATTTAAAATGTCTTTCAAATTTGTTTACTTTATTTTTGGTTTAACGAAACGAATATTTGAGAGTAAAGTTATAGAGATAGAAGTAAATACGTTCGTAATAAAAGTGTTTGGTTTATGTGCAAAATCGGTGAATGCTCGTTTAATACATTGTACGTTTAATATGGATACAATAACTTTTTTCAATAATACATAAACAAGCAGAGTGACATAAATAAAAAAAATTCTTTTTGACGTCGGAAATAAAAAATACAGAAAACAAAAAAGTCGTTAAAGTTTTTATCATCTTATTTTTTATAACCTACATTTCTTTCTTTTTGTTTCTTTAGTGGCTTGTAGTCTCTTAAACATTTTAAGTAGATACTAAGCATGCCATAAAACGTCATTGTTAACTACGCCATACAGAAAAATAAGAATAAAATAATTCCCCATAAGAACGGTTATAACCGAGTAGTATTTCTAATCATAGTAAATTTTTCATAAATACTTTATGGTATTATTAAAATAAATAATTTTAAAGGATTTTGATACTAGTTACCTTCTATGATCACCTAGTCTTTTAATTTAATATACTCTGTATAAAAAATGTCTAAATATTTTTATCCAATTTGTTGACGCTACACAAAGATTTTCGACAGCGTGTTTGCTTTTGCGTGTCAAGCGTTTCAATGTGTGCTGTCTTACAGCTGTATGTATTACCCACGTTAACGGACCAACGTAACATGAACTACCTTCGCAAATTGTACCTGATTTTACATAAAGAAATGTACAACTGTGTAAAAATAAAGTAGCAAGAATGGTGTCTTAGAAAACTACAATAAATCTATTTATATTCACCGTACATTTATGTCAATTCGGGACATAAAACAGAATATTATTGAGCAAATAAGGGGTCAACATATTTTGGTCAGATTGTACAACGTGTAGGTGTATTAACCAGTATAAATTGACCCACCCTCTTTCGCGTTTTACTCTAAAACTCTTTTACCTTAATGATTATTTTCAAATAGCGATAGCTCTGAGGATTTGGTTACAAGGCGAGATTAAAATGACCTACCACACTCCTCTTTTTACGTCTAACACGTTGTGTTAAGAGGTTTTATTGAGCTAACAAGGGGTCTATAGTTTCGGTTGTTGTGTGTTTGTATGGGTGGTCGTGATCGACGTGTTAGCAATCGACTCACCTTCACACGACCTCGCGTTTCGACATCGGCACAACAAACAACTAGGTATTGTTCTGAACATAGAACAAAGATTAATTAGAAGTGGCTTATGTGAATACCCCCGGATGTGTTTAAGCTTGTTTGGTTCTCAAAGGTGGTTTTATCGGAACCGAAGTCGAAGTTTGAGTTTGTAATTTTGTTATGTCGGAGTCGGAATGAAAATTGGGATTGGAAACCGTAATAAAAAATAGTTTCTTTAATTTTACTTTAAAATATTGTATCTAATAAGAATATCGATTGCTACATCACGGTTTCTATACGTTTTGATATTGTAAGACTCTCAGTAAGAGTAAGAAGTTATGACTTGTCGAAATAAAAATCGAAGCTCCACAACAATTTTAAGTATGTACCTATACTTTTTAGTTTAGTCTCTGCATATGCTGTCATTCTGGTTACTAGTTAATAGGATAAAACAAAGTAATAGATGATATAAAGAATAATAATATTCTTAATATTTATGTCTATTTTTTCTTTGTACTTTTCTTTACATTGTTGACATTATAAAAGACAAAAAAATTGACACTTAGAGGCAAATTCATTAATTCACTGCCTTATTACTTTAATCAACACAGATATTACTAAGCTATGTAGGGACTTTTGTCCTACGTACCTACATAATTTAGTCCTTTATTCATAGAAACAGTTTTATATTTCGAAAATAATTTGCAAATGTGTCTGTAACGCATTCTCAAAACAATATACAATATTGTAAGCGTGTCATTTTTATCATCCAGATAGGTTATTATCTAAAAAACCAAAAACAAAGGGATCGGCATTTCTGCACCAAAGTTGTTCTGTGGTTCTGAAGGTTTGCACCGCAATGCGCGTGCGCTGCCTATCAATGAGCTCGCCACTTATTTATATTCCACTTCGAAACGATCTGATGTCTGATCTCGTTCGGAATGCTTCGGAAATGTGATCAGCTGGTAGCGAATAAAAAAAAGTTAAAAACAAAAAACTAACGCTTTGTACTACTTAAAATTACCGTGTAAGAGAAGCCGGGAACACACAAAGAGACGAATATACAAACACGAAGACCCAGAACGGATACTAAATTCATCATTCAGATATCTGTCTAGTCCGGGATCGAACCAGGAGCTCATTACGTATCAGACCGGTAAGGTAACAACTGTGCCACGCAGGTCGTCAAAAAATTGTAAAAATAATCCGAGTCCGTAAAAACGCTTTATGGACTCGGATTTATTTTTTACAAAAGTAATTATGAAACGAGAAAGTTTTTAATACCACTACAAAGAAACTTTCTTTCAGAGTAACTATTTTTATATTATTTATCTACGACTAGTTGACCCCACGAATTTCATTCCGCCTAAAAGTCAAAATCCGAATTTGTCAGTGTTCCTCCACTATATTATGCATATATATTATATATTATACATATAAACCTTCCACTTGAATCACTCTATCTATTAAAAAAAAACTGCAGAAAACCCGTAGCGTAGTTTTAAAGATATTAAAAAAATCGCAGTAAAATCCGTAGCGTAGATTTATAGATCTAAACATACATAGAGACAGATAGCGGGAAGCAACCTCGTTTTATACTATATAGTGATTACAGATGTTTATGAACGGTGGTGACTTATCAGATAGACAACATACCTAGATTTTTTTCTATTTATTTAAAGTAGCAAACAAGCCTGCAGCCCTGATGGTAAGTGGCCACTGCTGTTCGTGGACATATTTAATCTAAGTGACACAGGGTTCTATCCACAGGAAATTACAGATGTGTAGAAAACTTTGTCACCTCACAAGAAAGTGAGTGAATATGTTAAAAATTATATTATTGTATGAGGACTACTGTTGCAAATTTGTTTAGTTTTTGGTTTGTATTTGTTTCACAAAATAAACATTTCACCTTCAAAACACCCTGTGTTTCCCACTACACCCTGACAGACGAATCACTTACATTTATTTATTTTTAACGGGGATCTTTCTTTCAATTTCACGGTGCCTCACTCGCTTTTCCTCTGAATAAATTATGTTTTCACCTCGTAAATCCGTGTTCAAAGTGCCTTGTTTGTTGTGGTATAGAGGGTTGGAGGGTTAGATTTCTCTCTGAAGGTTTTTGAAGATATTGTTTATCTAAATCTTACCGTAGGATTGAATTTACGCAACCTTGTTTGGATTAACGGTAAACGTCATGACAGTGTTATATACATTTTAGTTATTACGTAATAGTAGTATTGTATTAGTAGGTATGTAATAAGTTTTATGCATTATTTGAAAAAATATTTTGTAAATCTTCTCTACATCAACTATAACCGTGCGTAGTTACGTACTCCTCCGTCCACGTCAAGGATCTTAAAACGAATCCCAAGTTTTTGCTTCACGTATTATAGATTAAAATATATTTCATACTAGGTTACCTACTCTCGCGGCTTCGGCTAAGTGTGTTAAATTTCAACGAAATCTTACCAGTAGTTTTTGCATGAGATAAGTAACAAACGCATATACTTATATAAAGGTGGTACAACCAATGTAGTTCGACTGTGGAAGTACCACCGTCACACCTCTTTCTAGCGAAAAGTATTTCTTGCATTTCAATGGAAGGGTGTGGTTGCCGACACACTTTTATATGAGGCGACCATCATAGTCCTCGGGAGTAGCAGCGCATCTGTGATTGACTACAGATAGAAGCCATCTTCTGTATGAAGTTGATAACAGACGTCCATGGCGGCAGTGACCACTTACCATCAGGTGGACCGCATACTCGGTTTCCGCTTCGATCAGATAAAAAAAAATATATACATCCTTACAAACTTTTTGATAGAAAATTAATAAGATTAACCCATTAAATTTATATATTTAGAAATGCCTAAAAGCAAAAACACATAGGCACATAAAATATAATTATAGACCGTTTGTGTCTCAAGTCGAGCTATAGATTTTTTATGCGATTTTTTATAACCTTAGGAAAGTTAATGACAATTCTGATTTACGACAACGTAAATTGCTTCTTAACAACGCAACCACAATGACATGTATATCATACCTATACGCTTACATAGATAGGTACATAACCAGAGTCAAACATTGTGCACGTTAGTAGGAACTGGTATGTGGGATATTTCCACAGCGAATAGGAAACATACCCTAGTACAGCTGAATTAATAAAATTTTCCATAATAAAACTTAGTATTTTTATAGTAATTAAAAAAGTTGAAATAGTTATCTATATATTACGTAAAGCAAAAATTTGTAATTCGTTTTTAAGATACTTGCCGCAGACGGAGGAGTATGAATTTACGCACGGTTATAGTTGATGTAGAGAAGGATTGCGGAATTTTATGCATTATTTTTCTCAAATAATGCATACAGTGGACATTTGACAGTGGACTTTCGGTTTGCACGCTCGTTTTTGCCACGGACGTGCAAGTTGTAGAATGGGCTTCCTCCTGAGGTATTCCCGGAACGCTATGACATGGGGTTCTTCAAGAAAGGTGCGAAAAGCTCCTACAAAGCCGGCGATGCATTGGCGACTCCTCTGGTGTTGCGAATGTCCACAGGCGCCGGTGACTAGTTTCCATCAGGTAGCCCGTCTGCCTTATCGTTAGGTTAAAGTATAAAAATAAAAAAAATACAGTGGACTACAGGACAATAGGTGCTAAAATAAAAAAAAATAACAGTATTATTAAAAAAATAAAATAGAGGCTACCCAATTGTTTTACTAGAGTGTAAGTAATTATTTTATTATTTTATCAACTAGGCTCCATACTGTTCCATATTTGTACTGTTGTATGGATGACGACTCTACCCGTGCCACATAAAAACGATATTTCGTCAGTATCGACGAATGCATAACGTCGAGTTCTTTGCAAATACTGTACAGAATTTTTCGATCGTCGTGTATATCTTCGGTAGTATAGTGGTAAGTATCCCCGCCTGTCACGCGGGAGACCGGGGTTCGATTCCCCGCCGGAGAGACTTTTTTGCGATTGTCAAAAGAAAACTTTTAAAGTATTTTTTATATAGGATTTCCTTTTTGCTTAATTTTATACTATGAAAACACCATGATTTTCTGTCTGAAAGAATAAGAAAATTTTAAATTGTTTATTCACTTCATCGCACATCGCACTATAAGAAATAAAATAACTTGAAAGATAAGAATATAAGTATAGTAAATAGTCTGCTCTAAATATAGAAATTTTGTGGGTATATTGAGTAGGTCTGAGAATCGGCCTACATCTATTTTTCATACCCCTTAGTGATAAGGGTTGTCCACCCTTGACATTTTTTTTTTATTTTTATATGGCGAAACAACGTTTACTGGGTCAGTTAGTCATGATATATACCTATGATCGGTTCTTGAAATTTCCAGCATTTTGAGCTAACATTCTTAATTTAATTATAGATGCCCACTATGACTAGGTATAGAGTAAAATATAGATGTAAATCTACTATTTTTGTATTTTAATATGATAGTTCGCTATAATCAATATTATATTTTACAAAATTTTGAACTTGTTTTTTTTAAACGTACATTTAGGTATCTCCACACAGTGTTGCGACTATAACCTTCTTTACAGGTGAAATGATGCAGTGTTTAACTCTATAGATAAAGCTCTTTTAAGGTATAACATGTTTTTATTGTTACAAAATGTCCGTTTATGTGCACACAGCATATATACATATATACCTACAATATTTTTGGGATGTATTTGTTATTGTTTCAAAGCTTGTTTTTCAGTAAGCAGTTGAGTAAAGTAAGCCATAGTAAGTCACCATAGTAAGTCTTTTATGTAGATCATAGAAAAAAATTAACCAATGTATTTTATTATCTGCAAACTTCTAGGCGCTTCATACGACTTTAGACTAGGGCGCAAACTAGTTGAAGGTTATTTAAAAAAACGCTTTATTAACGCTAAATCTTCCTATTACTTTAAAAATTTTAAAGATCTAGAGGGCGGCATTCAAAAATTCCAGCTGGAGTGACAGAAACCATGGATTTTTGTTCCATATTGGTTCGCCAATTTACAAAGCACTTTTTAGTACTTAACGGGTACACGATTTTTTTGTGGACACGGCCAAACTTTTTGGCCGGGTCCACGATCCATGCAACTGAGTCGAAATATCGGCAAAAAGAATTCTATAAAAAAATATTAACCGTATATTGTGTGTACCCGTTAAAAATGTATCAATTCCGCGATAGTAGGTACTAGTCTAAAATCATACAAAACACTTGTTGAAAAAAGTATTATGGTAACCCAAAAAATATCTTCCCGTCCTTAAAATATATTTTACGGTTTGGAATCTTAGTTAAAAGGGCTCATAGCACTTCCACAATAGTGCCGCCTCTGACGCTGCAATACTGCAACAGTTACAGCTTTATCCTAAAGTGACACACGATGTGTCTAGTTAGATATAATTTTATTCCTTATTTTTATATTTATTTATATTATAAAGTTGCAAACGAGCATTTTTTATATGTTTCTTTAAACAGTTATACCGTCGTAAAGACCAGACGGAGCGGTGGGCTCAGCTGCTCACCTGAAAGGAGCTTAATGGGGCAACGCGTTTAGAGGACTCCGGCTGCGTTCCTTTGGAGGTCCCGGAGTCCTTTTTGTAGCGCTGAGGACGGCCACCCTTTAGTGCGGTAATAATTCCACATAACCCTGCGTCGCTCCTTCGGTGTGGGACCTTTTGAAGGTTTCTCCCTCGAGAACGAAAAGTATTTGTAACAGGCGCAACAGAAATATACCATCTGTGAAATTTCAACGATCAAGAACGTTTCACAAACGTTTGTTTGAGTAGCTATTATCTTAAGTACGGCAAAAAGTAATCCACCAGAGACAGAGTGTCAGAGGGACAGACCGACACACAGACGGCGAAATCTTAGTAGGTAATAAGGGTTTCGTTTCTTTGGAAACGGAACCCTAAGAACGATGAAAACAAACACATAACAAAACGATAAGTTCAAAGTATCCGCTCGCTTCAAAACACTTCATGCTATATTTGTCCGATGCTAGTGATTTGATGGCACTCGACGTTATCAAGCTGTCGTCGGGTCCCGCTGCCGACAAACGTTTGTTTGAGTAGCTATTATCTAAAATACGGGGAAAAGTAATAATTCTCGTTCCTTTAAATCATTTATTAATATTTACAAATTGTTACAAAAGAAGGAGAAGGATGTAGAAAAGTAATCGGTCATCAGGGTTGCCAGATGTCCCGGTTTTGGCGGGACGTCCCGATTTATTCATCAAAATTAAATGTCCTGCGCGGGACAGGCCCAATCCAGCTTTTCGGGAAGGACCGGATTTTTGCAATAAAGGCCGCCAATAGCAAATATAACTGGAACTTTAGTTTGTCGATCAAAAAAAAGGTCGCCAAACCTATACAAATTTAAATCAATCTGCAGTTTGTTGACCTAAAAAAAAGATCGCCAAATCCTCCGGCCCTCTTACACGAAGGAGAGGCGCAGAGCCCTTTGGTAGCGCGAGGACTGCTGTCCCTCTTTTGACTATGAAGTCCCGCTTTTTTCATTCAAAAAGTTCCCAAATCCCGACTAAAAAAATCTGGCAACGCTGCCATGTACCTACAACTGCTAACAACATATAACCCAAGGGTTCTAGAAGAAAATTACAGATACATTTTATCGGTGGTAGAACCAGAGTAGTTTAAACGGAGAAGTACCACCGCCACACCTATTTCTAGCGTGAAGAGCGTTGTTGCCGGCACAATCTTATAAGAGGCAACCATCTTAGTCCTCGGGAGTAGCAACGCTTCCGTGATGCACTTTAGATAACCCATGTTCTATATGTAGTTGTTTACAGTCCATGGGCGGCAGTGACCACATACCATCAGGTGGACTGCATGGTCATTTGCTATTTCGATTAGATAAAACTTTAGATAAATTAAAAAAAGAAACAGTGGCCCTACACTAGAAATAGGAATGACGTACGGTCTGTACCAGGTCGAACCAACAACTTAAGGGCAGAACATAAGGACAAGACAATGTCTAAATAAACATAGGTTCATTAAAGGACAGATTTTACCCATATTGCGAAATATCAAGTGGGTTTAAACTTTAAAACCCAACAAAAACGTCGCGAAAGTAATGTAATCTGTATAATCCATTATTTTTATTACTAGTTGATTTCCCGCAGCTTCGCCCGCGTTAACAAAAATCGATTGTCCCGTGGCATTAAGATATTTTCCTACTGTAAAAAGTAGCCTATATGTTAATCCAGAGTGTCAGCTAACTCCCAAACAAATGTTATGAAAATCGCTCTAGCCATTTAGACGTGAATAAGTAACAAACATACACACTCACAAACTTTCGCCATTATAATATTAGTAATTAGTATGATATGAAGTATGATTTATTTACGAATAGCTTTTGTTGTTACAGGGTGAAGGAGGATTATTTTTTACAAACTTTTATTTCACTTTCAACGTATTTAGTAGATATGTTTGTCTGGATGGAATCTTGCAATCGGTCGTAAGATTACTCACCTACATATATTTAACCGATTGACATGAGACCTAATAAGGATTTATTTAATTTACTATGGAATTAACGTGTAAAAATATATTTTATGTTTATCTCTTTTGTTTCCAATCTTATCTATCATAGCTGTATTTTTAGCGTTCCGTACTCAAAGGGTAAAAACGGAACTCTATTACTAAGATTGCTGTCCGTATATTCGTCTGTCTGTGACCAGGCTTCATGAACCGTGATAGCTAGACAGTAGAAATTTTCACAGATGTATTTCTGTTTCCGCTATAACAAATACTAAAAACACAATAAAATTAAAATTTAGGAGATGCTCCCATTCAACAAACGCGATTTATATTGCCGGTTTTTATAGATAATGGTACGGAATCCTTAGTACGCGAGACCAACTCGCACTTAACCGGTTTTATTTCTTATTCAGTGAATGCAAGTGAATGCAAGTATGTATTGGCGAATTGACATACTTATCATTCGCCAGTACGTTACCCGTTACAGTTTTTATCATTGTTATCTCTATTACCTGGGGTTATATTTATGATGTATATATAGAATCAGGTGATAAGTATATCTTATTAATATCATAAATGTGAAAGTTTATGGGGATGTATGTGTGTTTGTAACTCTTGCACGTAAAAACTACTGGTCAGATTTCTCTGAAATTTGGGATACAATTTATGACCTTTTTCTTTTTTTGTGACCGAGGGGGAAACCTTCGAAAGGTACACTCCGCCGTGGGAGCGACGCAGTGTTATCAGGGATTTTTACCGCAGCGCTGAGGACTTCGGAATCTCCAACGGAACACAACCGGAGTCCTCCGAGCGCGATGCCACTTTCGGGCTCCTCCCTGGTGAGAGAATACATGTGATCTTTACGGCGATATGCGACCACATATAGGTACCTCCGTCGTTCCCGGGGCCGCTTGGCTGAACGGCTCGAGCTCTCATTCTAGCCGCCCGAAACCCCGGAAACCCCTTTTAGTCGCCTCTTACGACAGGCAGGGGTTACTGTAGCTCTATTTTGGTCCCGGAACGGGACAACAATTTAGAACTTGATTAAAACATGGGATAATCATTATCGTGGTAAAAGTGACCAAAGCGATAGAAGCCACGGGAATTAGTTAGTCTGCAATATAGTCGTAATTTCACCTGCATATAACTACACTACAAAAATAATAAACCCTCTACCCCTAATTTGCTACGTGAAATTTTCAAAGAATGACCCATGACAATGTAATTGATTTATAGAAGCAGTTGTAAAATTAATTAAGATACACTTCCACGATAGCACGAAGGCGAATTCCCAACTGCTAATTATATCTTGGTAATTACAATGTAATGGCTCCAATGCCATTGGTCGCTAGCCACATTGTATCTACTAGGAGCAATTATCATTAATTGACTAACCGCAGTTTCTTCCTTGTCTGCAAGGATATCTATTACCTATTAATCATTGCTGCGTTCTTGTGTTACAATATTTTTTGTACAAGATGAATGTTATATATAAGGAGGTGATCATTTTATCTATCTTTTAAATTTTATCATCCTGTGTTCGGTAGTCTACTGTTAGATATAGGCCTGCAACAATTGACAGAAATCTATCTCTTAGCGTCGCGCGTCGCCGCACACGGGCCACCTTTTTTTTACCTGGGGAAACCCTCCATGGGTTCCTCTCTGCGCGGGGGCAGCTGAAAGAATATGCCGGACTCCTACCGGCATAATCCTCCACGATGTTCCACTGTACGCCCATTGTCGGGACTGCGAGTACGGTAATAGAATATGTCCGCGGTCCCGAGGGCGTCTGCCCTCAGCAGGGCCCGTCTCTTTTAGGGATGGAGCTGGAGTTTCTCCATCCCTCCACCCTGTGAGGTGCGCATGGGAACACCTCGCGCACCACCTCGAGGCTGGTTGATTTGACGGAAGACAGCCTCGTGTCCTACGCCAAAGCCTTCGTTATGGGCGTAGGAGGGGGGTGTGGGGCACCCTTCTCCTAGCCCCGGTTTTCACCTGCGGATAGGGAGTTCTGCCACAACCACAAAACGTCGTCACTGACATAGTTTCAATTCATTTTATGTGGAATCGCCGCACACGGTGAACGCTTCTAGCTTCTAGTGGCGGCGTTTTTGGCCGCCGCGAATGGCTCGTGTGCGGCGACACTTATTCGTACTGAACATTATGGTTTGCTCGTTCATCATCGTCTGTATGCGGTCACCTATCCACCTGGATCAAGGAGTCACAGTTACTCCTTTTGCATAACTTCGTTGCTACCCGACAATCTATCTTTCCCAATAACTTTATACATGGTGGAACAGTGGTGCGACTGGGGAGGTACCACCGCTACACCTATTTTTAGCGTGAATAGTTCTTGCCTTTCGATGGAAGGGAGTGCCGGCACACTTTTATATGAGGCGACCATTTTAGATGTCGGGAGGAGCAACGCATCTGTGATTGACTTCAGATTGAACTTGTCCTTATGAGGTTTCTTACAGATATTCATGGGCGAAAAGTGCTCGTTTGCTACATCAATCTAAAAAAAAGGTCTTCTTTAGGTTTGTTTCTGGCTTAAGTTTGCTTCCTTGCGAATTTTATCGCTTAGACAAATATCGAGCATGAATCATTTTATAATCCAAAGAGTGACAGTTAGTTTCCAGCCCATACTTAGGTACGTATAGACACTACAACCAAATGATTTCATATTTACCCGGTACCATTAAAATGTGCATTACATTTTTTTCCAGACACAACTTTGGTTTCTTTCCGCGTTTTTGCCGTGCAATATTCAATATTTTGCTCAGTAATTATCACTAATATAACGACAGTCGACATCTTCTTTCTTATCGACTTAATATATTATTTTGTCTGCTATCTGTAAATGGGTTTTAAGCGATTGAAATAATAAATAGCAATAAGATACATACAATATCCGATCTGCAAATCGTGATACCTTTGTCTTGCAAGTTTGTTCAGAATTCATTATTATCAACTCGTTATTGCTCTAATGTTGTAAAAATGCAAGAGGTTGAGCCAAAGCTTATTATACTGGCTAATCGAAGATTTGTACACTTTAGACATCTTTGAGAACTTTTTAGCAATTCACAGATGTGTAGGGTTCTTGGTAGTGTTATTTTTAGCGATAATGGCTGCCTGATGGATCAAAAGGTCAGAGGAGCATGCCTAAAATGATGTTACAATACACAGCCAAAGATACACATAAAATATAAACACACCTTTATTTTGACGTAACCTTTTTAATAACCGGAGAAATACGTAGAGCAAAAACAAAAAACAAATCAATTGTTCCTAATCGATCATACCCGATATCGAGAATCGCCACACGTCACTAGAGATCTAGTCCAACAGGCCGCTCGAGAACTCGCTCGGACCATGCCAATTCATTATCAGACTTATACACGTAACGTGGATATCATTCCAAGCCCGATCCAATACGATTTCAATCCAGCACGTTTAACATAAAGCTTGAACTCCAATGTGCTTCAGAAAACGATAAGACAGACTGGAAACCGACATCGAATGATTACCAGTCACACGTACACAAAACCACAATATCGTATGGTTGGATGCGAGTGTTTGAAAGTTGATCGTACGTTCCGACGATATGGTCGTGTTTCCTCCGCGGTGGGTCATCGTAAGTTGTTTTTCAAACGTGGCCCGTGAAGCAATGAGAGAGGGCGTGCGATAAATAACCGCCTTTGACTCCTTTGAGCCGTCACCGCTGCTATTAAAATATATTCTGAGATTGCTTGTGTTTTTTGCGGCGGGACTTGGCTCGGTTCCCGGTGAACTTTTTTGAAGATATTCCTGGGAAAATGTTCGACTATTTCTGGAGGATGTGCGGAATTGTTTTGGGATTCATTCTTTGATAACAAAAGTATTTGAGTGACAAATACCTAATACTTTTGGCACAAAAAGTAGTAATAATAACTTAGGTACGCTACAAGATTCCTACAACTTTGTAAACATGCTTACGTGACATGATAACTAACGTACGGTATTCACTTACTTACCAATATTCAAACGCAATAAAGAGTGTACCTACCTATTTGGATCACCACATTACCATCATAATGTACTCTAGTACCATCGGTATTCTAGTACCTAAATTACTTAAGCGGCCTGCATTATTAGTACAAGTAACGCCATCTGTTAGCTGGAGTTAGAACCACCCGACCTCGTGGTCTACATTCCTTTCCGCAGTCATTAATGCCGCTCCGTACTAGCGTTGCTGACGGCTTTGTTTGCCTTGAAATTGTATGTCACTAATTAGTTGGCTCAAAATTTAAATTAGGGTAGGTGCTTAATGGTTTGTTGAATAAAATTTAATTACTTTTTAAACGTACACAAATATTTGGAGTCTGTTTGTACATCTAATATTTCTGTCTGTAAGTACTGAACACTTCAAAAGCCGTAGAATCCATTGCAGTTGGACTACAGGTTCGGCAGAAATAAGTGGTACTACAGTCACACTTATTCTTGCCGAAAAACATTGTCAATGATTATAATACTCAACAGGTACCTACTCACGATATGCGGGTTATGAATTCTATAATGTATCAATTCCGCGATAATACTAGTCTAAAATAATATATTGTCAATGATGGTGTATTCTGATTTACGCACATAAATCAGTGGTGCGTACCTGGGTTTGAACCTCGGACCTCCCGATCGAGAGGGCAAGTTTCAACCATTAGGCTATTACTGCTCTGTAATCAATAAGGATGTGCTCGTTTGCCATTTCAATGTTTTAAGTATTAAAAAATCAGCGACGTCTTATAAAATTCATTTAGTGCGGCTATCAAAGTATGGTAGATAGTTCTCGTTACCACAAGTATATAGATCTAAAGATCTTTTCTCCTCTTTTGCAACAAACTTGGTCCGTCGCCAACCAGTTCCTTGAAACTAATTACTCACAATAATTTCTAGCCACATACCTACCTACCATGTCCAGGGCGTCTTGTTAAACAGCCAAGAAGTCAAGATTTCGTACGAAAGAAAAAAGAAACATTAACATTTCGTGTGATTAATGCATGAGGGATTGGAATATGATATTTAGATATTCTTATTTATTAACGTACTTCTTCACAATAATTGGCATTTTTGAAGGGACTAGAAAATTGATACTAAACAAAATGATTATAATGATGCAGTAAGTGGACATAGCGTTCTCCCCTATGAGGTCTCGCGGCCATGATCAACTTCAGGTATTCTACACTAAGTTGATCAAAGGCGAGTCGATAGCGATGGCTATGCGATGTCTCCAGTCCTACTCTCGCTACCTACTCTCACCCTGTCTTCTGGTCTCCTTTACTACACATATCAAACCCGACTTCAGTATCTTAGGACCACCACTGTATTCCATCCATCCATCAGCCTTTTGATGTCCACTGCTGAACATAGGCCTCCCCTAAATGGCGCCACTCCAACCGGTCCTGTGCCCTCTGAATCCAACGGTTTCCCGCTGTCTTCTTCAGGTCATCGGTCCATCTGGTAGGGGGGCGACCTGTACTCCTTTTGCCTAAACGTGGTCGCCACTCGATGACCTTCCTTCCCCATCGGTTATCGGTCCTGCGAGCGATGTGGCCGACCCATTGCCACTTCAGCCTACTAATTTTGAGAGCTATGTCGGTAAGCTTCATTCGTCTACGGATTTCATCGTTGCGAATCATGTCTCGTAGCGAAATTCCGAGCATAACCCTCTCCATAGCACGCTGAGCGACCCTGAGTCTCCGAATGAGGCCTACAGTGAAGGACCACCACTGTATTACAAATCATAATTAATCTATACATTTCCCAATGTCTGGATTCACATTTAAAAATCACATTCATCGTGATGCATTGCTGTACATTGGCCTTCCCTAATTGGACTTGTAGCTTAGAGACACTGAGTCTGGCATACACATAAGACGCAGCTATCCATCTGCTGGATTTTGACACTTTTTTGGCTTCTTTAATGCGACTTCTACTAGAGAGGGAGTCCTTTTAAAGACCCCAATGAAATGATTGCAATGTAAGGTGTTAAACACATAGCGCTCCTACGCACTAGCGGTTGGCCGCCCAGGCGGTTCGTTTGAGTGGTCCGCTTAACGCGGTTTCTTCGCGATTGGCCGCAATAACGGTCAGCAGCGATGAAACCGCGCTAAGCGGTTGGGTATAAAAACCAAATGGACGCCGATGAGATAGTTTATGTTGTTTACTTTTACTCCCAAAAACAACTAAAGAAAAATAAAAAAGTACTGGATTCATCCTTTACTAGAAACGTGCAAGGAATTTGGCCAGTCCAATTCATCGGCGTCTTGCCGCAAACTACACAACCCATGAATGAATAAGCGTAGGTATAACCAAGACAGCGGGCAGCTGCAAAGCGGGCTGCAACTCTCCATTCAACTGCGAGATTGAAATTTTCTGGCGGTCAAGTGCGTACAATCACAAGCGGTTGCATATTAAATTGAAAAAATGGCTAGTCGCGCGGTTTGCCACACCTGCGGTTAAACGCTAGTGCGTAGGATGGCATATGGTTCCACCGGAGATTTACCACATCTATTTTTACGGTTGTTTGCTGGCTCACTTTTATATAAGATGACCAACATAGCACTCGTCAGTAATTACACATCTATGCTGTGTGAAGTTGCCTTTAGATTTCTAAGGGCTACAGTGACCCCTTAAAGGTGGACTGCGAGCCCGTTTGCTACTTCAATCTTATTTTTAAAAAACCCTCACATGACACGGTACAAAAACGAAATAGTAGTCACCATTTGTCAACACCTTACGATTCCTCCCGATTCTCATACCAATTTATCCTTTTCGAAAATAGATCGTAAGTATTTCATGAATAAAACAAACTACGCAAATCCTTGGAGAGTTAACCCTCTGAAAAATGGTCCTGTCGATCCGGTGGGATGGAATGGGTTGAGACATATAGCGTACTAAATTATGGTGAAGTGACACATTCTTCGTTTACTGCTGTGTTGCTTCTTCCAGATATCTTTTTATTGTGAGTTTTGCTACATTTATTTATTTATTTAAAACGTTACGCCAACAAGGAAAACACTAACAATAAGTATAGTTACAAAACCTAATATGACATAAAACAAGTGTTACCTTAATTATAGGCGGAAACAACAATGCAATTAGGACAACAACATAAAATTAACAATAAAAAAATGAACATAATATTGGTTGAGATGATTGACTATTATTATAATTATAAATTTGATAAAACAATTAAAATGATTAAAAAGTAAAAAAATAATAAGAATTATATATAATTTGACGTTGAAATTTGAACTTTGATATAAGTCAAAGTAATATTCAATATAAATATGTTAAAAAATTACTGACATTATTTTTAAAGGAATACATTTTCATTCGTATCGAGATCAGGATATTGTATTCAAGAAGAATGTTTGATGATTAATTCAGGAAATATGTAGGTATATTGGCGCTTAACCTTATTAATCTTACAGATATAATCCTCTAACATAATAAGTTATTATGTTAGAGGATTATATCTGTCTGGTTAGTTTGTCCATCTTTTATATTCAGTTATCATAAGTGTTTCAGATGTTCTATTTCTTTTACTATATATAATCCAGCAAGTTCAATAGTCCCGAAGTCGAGTTGGAGTATAAAATTTAAGGGTCGGCATAAAATTTCTTAAAAGCCGGAGATGCATTGGCGACTCCTCTGGTGTTGCAAGTGTCCATAGGCGACGGTGACTACTTTACATCAGGTAGCCCGTCTGCCTTATCGTTAGGTTTAAGTATAAAAAAAGAAGATATTTATTTTCTATCGATGGAGGTATTTGTGTAATCTATTACATATTTACAGCTTTATCATCGAAATAAGCAACCATCAGCCAATTTCACTTATTCTTAAGCCGGACCCTTTGATTTGCTTTTATAGAATCACCTTGAAAAAGATATTAAAATCTTCGATACCGTATTTTAATCTAAAAGATTGTGTTTCTCGTGCTATCTTTTATCGACTAGTGATTATTCATCACCTGGTCTTTTTTATTTAAATATATTTATGGTAAGGTTACAGGTAGGTAGGTATATCTGTTTTCGACAAAAAAGTATAATTTACTTACATTTTTAAAACTTTGATAGTATAAGATAGCTGTACCATCTGTTATAGAGCAGACTGTCCATTATTTAACAGTAGGTTATACCAGCTACTTCGCTCGCTTTGTTAACGGTAATTAGTAGGTATGCTTTGTGTTAATTCAAATCATAAAATAGATATGTGTGTGCTAAATTTCAGCATAATCCGTAGAAGAATAACAAACACACGTAGGTATATACATCCTTACAAACTAATGACTATTTTTTTTATACTTAAACCTAACGATAAGGCAGACAGGCCCTATGGACATTTGCAACACCAGAGGAAGCGCCAATGCATCGCCGGTTTTGAAGGAGAGTTCTTTTCACATCTTTTTTTAAGAACCTCATGTCATAACGCCCCGGGAATACCTCAGGAGGAAGGTCATTCCACATATTGCACGTCCGTGGCAGGATGAGCATGCAAACCGACGATTGATTGACCGATGAATGATTGTCAAGGTGGAAGGAAATAAGTACGTAAGTAATGATATTTAACAGTTCCAGATATACACATGTTATTTTACGAAGTTTTACATAAAAAGTACACAAAACTACCGGAATAAACCCTATCTGCACAAGTCGTCCGCCATCCGGGCTCGGCGGCGCTAAATCACGACCAAACGACATTTTTTCCGGTCCTCACCCTCCGTCGAGAGCTGTCTCGAGAGATAGCAGTGCGTTGTGTACGGTCCACAAATAAAATTATTGTTAAAAATAGTGCAAATTTACGTGTAATTTATTCTTTAGTTAGGTATATATTTTAGTATTTTTTTCCTTAGGAATATTATTTTATATCAATAACCTATAGCTTACCTATATTCATTATCTCTGCTTTTCTGTGAAGGAAAACATCGTGAGGAAACCTACACACCCGAGAGTTCTTTAAAAAAAAAGTTCTCGGAGGTGTGTGAAGTCCACCAATTCGCACTTGGCCAGCGCGGTGGACTATGGCGTAATACAGAGAGTATTAGGCCATAGTCCACCGCGCTGGCATGAGAGAAGACCCGTGCCCAGCAGTGGGACAAAAATGGGTTGACGACGAGGGAGAAACCTTCAAAAAGTACCCGCCGTCGTAGGAGCAACGCCGGGTTATGTGGGATTTTTACCTCAATAAAACCCCCCGGTGGCCATCCTCAGTGCTACATGAAGGACTCTGGGATCTCCAACGGAACACAACCGGAGTCCTCCGAGCGCAATGCCCCATTTGGGCCCTTCCCCGGTGACCAATTGATGCTCACCGTGCTTCTCGGTGCTTACGACGGCATGCGGCCACACATGCTATCGTCCTTCCCGGGGTCACTTGGATGGACGGTACGAGCTCCCACTCTTGCTACCCGCACCCCGGATCGGTCAGGCGACCCCGCGATGGACGGTGGTATGTGTGGGCGCATACCGTCGTAAAGACCAGTCGCAGCGGTGGGCCCAGCTCTCTTTGTGGCGCCGAGGACGGTCACCGAGGGAGTTTTAGTGCGGTAAAAATTCCACATAACCTTACGTCGCTCCCACGGCGTCGGGTACCTATAAAATAAAAGAATAAAAAAAAGGTACATAAAATCCATCGGATGTTAAGTAGTCAACCCATATATTTTATTGTAAAAAAATGTTTTTAAAGAAAATGAAAAAAGTGCTTGAGATTAGCTGTGTTGATTGTACAAGTTCCAATTAAACTAAAATACAAGTAACATACTAAGAAGATCCAAGGACTAATTTTAATTTGCCTATGTTTTTATACAGTATGAAGCGTGCGGAAAAAACTTCCCTACTTTTCAGACTAGAATGAAAACAAAAAACTACCGAGCAAAAGCCTACAGCCATAGGAAGGTATCTATATCACAGTGGCGCTGTTCCATAATTCAACCTCACACTATTATTAATCTCATAAAACTATTTGTACAAGTCCTAAAAATGAATCAACTTTTTTGCATTCGGTACACTGGGCGGAGCGTCAGCCTCATTATTTAGATATTAATCCTCTCCCTCGCCCTCTCAGCCGTCACTCGCCCGCTCTTTATAATAATTAATATACGACTGATGCTGCGGCGTTGAGCTTCAAAACATCGCTGTTAATCTTAACAAGAACAGATGACGGCAATATGACGATTTGATTCAGTAACTTTCAATTTAACTGGAAGTAAAATTTATATGAAAAATATAAAAAGTTCACAAATTTAAGTAGCTAAAAGTGGATATTTTTAAATGAAAATACTCAATATGATGAAAAAAGATTAAATTAAATTAATAAAAAACTAGCTGTACCTGGGATTTTTTTGTTATGTTCATTAACTTAAATTAATTGTTAAAATAAATTAAGTCATTTTTTTATCATTTTTTCAAAGATACCTCATAGTAACAGTAATTGGAACATGGTATTTTAACCGGGAAAAATATTTATTTGCTTCAATAAAATTATAATTAATAATCTCCTAAACGGCTTTTATAAGGCTTTCTTTATAAGGGTCAGATGCAACTCTACCGGCTCTAGGTCATCAAAAATAAGCAAAGTAAAGCCCCCTTATACTCACCAAATACTTCATCAAATGCTTTGTAACTTTATTTTCGTAGTTTTAAATAGGTGAAAAAAGTAACCTACTTGTATATATAATTAGTATGTAGTTTGACTTCAAAGTTATCACTACGCAAATCGTGTCGCACTCTTGCTCTATCAACAATAACAAATTTATCTCACGGTTCAGGACATTGTATTGCAATAAAAATTGTACATTATTACCGGCTAATCTATTCGAGATAGATTAGCCGGTAATAATGTAATAAATTTAATTAATATCCGTTCAGCAGTTTTTGCTTGATTAATTAACAAACATCTACCCATCCACGAATAAGACTATATTCGTTTGTGTATCGTAGTGTATAACCACAAACTATACACTATGATACACAAATAAATAAAAATAAAAAAATGCACTTGAATTAAAAAAATATTGTCAACAATAAGTACTCGATGTCTGTTTTTAGCCGTCTTCTTCAAATTTAGATTGTTATCGGTAGTTGTTGCAAAGTCCAAAGAAGTTTTGATAAGCCGACTTTGATCATGTACCTCGGCTCTTGGTTAATTTCCGGATTTGTCCATGTGTCTACGACATAAAATACCGAGGTGTCCATGGTTACAATTCCTAAGTGGCCTCTTATGATTGGTCAAGGGGATTATAGCTATATATTTATCGGTAACGAGATATATCAAATGTAGATATTACGACAAACGTGTACTTACAAGAACATTGGTTAACATCGCGTTTTTTTTATAAGATTGTTGTAACAAACAAGCTAGCAGTCCATCTGATGGTAATTGATCACTGCCACCCATGTGAGCACTGTCACTTTATAACAGACCCCTTGTTACTCCACGGAACTAAGAAGATTGCCTTATATAAAAATGAGCTGGCATGCCACCGAAACGCAAAAACTGCGTCACGTTAAAATAGGTATGACGGTGTTGCCTCGCGGGTTCAACAATCGTTCAACCTTAGTCTCCATATCCAAAAATTCAGCACAGTTAAAGCTTCAATCTTCTACCAGAAAACATGTAAACGAAAGTGCATTTAAAATTATGTCCTGTGATTCTTTAATTGAGTCAATGTGTATATCACGCCTACTAAAATTGAAACCGATTGACTTTAGTAACATTAAGCCGTGGCTATAGTATGAGAAACGCACAATGGGGCGCACGCGCCATCAATTTTGACATGGCGTAAGTCCTGCTGATACCATTGTGAACAATGGCTGTACGCCTCATAAAGTCCATGGCGAAAAACAAGCAACACAAAACTTTGTCGGGGAAGGTCTTTATAATGATGCAATATGTTCCGAGCTTAGAGTGCAGTTCGATATTATGTTTGTATAAAGTTGAAGTAGGTAGTTAATGAGAGAGCCTAACCTGCTTGACCATATATGTCAAGCAGGTTAGAGGTTATTCAGATAAAAACGTTGATGTCTCATTAAAACTCTTCAAAGATACTTTCTGCACTTATAGACCAACAATAGTGTTCCTTCTAATTATCGCTAAGAAATTGAGTCAAGAGGCACCTAGGCTCCGTGGTCCAACAGTCTCTAACGGAGCGTGATTCAGAAGTACTAGTGGAGCCAGCGATAGCCTAATGGCAGAAGTTTGCCCTCTCGATCGGAAGGTTCGAGGTTCAAACCCAGGCACGCACCATTGATTTTTCTAAAATGATGAGTGTATTAAAAATTAATTACCACTGCTTTTCGGTGAAAGAAAATGTCGTGAGGAAACCTACACAAACGAGAGTTCTTCTTCTTCAAAAAAACTTCTCGGAGGTGTCTGAAGTCTATTAATTCGCACTGGGCTGAGCGGTGGTCTATGGCCTAAACTCTCTCATTCTGAGAGAAGACCCGTGCCCAGCAGTGAGACAATAATGGGTTGACGAGAGAGAGTGAAGCCAGCTTTTGACGTCGTTGAAGCTGTTTTTTTTATGTGAGTGTAAGTAGCAAACGAACATGCAGTCCACTTGATGGTAAGTGGCCACTGCCGCCCATGGACATATGTAATCAACTTCATACTGAACATGGGTTCCATCTGAATTAAATCACAGATGCGTTGCTACTCCCGAGGACTATGATGTTCGCCTCATGTGAAAGTGTGCCGGCAACCACACCCTTCTATCGAAACGCAAGAAATGCTTCACGCTAGAAATAGGTGTGGCGGTGGTACTTCTCCGGTCGAACTACACTGGTTCTACTACCTTGAAAATGTTGACGTTGACATAGACGACGTTGTGTCGTAAGTCCTGTGGATATTGACAAAGACATACGCAAACACCGAGATCTTATAGACTTTCAATATATCAGTCTTAAAGTCAGTCTAAGTCAGTTAAAATCCCACATAACCCTGCGTCGCTCCCACGGCGTCATGTACCTTTTGGAGGTTCCCCCTCGATAACAAAAAAAAGCTACATTTGAATGTGGAATATCCGGCTTGTAGGACCTGCCAATGTCCATATCGCTACGTGTATCAAAAGGTTTTCTGTATGTCATCTACGTCTAATGGAAATCCACTACATATTGTTAAAGTAAACTCAATAGTGCTTAAGTGTCAACCCTATGTAGAATAACGTATGCCGGAAACTAGGCATTATCGGAATACGGCATTGCGGCAAGTGAGGGGCTGAGGTTGTACCGCGGTTTCGTTGACAACTGTGGTAACCGTTTTATTAACTAATATGACATGTATAACTAAGCAAATGTTAGCCGTTCTGTTATATTCTCTTATATCTTATGTTTAAATCTTACGTAAGTAATACCTAATGGATTATTAGGATAAGTACCTATTATACAATGTTATTGGGTATCCAGTTTACCTTTCCGAACCAGCTGGTAGAACCAGTGTGGTTCGACCGGGGAAGTACCCCCACACCTATTTCTAGTGTGAAGCATTTCTTGCGCTTCGATTGAAGGGAGTCCATTGCTGGCACGCTTTTATATGAGGCGACCATCATAGTCCTCGGGAGTGGCAACGCATCTGTGATTGAATTCAGATAGAACCCATGTTCCATATGAAGTTTAAACAACTTCCAGATGTCCATAGGCGGCAGTAACCACTTACCATCAGGTGGACTGTATGCTCGTTTGCTACTTCAATTATAAAAAAAATATGAAGAGTTCTTTGTAACGTTCTTATGAATATAATCTATTTTTTGTTTTGAAATACGATTAAGTAAAATAATTAGTTATTATCTACATATTTATTGTCATAATTTTTTCAAATATATAATAATTATTTACATTTGAGAGATTCATTTTTCAAATAGGTACATAATTATTATTTTTATTTCTAGAATTGTAATCTGTATTCTACTTTTATTTTTTATCGAACGAAATTGCTCAAAATATTTTTGAAATGACAAGTGAACCCATATTGCTTTATGACTAGGCCCGTACCTATGTCGAAATACAGAAACTTAAAACACTCATAAACCCTTTAGTAACTAAATTATCGTAATAACTGATCTGTACTGAAAATGTCTACTCAAATATTAATCCAATTTCGTCCCATTCAGTTTTGCTCTTTAATCTGCCGTCCACAAAAGCAATCAATGTTAATTAAGTTTAAAAAGCGAGAGCGTTGGGGAGGCAGGGGATAACGGTGGCCATTCCGGGTGGCATGATACAACACAGGGGATGTTTGTTGTCACCTTCGGTTATTGCAGTGGAATCAGTAATATAAAACAACACTGTAATATAATGGTATTTTTAGGGTTCGGTAAGCAAAGGGTAGAAACGGAACCCTACTACGACGACTCCGCTAGCCGTCTGTCTGTCTATCACCAGGTTGTATCTCATGAACTGATACTGGAACTAACTTTCATTACCATGTAAAAAATCATGATTGTAATTATATTATAAAAAAAATGGTTATAAATAAGAAAAAAGACAAACCCGCTGAGTTTCTTGGCGGATCTTCTTAGTTCAAGTCGTTTTCCGATCAGGTGGTAGTGTAAGAAAAAAAAGGAACTGACAAATTGTAAGTGCCTCCGTGGGGCTATACAAAATAAAAAAATAAAGACATTTCATTCATTTCATTTCGTGATAGCTGGATAGTTGAAATTTCCACAGATAATGTATTTCTGTTGCCGCTATAATAACAATTACCAAAAACGAAATAAAATAAATATTTAAGGGGGGATAATGGTACGGAACCCTTCATGTGCCAGTCCAGCTCGTACAGTCCATCTGAGGGTAAGTGGTCAATTGGTCATTATCGCTCCCGCACGTGGACATCTGTTACAGAAATTCTGAACTTAATGCATTCGAAATTCAGAATGTTGAGCATTTGGATTTTTGATCATTTAGGTCTAGCACCTACTTTTTCGCGATATACCTACTTATTATCGTTCAAATTGTTGATTTTCTTTTAATTTGTTCGAAGTACCAAACGAGCATACTGTCCACCTGATGGTAAATGTTCACTACCACACATGGAAATCTGTAAGCAACGAGAACATGTTTTCTATTTGAAGTCAATTATGCTTTGCTACTCCAGGGGTCTGTGATGGTTATCTCATATAAAACGGCAAACACATCCTTCCATCCAAACGCAAGAACTGCTTCACGCTAGAAATATATGTGGCGCTGGTACTTCCCCGGTCAAACTACACTGGTACACCACCTGAAAAAAAGACGTTAGGCCCAACAAGAGTGTCCGTGTAGTTCCGGAATAGAATAGGGCTATGGTATCCTCTGCCTGCGGCGTGTGCGGTCGCTATCGCAAAGAACAGAAGGTGCGGTGGGTATATTTGCTGAGCGAAGAAGAACCCGTAAGGGGCATCGCGCTCAGAGGACTTCGCTTGGGTTCCGTTGGAGTCCTCTCCGCTGCGCGCCACCGGGAGGATTTGGGGCGGTAATCCCACATAACCCGGTGTCGGGTACCTTGTGAAGCTTTTCATCTTGATAACAAAAAAAGGCCATAACAAGTGGCGACATAGCTGCTAATCAAATCTATGTACAAGGATGGAAACTTGAAGAAGTATTAATAATAATATACACAAGCAACAAGTTGATCAGTCCAAGAAATACTCTCTTATGCGGGCCCGCCAAGATCATTATCGAATAGGTATACTTAGATATTACACCACGTTTCACCAGGATGTTAATGGAGCTTAGAACTCCGGTAAGTATATTTATTCTAACTTGGTATGTACTGGGTATGTACCAGTGGCGTAGCGTGCATTGGCGGGACCCCGTATAGAAAATTGTTTGGGGGCCCTTATATTGTTTGGGTGTAAAGATTTTTCACAAAAGAATAGTTATTTTCGATACTAATACTAATACTTTATAGAATTATGTCGTTTGTAAAATAAAATAAATTAGGAAGTTTTTATTTCTTTTTTCTTACACACTTTGGGGGCCCCCGTGGCCCGGGGGCCCCGTATAATTGATACGGCAGATACGGCGGTAGCTACGCCCCTGGTATGTACATACCTGTCTACTTGATGTTATTGCTGAACTATGTCTATTCACAGTCGACGACAAATTGAATTTCCGTTACGGGCGACACAAGCTCGTACATAGATACGCTCACGAATAGTAGTGAGGTACCAAATGTAATTATTTGAGCCTTCGCGAATAATATACTTTACAGAAATCCGCGAATGCAAATGCGAATTTTGTTTTTTTTTTCGTTTTTAGTGTAGGCGGCTGAAGGATGTAAATTTGGCGACCATCTTCTTTGGTTGACAAACTACAGTTCCACTTAAATTTGTATAAATATGGTGACCGTTTTTTGCAAAACATTCGTACAACTGGTGCGCACACATGTGGTAGAACCAGTGTAGTTCGGCCGGAGAAGTACCACCGCCACGCCTATTTCTAGCGTTAAGCATTTCTTGCGTTTCGATGGAAGGGTGTGGTTGGTGCGGCACATTTTTATACAAAACGACCATTATATTCCTCGGGAGTAGCAACGCATTTATGATTGACTTCAGTTTGAACTCATGTTCTATATAAAGTTGCTTACAGATCTACAGTCTATGGGACTACTTACCATCGTTTGCTACTTCAATCAGATAAAAAAAAAATGTGTGCGTGTACTAGCGTACACTCGTAAGAAGTGAAACTTCTTTATGACGTTTTTTTTTAAAAAATAATTTACTATATGCAACTTTACAGAAATTGGTTAAATAAAGTTAAATTAGATAAAGTTTAATAAAAGCCTTTATTAAACTTTACCTAATCTATAATAATCTATCTAATATCACGCGTGGTAGGTATAACGTAACGTAACGTAACGTAACAGATAATGGCGCGTAACAGAAAAAGATGGCGCGTAACGAAAAAATGTTACACTAATTTTTTTTCCAACCCCGATAAAGAAGTTTCACTTCAAAAGATGGCGCGTAACAGAAAAAGATGGCGCGTAACGAAAAATAAAAAAAAGATGGCGCGTAACAGAAAAAGATGGCGCGTAACAAAAAAATATTACACAAAAATTTTTTCCAACCCCGATAAAGAAGTTTCACTTAAGTTTCACTTCAACACCCCCGATAAAGAAGTTTCACTTCAAAAAAAATATGTTTATCAAAGATGTTTATTAAATAAACGTCAAAGCAATGAGACACCGCGGTTGCATGTCAGACACACGCGACACTTGTGGGTGTTGTGGTTGTAGGGACACGGATTAGCCCCTCGACCTTTATGAGATGTTATTACTATATTTATGTGAATTCAGTCAGTTGCCGAGATAACCGTTTTTTATTTTAGTGATACGTCGATCATCTATGTAAATAAAACAGATTTGGGTATCTAAGGGGACGAAATATTACGTATATATATTGATGTCACATCAAAACAATGAAACTATTTATGTTCATATTGTTATTGTCCCACAGTTGGAAACCCTTTCACTCAGAATGAGGGCTAGGCTCGTTCTGTCACTGATGGCAATTTAACAGGTTTTGTTTGACCGAGGAGGTCCCACCGCCATACTTATTTCCAGCGTGCAGCAGTTACCTTTTATTTTTTTTCGAGGGGGAATCCTTCAAAAGGTACCTGACGTCGTGGCAGCAACGCAGAGTTATGTGGGATTTTTACCGCACTAAACCCCCCCGGTGGCCGTCCTCGGCGCTATAAAGAGGACTCCGGGACCTCCAAAGTACTGCAACCGGAATCCTCTGAGCGCTCCTCGGGCTCCTCTCAGATGGGCGGCTGGGCCCACCGCTCCATCTAGTCTTTACGACGATATACGACCACACACACCGCCGTCCTTCCCGGGGTCGCCTGGCTAGACGGTACTCCCACTCTAGCCGCCCTCAACCCCGGAAGCCCCTTTTAGTCGCCACTTACGACAAGCAGGGGATACCGTAGCCCTATTCTGATCCCTCAATTAATTACCTACGTTTCAATGGAAGGGTGTGGTTGCCGAAAGACTATACATGAGGTGACTATCTTAGTTATCGGGAGTAGCAATACATCTGTGACTAACTTCATGCTCATATTATTCTTGAAGTTACTTACAGATTTCCATAGGCGGCAGGGATCACTTACCATCTGGTGGACAGCATGGTCGGTTGCTACCTCTTATAAAAAAGTAGAGACTTTCACCAGTGGGTATTTAAATTCAATGCTAGGTAGGAGGTAGGAGTGTAAATGCATAAAAGTGTCTTTGATAAAAATTATCGACCTTATAGAAAAAAGTAGCCAACAAGCATGAGTACCAACTAGTGACAAGTAACAATTGCCGCCTATGGACATCTGTATGTATACTCAGGTAGGAGATATGACGATAACTCTACCTGAATTCGACCACAGGTCCGCTACTAATGTTGACAACATTGAGAACAAAATTGCAAAGCCATCAACAAAAACACAATAGCGTCTATTACTACGGTTATAAGTTAGATAGAACACCGTTCATTAGTTGGAATGAAGTAGCCATTACCAATCCGTCGGCGAGAGAAAGTTATCGTCATAGCTCTCAGAATTGTAGTAGCAATGGGCAGGCGACATTGTTCGTAGGACATACAGGGCTCGAGGATTCTTCTACCTAGGTGGGGCAGAAGTGTCCTCGAATAGAGACCATGTAGGTTCTAATGACTGGTGACTGATGACTTAAAGAAGATGGTGGGTTAATGCTGCCATCTAATGGCTCTGGTCGAAGTTCCGCAGATTAGGGGATGCCTATGTTCAGCAGTAGACTTTCAGGGGCTGATGGATGGATGAATGAAATAACCACGCGTCGGGGGACGAAGCTCCATCCACAACAGCTGGACTCGTGGCGGTCCACCACGGTTCGGTTTGCATGTTCGTTTTTGCCACAGACGTGCAAGATTGGGTGTGAGCTTCCTCCTGAGGTATTCCTGGAGCGTTATGACATGAGGCTCTTTCAAAAAGGTGCGAAAGGAGCTCTCCTTCAAAGAATAAAAAATATCGTTACAAATTGTAATAAAATCGAGAGGTAAGTGTTTTTACTCCCAAGGATATTTGTTACCAATTTGAAATAGATCTCTCGCTGATCTTCAGAACTTATTCACTTTAAGGTATATTGTTAAAATAAAGCTGTCGAAGAGTAGACGCACATAAAAGCATTGCAGCGCAGTTCCGTAATGCAGCGCCATTAGGGATTGCAATCCGGAAAACCGGATCCGGTAATCCAGCGGATCCGGCACAAATTTACACGAACCGGATCCAGTACCAATTCACCACCGGATCCGGACCTCCATCGGATCCGGTGATTGTATATTTTGATAAAGATTTCACATTACAAAAATAATTACCGTTAGAAATCGATTCTTTTTTTACACTGTTTTAACTGATCCAGTCGGATCCGGCCGGATTGAGAAAATAATGGCCGGATCCGGCCGGATTGAAAATGAGGCCGGATTGCAATCCCTAAGCGCCATTGAGCGTGGAGCGTTTCGGCACAGCGCAAATAGTTCCGTTACCGAAACCGTAAATAGAACCTAAGCCTTTGCTGACTATCCGTCTGTCACAAGGCTATATCAACTAACTATATCAACTGTATATATATTATATAGTTGATTTCATACTGGACAAACATTACTTTTGCTGCGATAAGACCAGATACTACAAAATAAAAGAATATATATAGGGAAAGTAGAGGTTCGTACCTGTATTCCCGGGATTAGAATAGGGCTACGGTATCTCCTGCCTGTCGTAAGAGGCGACTAAAAGGGGCTTCCGGGGTTGCGGGCGGCTTGAGTGGGAACTCGAACCGTTCGGTCAGGCCACCCCGAGAAGAACGATGGTATGTGTGGTCGCATACCGTTGCAAAGACTAGATGGCGCGGTGCGCCCAGCCTCATCTGGGAAGAGCCCGATGGGGCAACGCGCTCACAGGAATCTGGTTGCGTTTCTTTGGACATCCTGGAGTCCTCTGTGTAGCGCCAAGGACGGCCAATGGGGGGTTTTAGTGCGGTAAAAATCCCACATAACCCTGCGTCGCTCCCACGGAACAAAAAAACCTTTGCTGACTGTCCGTCTGTGACAAAGCTATATCATTTGAACCGTAATAGATACATTTCCGCGTTTTTTGGTTTATCTATTAAACCGTAATACATAGGTAAAATAATATACCTGCTTATCAGGTACTGTGTTAAACAAGTAATTGATGTTCAGAATAAAAAGAGCAGATAATTAATTTATACCTCGACTTTCTGTTTCACTAAAATGATGGACGAGCAGTCAGTTAATTCGAAGTTTGTAGCATAAATACTGTTACACCATGATACATGCAATTGGATACAGCAATGTAATCTTAAAGCTAGTTTACCATAAAACGAGTCGTAAAATATTTTGTAAACAGGATTCGTTTAACGACACTCATTAAAATTGTACGCGTAGGGCTGTCGGTTCAATGCAGTGATTCGGAAATAAGATTAAATGTTCTTAAATACAGATATTTTTAATCAAAAATAAGATTGCATTAACGAAAAACACGTTGCCAAAAATAATTATTTTAGTTAGTTTAAAGATCGAAAATTGTTTGTTTATTAAATAAGCAATATTTCGTGATTTTTAGAGATGTTGATTTAATCTACCCTCCATAAATGTGTTATTGTCACCTTACGCAATTTTGTTATGAAAGGGCAAGCGAACGCCGGTATAAAAAAGATTCTTGTTCATCTGTCGAATCGATCGGACCTCCTTCACTTTGGGTAAATCGAAGAAGAATAACTCCTGCGTTTTACTTGAAATCTTAAAGAATGGATAGTAATGAAGACCCTGAACTTCCTGACGTCACGCCCACTTCGTTATATATATTGCAGTATGTATGTTCTAAAATACAGATATGTCTGTGTATCCAGCCAGAAATGGACAAATAGATGGAGTTGGCCTCTTAAGAGTTGTTATGCCTACCATTTAAGAAAGGTCTTCCAATTGTACCTTCCACTTATTTTATCACACTTTGTTGAAGTAGCTTGCCGTGTCCAATTTTTGATAGATAGTTTTAAAAAATTTGAATTTTTCATATAAGAATAAGCCTTACTAAATCTAGTTTATCTTAACGACTGGTGACGTTCATTCCATTCCATAGCAATAAAAGCTAGCTCCAGCATTTTGCTCTACGTTTGAGTGAACACGAGGCGTGTTTGGCTAGATACGCTATATTTTGGTACTTAATTTATTAAATATGGAAATATATACTTACTAATTGACCTGCCTAACTTCGTTCCGCCTAAAAGTAAAAAATCTAAAGTTATCAGTCTTCTATATTATAATACATGTATTATACATAGAAACCCTCCTTTTGAATCACTCTATCTATTAAAAAAACTGCATGAAATTCCGTAGCGTAGTTTTAAAGATCTAAGCATACATAAGGACAGACAGTGAGAAGAGAATTTGTTTCATACTATGTAGTGAATATTGTCCAGTTCTAAGTTGTTTTGACTTTTATGTAATCAGAATTTCTATAATAGATTTAGACAAATTTCTGATTTCATTAGGAAGTTTATTATTATGCCAAGGTATTGATTAAACTATAAAAATAATTATTAATTTTGAAAAATTAAGCAACATGTATATAGCGATATATGAATTTTTTTTTAACTTTTGATAGAAATTAAATTTTATAGGTAGTTAAAAAATTGTATGTTTATACAACCCTAATATTCCAACAACAACCCATCAGAATGTAGGAAGTGATAGATCCTGTACGAGATTTTACAGATGACTGGCTAGACCAGTCCGTTTAGGTTATCTACGGTAGCTTTTATAGCGAAGCCGGTTGTCGGCGCCGGTTAATCAGCTCGCAGGTACTTTACACTATATTTATAAATTTTATGATGTTTAAGTGGTATCTTTCTATATAACTAAGTTCACTACGTACTTACTGTTTAATTTTACAATTCATGTGGGATGATAATTACGATATTTAACACAACAATTATTTTATTATTGTTATTTGGTATCTAAGTAGATGAGTTAAAAAACATGCTTTTAAAACACGCTTTCTACACTCATAGCCCCACACTAGGATTTTTTCCTGTGTCGTGGGTACCATGGACACACAAGACGAATACACAAACACCCAGACCCAGAACAGGAATCTAAACTCATCATTCAGATACCTGTCTAGCCGGGAATCGAACGCGGGACGATTCTGACGCGGAATGCGTCAGACCGGTATGGTAACCGCTCGGCCACGCGAGTCGTCAAATTATGGGTAAGCGTGAGGTACCCCGTCCAACAATGTAGCTCAAAAAGCACATAGAGATTCCTTTGTCCGCGTGCTAATCATTGCTAATTCGTTTTTACTCCGAGTCCAGCCCCGATTAGCACTTGCAACGCAATAGCAATGCGCGTTATCTTCCGAGCGGCAACGTCGCGGAGTTGCTGGCGAGCTAGCTGATGCGACGTTGTCAGCTCGCACGACACCGCACACCGCTCTCGTCACACCCCTCCCTCAGTCTCGCTAGAGCGTCTAGCAACGTGATACGCAATTTTGTGTCCCGCGAGTGCAATGGATTCCAATTCCAATTCCTGTGAGCTCACCTGGGCCAAGGAGGAAATCGAATCGGACGACAGAAGCGACGAGAACTACAACTCCAAGCTAAACAAGCCGCATTGGAACTCGGAAAACACGATGAAGTTGATATTCGCGTTGGAGAACGATTGCAAGGAGCTCTGGGATATTAAACATCCGATGCACAAAGATAAGAACGCGCGACAGTCGCGCCATGAATACTTAGCGGATATGTTCGGAACGACCGCAGAGGAAATCGTTCGGAAGCTGCATAATTTGAGAACGCAATTGAACAATGAATTGCGGAAGATAAAGAGAAGGCAATCGGAATACAACGAAGGGAACACGCCGACTAGCGGATGGGAGTATTTCGACGCGTTGTCGTTTCTAGTGCGTCAACACGCTATGGACGTGAGCGACCCTTTGGAGAACGTGGACGGCGTTAACCTAGCGGTACGTTGACGTGACGTCAGAGTAATGTCGCGTACGTCAACGCACGTTATTAGACCGTATCGGCCCATCTGTGACATTTACGGCTTACCTGTTTTAGATTTTTCGTCGTGTGACTGAGGGGCTTGTTTTGTTTTTACTTTTTATTTAGAGGTAGCGACAGATAGTTTAATGCAGATATTGGATATAAAGCAGTGATAGCCTATTGGTTCAAATTTGGCCTCTCAATCGGGAGGTCCGAGGTTCAAACCCAGACACCACTGATTTATGTGCGTATTAGTAATTAATTATCACTGCTTTTCGGTGAAGAAAAACATCGCCTACACACCTGAGAGTTCTTTAAAAAAAAGTTCTCGGAGGTGTGTGAAGTCCACCAATTTGCACTTGGCCAGCGCGGTGGACTTTGGCCGAAACTCTCATTCTGAAAGAAGAGCCGTGCCCAGCAGTGCGACAATAATGGGTTGACGAGGAGGACGAGACTGGATTATATATACTTAAATTTAATTAACACTAATAGTACGTAGGTATTTCTGTTAACAAAAACAGACCCGTCCAAGATATAGAGTAATTTTAATGTGGGTAACTTGTTCTTTAGAAGTATTTTAGCCCTAGCTTCTTTTTAAATGTTAATATAAATTTTATACAATTAAGAAAAATATTCCTTAATTTTGTAAAATTGATATTCTCAAGATGAAATAAAAAAAGCTATTAACTTTATTAATCCAACTGAAGCAATGACTATGTATTGCGAGCGTTCCGTTTAAATGCCAGATTGAGTCTCGGTCTAGGTTAGTTAAGAAAAGCAAGAAAATAGACTGAATATCGGATCGTACACATATATTTTGTATACTGTAAAAATAAAAATAATATCATCGATATCCAATTTTATTTTTAATTACTTAATTGACATATAGTTTTTAATTTAACTTACCAGAATTTTATACCTTTTGTCATGCTTCCGTTCCTTTTGTGTTCTTTTTCGTTCCTTAAAGGTATAATTTAACAACTAAGCACTGATTTCATGTCTTTCCTATTAGTTGGCGGAATTCCAAGCAGATGAGGAGCTGGTCTTCGGGCCAAGAGTGAAGGCAGCCAAAGCGGCCGCCTCGCCCCCAAAGCCGAAACCCGTCAAGGCATTAAGGGTTGCTGCGTCGGGTCCACCACCCTTGCCACCCAGTGCTCACCCCTTGATGTGGCCGGAACAACCATTGCCAAGGCTGCAACCTGGACTTACTGCTGATGAGTGTCAGGTAATATCGATAATCTATTTCTACACTGATAACCCTAGAGTAGAATTTTCTCCTGTGTCGTGGGTGTTATGGACACACACTTTGTGTGTGTCCATAACAGACTAACTTGGTGTTCGGATGTAACTCGTACCTGCCTATTCTATTGTCAAAATGGTTTGTTTTGGTTTGTATTGATAAATAAGGTTAGTGGTTAACTTGTATTCCGTAATCTGTCGATAACGGGAAGTCCTAGAGTTTGAAGTTGGTAAATTGTAAATGAAAGGAAAGGACAATCCACGCGGGCAGTGGCATGTTGGGAAGGAAATATTTTCAAAATATTGGAACTGTGAAGATGATAAAACGCGTTGTCGTTTGACTGTAGTGGCATCACTACACCAATTTCTTACTTATATGTAACAAAGTTATAAAATTGCTGAAATTAATCTTCAGAGTTCAGAAACAATATCACATCTGCGATCTACGTTAAGTGGAATTCCTGCCCCATTTCACGATTGGCATAGAAGTTCAAGTATTTGCCACATAGCACATATAGACGTTAATTCTTCCTTAACATACAATTTCTGGCAGATATTTGGCGATTTCGTGGCTTCAGAGCTGCGTACTCTGCGCTCCGAGGGTTCCCGACGGCGGCTGAAGAGGATCATTCAGAAGGCGATCCTGGACATCGGCGAGGAGGAAGACGGGAGTCTGTTATGTGGATAGCGGTATCGACGCCTCTCCTGCGACTCGCTAGAGCTTGCGGATTGAGGCGTGAACCGTGTTACCGTATTGGACACTAAATTAGTGTTAGTGTTAGACTTAGTGTTTGTGTAGTCTTACCCTTAGTGTTTGTGTAGTTTTAGCTTAGTTCGTCCCTGTAGTTCCGGGATCAGAATCCCCTGCCTGTCGTAAGAGGCGACTAAAAGGGGCTCCCGGGGTTGCAGACGGCTAGAGTGGGAGCTCAAACCGTTCGATCAGGCAATCCCGGGAAGGACGGCGGTATGTGTGGTCGCATACCGTCGTAAAGACTAGATGGAGCAGTGGACCCAGCCGCCCACCTGGGAGGAGCCCGATGGGGCAACGCGCTCGGAGGATTCCGGTTGAAGTCGTTTCGAGATCCCGGAGCCCTCCTTTTTAGCGCCGAGGACGACCACCGGGGGGTTTTAGTGCGGTAAAAATCACACATAACCCTGCGTCGCTCTCACGGCGTCAGGTACCTTTTGAAGGTTTCCCCCTCGAGAACAAAAAAAAAACTTACCTTAGTTGTAAGATTGTTTGCACTGTGATGAGATGTTTGGGAAATTAACTTGTGTAACAATGGTGCTATTGACACTGCCAGTCATTGATCGTCAAAATGCAAAACACGTAAACACGTAAATACCTACTTTTCTAGTGTAACAAAATCCGGGAACGAGCATTATAGTTAAAGCAGTTGTTTTAGTGTTTTATATATTTCTGGATAAAAAAAAATGTCGAGTGAGCGTCGACCTTCAGAAAAAATACTAAGATTACTATAATTTAAATAATAATGACAGTTCGCTTTCATGAGTTTACCGTTTATCCTTAAATTTATCGAATCAGTATTTAGCGCAAAAGTTTTAACACATTTGTTTTTGCGAATAAAATGATTTACTTTCATAACTCTCCGTTGTATGTGTGAATGTGAATCAACTATCCATCCATCAACTATCCATTCGAATGAAAATAACTCGAATTTGTTATTGTTTATTGTTTTTGCATTAGAATTTAAAATTAGCTAATCATTATTATAGCTATATCTTTACTACTTGAAGGTTCATTAGTTTCGAAATGTCTAAATCTCAATTATTATATGTGGAAATACGTAGTTAACCAGGGAAGGGTGTACCTACCTGTGTTTGAGTTTCAAATTGAAGACAGATTTAAATGAGGCGTTACAAAATTAAACCAGTAAAATACAATTTTACAAGTTTACCAGTAATACAATTTAAGATTTATGTTAATATAAAACGAGAAGTAGAAACTAAAAAGAATTATTGAATCAACGTAGGTACGGACTTGGAATAAAAATATACAACAGATGTTTTTGATTTTACAAATACATTTAATTTTGTAATAGTGACATATGTCATATTTTGACATATTTTTGATATATGTCTTTCCATATTTCAATCGCTCTTGAACAAATAAAATAAATATCATAATTTATTTCATTTGATCAATAACAAGATCGATGATTATACCATAAGTCTACAAAGATAGCAATATGTATGTTAAGCATCTGTCAATTAGAACGGATTAGCTTTTTAAAAACCCATAAATTATAGTCATGGGTGCAATTATAGCTTTGTTGAGAAAATCCAACAAAGATGATCAGCGAAAAACAGGTAAATAAAAAAAGAAAGTCCGAAATAAATAGATTCCAAAATATGTTGACAATAAAAACCTTCCCCTGTTTTATATTTCCTTCATTTTTAACTATGTTAAGACCATTTTATTTTAAAGTGTTTTTGGTTGTAAGATCTTGTACAGTAATAACTTCTTATTCACGATTTCCGTATTCGCGGTTTAAAAATGTGACACTTCTCTTGTATTCGCGGTTAAAACATCTTACTCCGCGGTTGTAGTCGGTACTAGTAAAAAACCTGGTTCCTTCCTTATGCTCGTCAACTGTCTTTGAGTGCTGCTGGTCATTCAAGGTTTCTTCGCAAAATATGGACGACCCACAACTAACGTTAGGCAGTTGTCCCACAGACAGCGAGGAAATGACTAACTTTCGGATATTTTCTCGCATCACTAGTTTGTTGCTGAGCGACAAGAGCTATGAAGTATAACGCTCGCGTAGCTATACTCGCTCAGCGATCAAATTAGCGCAGGATTGAACGCTTAGCCGCCGCGAGCGCGTAATCGCTCGTCTCACTCACACAGCCGATTATAGCCGAGCTACATAACGATCGGAACTATGTACTCGCACACCGCTGATCGCCAACTCGTTTCTACTCTAGGTCTACTCGTTACTCGTTTATCGTTTTCGCTGGGACAACTACCTTAGTAAGGAGCTTTTACTGTACTTAAAATGTTTGATGTTTCTTTTAGTAGTTATTGTTTTGTATGTAAATAAAACGCATTCTACGCTCATAGATCGTAAGGTTTCTTTGCATATGAAAATGGATATTATCAGGGTTCAAACCCAGAATCTGTGACCAGTGTTAGAGATAGTGTCTAACTTGTCATTACAAGTGCCTACCTACAATAAAAAATAGTAACAACACCAGTATAAAAATCTGCTGCGCCGGGTCATACATATGTATATCCCTCTATATTATTTATTACCCAGTACGTGCAATAATTTAAGGATATAAATATGTAATGAAAGTTCCTTATTTTGATCGCCACATTATGTTTCTTATGGTTTTAATAAAATATTAGATGTATTCTGTGTTATTCATTTCAATCGTACTAAATTTGGCGGTTATCTACAATACACACATACCTACATAGGTACATATACATATTTCACATTCCTGATATTTCTAAATAAGTGAATTTATTTTATTTCACAGTGCATTATTTTATTTCTACGTAGGTCCACGTACCTAATATTTACAAACATTTATTTATAAATCCGAGGTAGTAGGTTTGATTCCTGGTCCCCTAAAATAAGATTTAATTTTAAACGACTAACAATGCTTTAACTTTTTGCTAATAAGTGCAGAAACGTGCGATCCAAATCGTCAACGACCCAACGATGACCGATCGGTTAGAACCCTTAAGCCTACGGAGGGACATAGGCTCCCTCTGCGTGTTCTACCGGCTTTACAATGGTGAGTGTTCCGAGGAACTTTTTGACCTGGTGCCTTTGTCACCTTTTCTTCACCGCACCACTCGCCGAAGGATGAAGTTCCATCCACACCAACTGGACTCGTGGCGGTCCTCCACGGTTCGGTTTGCACGCTCGTTTTTGCCACGGACGTGCAAGTTGTGGAATGAGCTTCCTCCTGAGGTATTCCCGGAGCGCTACGACATGGCGTTCTTCAAGAAAGGTGCGAAAAGAGCTCTCCTACAAAGCCGGCGATGCATTGGCGACTCCTCTGGTGTTGCGAATGTCCACAGGCGACGGTGACTACTTTCCATCAGGTATCCCGTCTGCCTTATCGTTAGGTTAAAGTATATATAAAAAAAAGTATATCTACCCAAGTACCTACATACGCATTTTTTCTAACATTAAATTAGCTTTCGCCCCCCTAGTACCTACTTAAGTACCTAAATAGGAATAGAAGAAGGATCTTCCAAATCGAAAAATAAACGTTCTAATACTTTGCAGCTAGAAATTGGTGTGGTGAAACAAACAGGACACCGGGATCTCAAAAAAACGCAACCGGAGTCCTCTGAACGTGATACTATATCGGGCTCCACCCAGATGACCTGGTGGGCCAGCCCCACGCTGTCTACCATGGTACCGTGGACACACACAAGACGAATACACAAACACCAAGAACCAGAATATGAATCTAAACTCATCATTCAGATTCTTGTCTGGCCGGAAATCGAACCCGGGACCCAATGCGCGTCTGTCCGGCATGATACTCAGCCCAGTTCTGATCCTTGACTAAAGAGACGAAACCTTACCTAAATTAAAAGTTCCATAAATAAATTTTGCATTGATTGGATATTCATTATCAATGCATCATTATAAAATCCATCGTGTTTTTAATCTAACATTATTCTGCGGAAGCTATCAATTTAGGGTTGCTACATTATCAATAATTACAGATCGCTGATTCAGTAATTGCTAATATTACACACAGCAATGTACCAACCGCGTGATTCTCGTAAATGGTTACATTGTTGCTAAATGCGTTTACATTGAAAATAAATGTAACACGCAATTTATTTAATAATGTTTAATACTACTATCCTTTGCGTCTGAAAAATGTAACATAAATTTGAATTGTATAACATTCGATAGAGTTGATGGATTTTAAGTATTTTGAATCCGCTTATTTAAATTGAGTTTTTTTTTTCTTTGATAACGTACGTTGTTCCTATACGTATGCAGTCAAAATTATAGACATTAGAGAAATTATTATTGTTACCTACGAATTATCAGTTCTACAAATCGGCCCTTAGTACTTGTTACTAGTACTAAGTCCACCAATTCGCAGTTGGCCAGCGTGGACTATTGTCTATTCTGAGAAAAGACCTGTGCCCAGCAGTGGGACAATAATGGGTTGGCACCACTAGCATTAGTAGGTACCTACTATTCGAGTCCGACGGAACTTAACAAGAAATGCAATTGTGTTAAATTAGGTAATCATGCGCCTTCGTGGCTTCCGTCTAGGGTAGGTCGAAAGCGGCAACTACTGTTACACCCAAGAAAACGCTTCTGGAGTGAAAATTAAAACTTAAACGAGACATGGGCCGATTATGTGCACGCACCGTAGTCCCCTGTGAAATGTGACGTCAACAACTTGGCAGAGGATTTATTTGTTAAGTAATGTGACGTCAACAACTTGGCAGAGGATTTATTTGTTAAGTTGGCGAAGTATCAGTGCGAGTTGGGAGGCGAGAGTTGACAACACTGACAAACACGAACCGCCGCTGTTTCATCTTAACAGACAGCTCACCCGGTCCGGGACAACCGTCTACCCTCTCCTCGATGGAGAAGGAATGTTATTTACCTAAGGATAAAACGAAGTTTCATGCGTTCATTCATGTTCACCTTTGAGTGTAATTCTCTCCACATAGCGCGCTTTCGTCGCCGATAATCACGAGATCGTGGAGGTTAGACGACTTCATTGGACGTCCGACAACGCTGCCCCAGAGATTTGAGTTCATCTCCATATCGGAGGAGCGGAAGGTCGCCTTGCGTTTATCCATGCACAAGGCACCAGGTGACGATGGAGTTCCAAACATGGCGTTTGCAATGCTGCCGAGGAGAGCTTTAGTGGTATTGACTAAGCTCTTCAATGGCATGGGCTACGCACGCCTCTCGCCACTGCTTTACCCCTTTTTTTTTTGTTTTCGAGGGGGAAACCTTCAAAAGGTACCTGACGCCGTGGGAGCGACGCAGGGTTATGTGGGATTTTTACCGCACTAAAACCCCCCCTGTGGCCGTCCTCGGCGCTGAAAAGGAGGACTCCGGGATCTCGAAACGACTTCAACCGGAATCCTCCAAGCGCACTGCCCCATCGGGCTCCTCCCAGATGGGCGGCTGGGCCCACCGCTCCGTCTAGTCTTTACGACGGTATGCGACCATACATACCGCCGTCCTTCCCGGGATTGCCTGACCGAACGGTTCGAGCTCCCACTTTAGCCGTCTGCAACCCCGGAAGCCCCTTTTAGTCGCCTCTTACGACAGGCAGAGGATACCATAGCCCTATTCTGACCCCGAGGCTACAGGGACGACTGCTTTACCCCTACTACACAAACGAAATTTCGACTGACAGAGGTCCTCTGAAAGAGTGGGGACGGGACTTAGAGCTTGTGCTGTTTTGACAAACAGAGCATAATTTGTGTCTTGACGTGATCTCTTACTAGCTTCACGACACTTTTCAGCCTCTTCCTCACGTCTTCATGATCGAGAGTAAGCAGATTAGTTAGGTATTTGGAATATCACATCGATCGTTGCACATCGTGCCTCAGGTGCGCCAAGCGATCCGACAGGCCGCACAAGCCGCTTCGCGTCCCTTAATGCATGATCCCCGACCCTCGACCGAAAAAGTCAGGTGTAGCGTAGTGCGGTCACTAAAGACCAAAGGCTGCACCACTGCCTAACGGTAGCTAAGATTTTCTCCTGTGTCGTGGATATCATGGACACACACAAGACGAATATACAAACACATAGACCCAGAAAATGAATCTAAACTGAACTGTGGCCGGGAATCGAACCCGGGACCCATTGCGCGTCAGACTGGCATGGTAAACGCGCCGCTACGCGGGTCGTCGAGGGACCTTATTATTGTAATTTGACAACCAAAAGATCGCTGCCCTGAAAGCGCCACCTTCGAAAGTTCTCTGGGCCTGCATGTAGTAATTAGAATTACTTTAATTTTTATTTTAACTTCTATATTTGACCCATGCCCTAAATTAGTCACGAGTTTACATCATTATAAAATAATTGGAAGTTGTTCGCTTCCCCAATAAATATTGGCATTTTGCAGGTAGGTGAATTGTAGGGGTGAGGGTTAATTGCTTAGGGTACAAGGGATCTTTAAGCTTTAATGATATGACGTGATAATTTCTTTTCGAAATCTAAAAAGAAGTTTTAAGTAATATTTTATATATTCTTTTATGTAAAAAATAATTTATGACTCCAACAATAAGATACCTACGTAAAAATTGTATTTATACGGTACAGTAAAAATATTTTATTATATTTTTTAAATCTAGCAACAATTTGTAAGCACGTATTTGATGTTTTATGGAACCAAACTTGGCAATACTGGTTGAAACTAGATATTGTTACGAAAACAAAACCCGAGTGCTTAGAAACTAAACTTTGCAGTTGGGTTTTTTTTATTTGACTGAAGTAGCAAATGAGCATGCAGTCCACCTGGTAATGATGGTAAGTGGTCACTGCCGTCCGTGGACATCTGTAATCCACTACATACAGAACATGGGTTCCATGTGAAGTCAATCACAGATGCGTTCTCCCGAGGACTATGACGGTCGCCTCATGTGAAAGTGTGCCGGCAACCACACCCTCCTATCGAACCGCAAGAAATGCTTCACGTTAGAAATGGTGTGGTGGTGGTACTTCTCCGGTCGAACTACACTGGCTCTACCACCTTTAAGGGGTATTTCGTGTATTAACAATTTATTATTTATTATTTAGTCTTTGCATTTCTTGTAGTCCAACTAATATATAACTGCCAGTTCATCACATGGAAATCTATAAGCGACTCCATATATAACAAGGGGTCTTCCTGTAGCGGATAACAGATGCAATGCAAATGCTAAGGATAAGCAATCTGCATTCATCAATTACGACTGCGAGCGGACCACTACCACACCGTTTTGACACCTAGTGGTTTCCGGGTTCGATCCCCGACTAGCCATTGAAATAATAATTTAGAATTATTCCCCCGGGATGAGAGGGTTATGAATTTCCCTTTTTAGGCATTTAGATATTGCTTGTAGCGTTCCGGGATACAATAGTGTCCCGGAGTTTGAAAGTTTGTTTATTTGCCTTTTATGTCCTAGGTCGGTGCACCTCGTCCCTGTAGTTCGGGGATCAGAATAGGGCTTCGGTATCTCCTGCCTGTCGTAAGAGGCGACTAAAAGGGACTTCCGGGGTTGCGGGCGGCTAGAGTGGGAGCTCGAACCGTTCGCTCAGGCGATCCCGGGAAGGACGGCGGTATGTGTGGTCGTATACCGTCGTAAAGACTAGACGGAGCGGTGGGCCAAGCCGCCCATCTAGGAGGAGCCCGATGGGGCAACGCGCTCAGAGGACTCCGGTTGCGGTCGTTGCAAGATCCCGGAGTCCTCTTTATAGCGCCGAGGATGGCCACCGGGGAGTTTTAGTGCGGTAAAAATCCCACATAACCCTGCGTCGCTCCCACGGCTTGGGGTACCTACCTTTTGAAGGTTTCTTCCTCGACAACATAAAAAAAAAGCCCGGTGCACCTATTACAGATTCTAGCTTGTGCTACATGTCAAAAAAATCACACGAAACGTCACACGTCAAAATATCTTAGTTTTTAAGTAATTGCCTAATAAATGAGATTACTTTATCACATGGATCCGTAATAATGGATTGACACGTCTGTATGTATTTATACGAAGACATAACCATTAAAGTGAGACTGTTACGTAGGTATCTTTTTGACGGTCTATAATATGAAGGGTTAATGGGATTGGTATTACTAAAGACTAATTGCTTCCGCTGATAAGGGTCGGAGGGGGACGTCCAGTTGTTAAAGACAAACAAACAATTACCGCGCCTGCCCTTCGCGTTGTTGATAAGCAAGCATTTGTTTTATATTTATAAAATCCAGATAGAAATACCTATCAACTTTATAATATTACGGTTAATAAGTGGTCGCCGCGCTGTATGAACGTCATCTACCTACTTTTAATAAAATCGGAATCCTATCGGACTTTGCCAGAGTGTTTCACGCAGTGATAAAATAATGCCCAGACTTCTAAGTCTTTTAAAAAATACTCGAATCAATTTAATAAGACTCCACTCTAAATGAAAACTGTTGAGTAGATACTTTAAGTCTTAGGACTTGCGTCCGACTCGTGTAAGTAATTCATTTAAGCCAAACGAATAGAAATAAACGTGTTGGTAGGTACATCGTGAATTTTCCCGTAGTCACGGGAAAAAGGTAGAGCTGCGCTACGGGTTTTAGTCGCTTCTTACAATATTAAGGCGGCGTATTATCATAAGAGGCGACTAAAACAGTCTTTCGGAGTATCGGGCAGTAAGACTGGAAATTAGAACCGCACGACCAGCGACTCCGGGAACAAGGCGTTATGTGTGGTCGCATACCGTCGTAAACGACCGATGGTAACGCGGACTTAACTCCCACCTGGGTGGAGCCCATCGGGGCAACGCTCAGAGGACTTCGCTTGCGTTCCTTCGGAGATCCAGGGTTCACCGAAAAGCAAGAACCATTTTTGAAGTGAAACTTCTTTAGGCACATGAGGGTAAAATTTTTACAGATGAAACGTCACGCCGGTATGCAACGGAAGTGTTGGAAAAGAGAGAGAGAGTGATCGAGACCGATTAAGAGAGAGTAAGACAGGGCGAACGTAGCATGAGCAACTAGCCGTGGAGTGAGAGTAGGGAGCAAGCGAGTGAGAAAGATTGAGAGAAAAAGTGAGACAGAGCGAACGTCGTATCACGCCTTTTTCCCTTCCTCTTAATCTTGGAAATTTAAAGTTTTAGATTTGTATAAATATAAACAAGATTTATAAACTAGTTCGCCAAAGAAGTTTCACTTCTGACATGTGTACTTTGTACGCACGCATGTTTTTTTTTATAAGATTGAAGTAGCAAATGTGCATGCAGTACATCTGATGGTAAGTAATCACTGGTGTTCGTGGAAATCTGTAAGCAACTTCTTATTGAACATTTTTTTATCTGAAGTCAATCATTGATTCGTTACTATTGAGGACCTAACTGGTCGTTTCATATGAAGGTGAGCCAGAAACCACACCATTCCACCGTAAGGAGCCCTCGGTAAATTACGTCTCACGTTAAGGGGAGGGGGTACAAAATTTTGTACCTATTGTAAGATGTAATTTTGGAGCTGCTGTTTTTAATTTAAATAATATATGTATAGGATAGCAAAATATGTGACACACTAGCGAGGGGTCTCACAAATGTGACCAGTTATGACAAGGGTGGGAGGGGAGGGGGGGATTCATTTGACAGAATTTATGGATGGGCCCTAATGCAAGATGTGCTTCATGCTAAACGCAGGTGCGGCGGTGATAAGTACTTCCCCGGTCGAACCACACTCGTTCATCAACTAAAGATATGACGGCGCTCCCGTGACTAATAGCTCATGAAGGTTTTTAACTGCCTAGAAATTCATAAGTTGTTATTATTTCGCAAAGTCACATAATAACAACTAATTATGTTACTGTTAACAATGCGTGGCTACATTCGAACAAAACAGTTTTCTTAGAAAAAGGTAAACAAAGCTGAAAGTTCCATTGAAGCAATTTCATTTCTCGGGTTTTTTGTAAAATTATTGAAGTATACGTACACGAGGGGTTCCGACAGTCAATTGTTAACTTATTTCTCGGGTTCATTATAGGTGCCCATAGTTTTTACTAAACATCACGTGAATGGGTTACTACCTTATTTTAAAAAAAAACCATAATCCATTAGCATTCTAATCTTATTCGGTAGGCTACATAAATCCTAAAAACCCACAAGTTGCAACCATCAATTACGGCGTCCTGCTGATAGCATCGCAACCCCGCCCCCGCGCCCTTTGTTTACTTAATTACCCCATTCCGTGATGGCAATGTGGGGTACATTCTGGATAAAGGTTTCCACGCTCTTTCATATTTTAAAGTTTGCTTTTGATTTTGTTTTTTTTTATCTGACCGAAGAACCAAACGAGCATGCAGTCCACCTGATGATAAGTGGTCACTGCGGCCTATTGACATCTGTAATCAACTACATACTGAACATGGGTTTCATCTGAAGTCAATCACAGATGCGTTGCTCCTCCCGAGGACTATGATGGTCGCCTCATGTGAAAGTGTGCCGGCAACCACACTCTTGCATCGCAACGCAAGAAATGCTTCACGCTAGAAATAGGTGTGGCGGTGGTACTTCCGCGGTCGAACCACACTGGTTCTACCACCTTGATTTTTTTCCTTTTGGATTTTTTTCTTTGAATAATTTGACCCATGAAATTTGTAGTCTCGGACGAAGATTTGGATATTTAGAGGGTCTAAAATACACTAAAACTATTATTTCAATTTACACTAAAACTATTATTGTCCGCTAAATGTTATGAAGTGATAAAATAAATTTGGAATAAAGAATATTCTTATTTGTTCAATTAAAACCTGAAGAAATGTTCAGATGCTACTGCCGCACTTACCTAATCATAACGTGAGAAAGTTCTCTGGTGGAAGATTTGAAGGTTATAGCTGCCGATGACACACAGTACCTACTTAAGTATTTGTCTTGTTGTTTGTCTTAACATCAAGTGTAGTGCTTGCCTATTAAGACAAACTTACCTATTACAAGATAATAGGTAAGTTTGTCTTATATATCCCCGATCCCACACAGTGCTCTTATAAGTCCGTTTCAGTCTGCTTTGCCGTAGTAACAATGTGAAATAGCCGGGCTTATGTTAGATCTATTTTAAATCGAAATAGCTGACTCTACATACATACTTCTCTCGTATGTTGTACTTAATTAAGTGCCAAGTGCCAAGTTGCCAAGTGCGAATTGGCAGACTTTACACACGTTTGAAAGTTTTTTTAAGACAGCTCTTAAGTGAGTAGGGTTTATTCAGGATGCTTTTCTTCGCCGTAAAGAGGAGACAATCATTTTCTAGTACATACACACATCATTTTAGTAAAAATAATGTGGCGTGCCTGAGATTAGAACCTCGATTTAGCGGCTGAGTTTCAGCCATTTGGCTATCACTTATGATCACGTTTAATTAATTACTAGCTATAACCCGCTTTAAATTCTGATGCCTTTTGGTAGAATAGAGAGACTTTGTTAACTACAGACTGAATGTTAACTATGTTTTGAAACCCTCAATTTAAATTACCTAACTTTGTTTAAAAAAGAGACGAACGGGCAAACAAAAATTCTAAAAAATATAGAATCATATTTTTTACATACTCTTAGCTCAAATTGAGTTCCTTATCCATATTACTAAGATCTTGCTGTCCGTCTGTCCATCGAACCCTTCGTGCGCCAGTCCGACTCGCACTTAGCCGGTTTATTATATCTAAACGTAAGGGTATGGGTATACAAATGATCTAGTTGCATTTAACAAAAGAGGGTCGCTAATTCTTATACTTCTATTACATATACCTTACTATTTATATTATTATAGTGCAAACCGACATCAAATATTGTAGTAAACCTACTGCGATAATATCTATGATGCCCCGCCCTTTCACTTTGTTAACTTACCAACCCTAGGTTTCCAGAAGTTGTTAACCTTTTGGATATATTTATCGAAATAGTGGAAAATCATCTATTCCTTATAGGTAAGTATTAAGTGTCTATGTTACATAGCATATAAACGGCGTAAGGAATTGACTTACTATGAGCTTTTTATTTAGTTATATTTTGTTATCTGATTGAAGTAATAAACGAGCGTGCTGTCCATCTGATGGTAAGTGGTCACTGCCGCTCATGAACATCTGTAAGCAACTTCAAATAGAAAATGGGTTCTATCTGAAATCGATCACAGATGCGTTGCTACTGTCGAGGACTATGATGATCGCCTCATGTAAAAGTGTGCCGGCAACCACCTTCCATCGAAACGCAAGAAATGCTTCACGCTAATTTCTAGCACGTGGGCATCTGTGAGCAAGTTCATATGGAACATGGGTTCTATCAGAAGTCGAGTCGTTGCTACTCTGATGACTAAGATGATCGCCTCATATAGAAATGTGCCAGCAACCACAGCTTTCCATCGAAACGCAAGAAATGCTTCACGCTAGAAATAGATGTGGCAGTAGTAGGTACTTCCCCGGTCGAATTACACCAATTAATTAATTATTTATTATCGAATTAATTAGACGACCCGCGTGGCGCAGCGGTTAGCGTACCGGTCTGACATGCAGTGGGTCCCGGGTTCGATTCCCGGCCAGACAGGTATCTGAATGATGAGTTTAGATTCTTGTTCTGGGTCTGGGTGTTTGTGTATTCGTCTTTGTGTGTGTCCATGGCACCCACGACACAGGAGAAAATCCTACTGTGGGGCTATGAGTGTAGAAAGCGTTTATTTTTTTTTAAGTTGACGTTGATTTTTAGTTACTTGTATATGTTTTACCATTTTAGTTTAAGTATGATATTTATACCTACTAATAGTGCAGTATAAAGGCATATTACATATGCCTCTGTATGAAATGTGTTCATAAGTTTAGGCACAGTAGCATTTCCACTAACATTCAACTAAAATGCACGCTTGTTGAAAACTTCCTAACTGAAACCCTAAAAAAGGTTCAGTATCAGAAAACTACGTTGTAGTACAATTACTATGCTTATCATTAAAAATGTTTTTGGTACTTTTTCATTAAAATTAATTATGTTGATACTTATTCATAACATTACTTATTTTATTCTTATTTTCGTTTCACGGTTTCTCGCTTTGAAGATTACATATAAATCTTTTCACATTTATGCCGAGAGCCCAAAAAGGTAAGCCCCAGGGCTCCGAACAGAAAATTCGTGCAAAGCCGCGCTCTGCAAATCCGGCCAGCATTTCCTCGCAAAGCACAAAGCGAACAACAAAAAATAAAAGCCGACTTTTACTTTACGACCGTATTTGCTGGTACCTATATATTTATCCTTTTCGCTCGAGTTAGTAAACCTATCTTTTGTCCCTTTCCCCCGGCCGTCGACCCTGCCGACTCCGAGCCACTTGCAGTAATGTACACAGACACGATATGTAATGATTGACGTTTCCTATCAACGGCTAAGCGAGTCAATTGATGTCATTGATGATTAGTAATTTGTGTCAACGTTGGCATGTTGTGGTTACAACGGTTCATATAACACTTCATAGACCCTTAGTATGAGATAATTGCTTTTCGCCTATACATTGCAATGTTTCTTGCACGTTTATGTTATCATTTTCAGCAAAACCATAGAACGTATTTTTCGATTATGGACGTCAATACCTACATACAATTTTTGTTTTGAAGTAGGTAATGAAAAAAAAACGTGTTAAAATTATTGTATGACCAAAAACACTACAAAACAACGAAACACTTATCTTAATTACAGTTATTTGGATTCAGATTTTTATATTTAATTTTAACTTATATCTTCTTACGTAATGGTAGACTTAATTAATAAACATGTTTGCTTCGGGCAGAATTGTTATTAAAATGTTTCTTTTAACTGAAGTAACAAACGAGCACGTAGAACATCTAATAGCAATCTGTATAAAATTAAATATTATTGGCTCTCTCTGAGATCAGGACTTTCTGAGGACAAAGGTGTAATGCCTTAAATAAGTCTTGATATTTTCAAGCGTCAAGCAGTTCTTGCGTTTTGGTGGAAGGATGTAGTTGCTGGATCACCTTTTTGTAAGATTCAAGGTGGTAGACCAACCAGTGTAGTTCGACCGGGGAAGTACCATCGCCATACCTATTTCTAGTGTGAAGCATTTCTTGCGTTTCGATGGAAGGGTGTTGTTGCTGCAACTTTTTTATATGAGACGATCATCATAGCTCTCTTGAGTAACAACGCATCTGTGATTGACTTCAGATGGAACCCATGTTTTGCATGAAGTTGATTACAGATGTCCATAGGCGACAGTGACCACTTACCACCAGGTGGACTGCACGCTTGTTTGCTTCTTCAGTCAGATAAAAAAAAGATTAAGTAGCAAACGATCATGCAGACCACCTGATGGTAATTGGAAACTGCCGTCCATGGTCTGTGTCAAAAGTTCTATCTTAAGTCAATCACAGATGTCTCTTCGACCTCTTAATAACGAAAAATGTTGGACCACTACGAAACTACTCATACAACGTTCTCCCATCAAACGGAAACTTGTTTGCAACGAACGTTGCTCCGAATCTTCATATCAGGATTGAAACAGCTTAAAAAGAACAAGTAAAACAATGTTTATTCTTATCCATAGGTATGTAGAGTAAGCAGACTTTTTAAATGTTGACCTAAATATTTATGGAGGTACTAGCTTTTGCCCGCGGCTTCGCTCGCGTGGTATTTAGTCTGCCACATAAAGTTTGCAAGGTGGTAGAGCAATGGTTCAACCAGGGAGTTATCACCGCCGCACCTATTTCTACCGTGAAGCAGTTCTTGTGTTTCATTAGAAGGGTGTGGCTGCCGGCTCGCTTTTATATGAGGCGATCATCAAAGTCCTCGAGAGTAGCAACGCATCTGTGATTGACTTCAGATTGAACCCTTGCCCTACTTCCTAAATCTGTGTGTTCAAATTTCAAATCACAGGCACGTATATTAATTTGAATTAGTTTTGTCGACAACGGATATTAATACTTATTCTGAAATTAAAAGTTTTAAGAAAGGGTCTTAAAACGCGTGACGGTTACCAACGCGCAGTTGGCTAGCGTGGTCAACTACGACCTAAACTACTGCTAATCTGACTTATGTGCCGAGTTGTGTAACATTAAAAGGTCGATGACGATTGAATGACATATCTAACCTTTTCCACTGTTTCATTCTTATTGACCTTTTTTTTGTCGAGAGGGAAACCTTCAAAAGGTACAATACGCCGTGGGAGCGACGCAGGGTTATGTGGGATTCTTATCGCACCAGGACTCCGGGATCTTCAAAGGAACGCAACTGGAGTCCTCTGAGTGCATTGCCCCATCGGGCTCCTCCCAAGTGAGCGGCTGGGCCCACCACTCCATCTAGTCTTTACCACGATATGCGACCACACGTATACCACCATCCTTCCCGGGATCGCCTGGCTGGACTGTTCAAGCTCCTTGCATCCTGGCTCTCACGACAGCATGCGACCACACATGCTGACATCTTTCCCGAAGTTGCTGACTGGGTGTTTCGAGCTCCCAGTCTAGCCGCCCGCAACCCCGAAAGCCCCCTTTTAGTCGCCTCTTACTACAGACAGGGGATACCGTAGCCTTATTCTGATCCCGGAACTACAGGGACGTCATTCACATCGACCTTTCCCATTTTGCTCCGTGATTTATAACCATTTAAATATTAATTTCATAGAACTTCGTTGTATACGGCGGCGGCGCACGGCGCGTACTGCCGGTCAATCAATTGAGTACGCAATATGTTATACTCGTAATATCTTTACAACTACTTATCCAATTTACATGGAGTAAAAAGTAGATTTAATCTGTATTAGATGCTTGATTTTTTGAAATCATTTATTTTGATGAGGATTAATATTTAGTTTGTATAAAACCCATGGAAACATCAACTTCATATTTTTTAAATTTTCAAAGTATAAAAAGAGTTATTGTGGGTTATACATAAAATATAGATATATGCTGTCGCGGACTTTTATTTAGATCTATGTGAGCCAAACAATCCCACCATACATTATATTTGGATATCTCCAACGGTTTAGGCAGCGTACGCGAAGATAGCTCTCAGAGGACAACTTTTTTTGCGACTAATCTGATATTTCTCGTTATAGTATAACCTTATTACAAAAAAATCGGTATAAATTATAGTCCATGTGTTATTCTGATGTATAACCTATACTACTGTTAAGTTTCAACCAAATCCGTTCAGTAGTTTTTGCGTGAAAGAATAACAAACACACATACATCCTCACAAACTTTCGCATTTATAATATTAGTAGGATACTGCATGATGCGCATTACGATTTTCAAGGGATAAACATCAATTTGTAGGTAGCAGTTTCCTTTGTGGTTCAAAACCAAAACTACCACCGACACACCTATTTCAACCTAATGATAGCGATGTTAAGCATTGCTGCTCTAGTCTGATGTTATGGTAAGGGATACGTGCAAATTTGACGCAAACAAACTTGTCCTTAGGATAGCAACGCATTTATGCCCGATCTTAGGTAGGACTGATCTTATCTGGAGTTGATTAGGTATGTCAATGGGTGATAGTGAGCAATTACTGTAGTGAACAGCACGCTCTACTTCAAATAACAAAATATATCGGCGCAAAAAAACACGTCATCATTATTTCATAAACAGCGTCATTTTGCACATTGCAGTGCAGTGTCATGTTGCACATTTTGCACCCCCTCCCCCTCTTACAAATATATATAAAATATGTATATGCACTGAGGACTCCAGCATTTCAATTTAAGAAGAGAGGCTTGAAATACTGGAGGTATGCTAAAAAAATATAAGAAAAAAAATATTCTAATAGGGAAGCGTATGGAGTTTGAGTCAACATGCATCATTCTGCCAGAATATAAGCCTCGAGTGCAAGTAACTACCGAAGTAGTATCAAATGGATATTATCAGAGAGAGAGAGAGGAGTCACACATTATTAATATGACTACTTATGACCGCATGAGTCTCTTTTTTCCAGATAAGTATAAACAATTTAATGGCAGGCAAGTTAATTGGGGTTAAGTATCACTACTCGTACATAAAAAAATCGATTCTACCATCAAATATAAACATCTTATCGAACTCCAAATAGACAAAAACTTAAAAACTACCTCAAGAGCCCATAAAGAACTAAAAAGTATGAATGGTTGCGTAGACTTCTATAAAACAACTATTAAACACTTCATGTTACCAATTATGTATCTAATACCTATCGCCTATTCTTTATTAAAGTATTATGAATAAAAAAAGAAAAAACAATATAAAATAACACGGAGTACTAGCAAACCAGTGGAAAAACGCCTAGCAACCATCATCCAATAATAAAAAAAAACTCCGCGTATACGTCATTTGCATCGATGGATGGATTCACCTTTGATATCCTCAGCTGGAAATAATCCTCCTCTACTGGAAATCTTTGATACTAGTCACTGCGCCATGTGGCAAAAGAATAAGCCGCTGCCCATATACTGGATTTCATCCTTTACGCCTCCTACGACATCTATTAGATTAAGGGAGTGGTGACATTCAAGATCGCATATGTAAGATATATTATAAAACGTTAAAGTAACGAACGAGCAAGCAGTTCACCTGGTGGTACTGTTCAAGTGATTACTGCCGCCCATGGACATCTGTAAGAAACTTCATATAGAACAGAGTTTGCATCTCATGTTAAACCATCTGTGTTTATCGTTGCTACTTCCAAGGACTAAGACGGTCATCTCACATAAAAGTGAGTCAGCAATCACTGTCTCGCCGAAACACTTCACGCTAGAAATAAGTATGACGGTGGTACCTCGCTGGACGTACTACACTAGTTCTATTACCAACCAATCGGAAAGATAAAATCTATCTACTATGTAACTACATCTACGTAACTACATGGTAATCGAAATCGACACCAAACAACGAAGAATACGAAACATAAATAAATTGTGGAAAAACTACAAGAGCTGTGCAGTTATCAAAAATGATGACAAGGACACTTGCTTCTGCGGGTACTGTCAATAGGCTTCCAGTAAGCACAGACTTGGCTTATTTCTTTACTGCCCCATATTGCCTCAAAAAGTATCTTCTGAGAGTGTTCCTGTCTTACCAGCGACGGTTGAACGCATTCTACACAAACACGTTCTAAAAGCATGTCTCTCTAATATGATTGCTGCTTCTTATTCATTGCATTGTATGGTCTTCGTACTCTTCTTATCTTGGCACCCAACACATGAATCTAGTTTGTATTTAAGACGTTCAGAGAAAAGTTTCAGATAAGCCGGGCAACAAATTCAGAAACCAATACGATGAATTTAAGGTAGTATGGCCGTTAAACAAATTTAATTTGGATGGTCTTAAAACATTTTAAATCAATACAAAACATACTTAAGGACAAGTAGGTAATTAAAATGTATTCTTCGTTCATTTACCAAGTGTTAGACGATATATTATGTTAAATCATCAGGTGGTAGTACCAGTGTTGTTCGACCGGGGAAGTACCACCGCCACACCCATTTCTAGCGTGAAGCATTTCTTGCGTTTTGATGGAAGGGGGTGGTTGCGAGCAAACTTTGTTATAAGGCGACCATCTGAGTGCTCCGAAGTAGCAATGCATCTGTGATTGACTTTCGATAGAACTCATGTTCTGTTTGAAGTTGCTTACAGATGTCCATTGGTAGCAATGACCACTTACCATCAGGTGGACTGCATGCTCGTTTGCTACTTCAATCAGATAAAAAATTAAAAAATCTTACTTACTGATTGGAGGATATAGTTTGATATAGTGTTGTTAAAGGTAGCCCTCTTTGTGGATCTACTAAGGAGGCACCACCGCAACACTGAACATTGTCGTAAGTGAAGGCACTTACATTCTGGCATTCTAATTTAGGAATATTATGAGCTTTAGGTCTCACATTTTGCTGCTTTGCATGAATTACCGGACAAATTAAAAAATAAAAAACCATAATTTTAAGTGAAAGATACAATTTTAATTCAAAAAGGGCCGAGAATTTAAACTTGGTGCACTTCACATAGTGGTTAACGGCCTTTTAATTTATTTCTACAAAGTAACAGAATTAATCTTTTTTTTAACTTCTTACATGATAGCAACTTATGAACATTTGAGCTAGGTAAAAATTATGCATAGTTTAATTTTTACTTAGCTCAAATGAAAAATATTCGTTTGGACTTGTGTTATTATTCAAGCAACAGTTTGTTACCGATCTCGGGTATGTATGAAAATTGTACTAGGTAGTTTATTTTTTAAGAGGTTGATTATTCTAAAGGTGAAGATAAAGTGTAAAAAATGTTGTCGGTCCAAAAAGATAATCCCACAGCGCAGATACCTATTTCCATAATTTTATTTGCAGTTTGAATCATATACCTAACATCATTCTTTTGTTGTTATTTGGAAATAAAGTTTCCTTGTAAAGTACATTTTCTTTGAAGTATTGGGTAAAACTTTGATGTTGTATTACTCGTCTATAGTAGCTTTACAACTTACTTTACCATCTTTGCCTTTGATTTTTCCTTTATAAGAATAACACAATAGTTTTACGACACGGCTCAAAATAATTACAGCTCCCGATATTGTGATCACTTCCTTTCAAGTCGCCTCGCCTCATGTTACGCAATTACCTTTTTTAACTTGCGTTTCACTGTGACTTCAAAATACACGATTTTTAACCTAACCACCTATATTTTAAGAGCTCCTGACGTGCCGTAGTGAAATGAAACAGCTGTGTTATTTTTATCCATTCCGATGCTCTTAAGCTATAACTTTTTTTAAGTGTTCAGTTTTTCGAAAGTATACAGTTAGACGGTTTTCATCTTTATTGCTGTCATCTTAAAGGTCTACTACCACGCCATAGTGAGATGAAAGAGCTGTATTATTTTCATTCATTCCAACGCTACGTATTTTAATCGGTTGCCCTCCATTCATTTTGTTCGGGACCCGTCAACCGAAACGTGCTTGTAAAACGTTCCGGTTTTCTGCATCCCTTTCTATTCCTCAGTCGTTTCTATGTCTATCTCTGTCTAAACACCGCATGGCATCCTTAAAGGAGATTAGGGGGACTTGGCACGTTCCTGGGAAACGGCAGATGTGTACAAATTTAGCCAATGTTTGCTTATACCTACGGAACTTTGATAAAGTCGACAATTGGGGCTTATACAGGATTAATGAATTGTGAGCGATGCTTCGGCAACTTTTTTGAGATTCCCTCTGATTATGAGAAAACTTTTTTATGACTTTTGTATACCGATTCCGTTCATAATCTTTGGTTAGGTTGTACCTTATGCAGTACTAATTAACAGCAGCATACTTCAACATAATAATGACACATATCATGTATGATCCTTACCTTTTTGATACTATATTTTTATAAGGTATTCTCATCATTACCCAGATGTTAATCTATGTCTACTACTCGATCTTCATGATTACTACTGTGATTAATTTCAATCAGTAGGTACTTGCGTTTTTATTAAAGTTTTACGTAGATATCACTGATAGGTAGTCACTTTAACATCAGGTTAGCTCTCCGAGTGTTTACTTCTTTTATGAACAGTTCAGTATTATTTTTGAGGAACTACGCGTGAGTCGAACAGTCCTAGTGACAGTCCAGCTTCACAACCTGGGAAAACTAGTTATGACAGGAAAAGTAGAAAACAAGGGATTTACAGGTCGTAGCGCAAAACATGATTAGACCAAGTATCACAATATCAAAAGAGACCAGTTAACGAGGAAATACACTAAAATACAGACCGCATCAAATGAAAAAGAGGTCATACTGACTATCCAGCAAAGAAATCACCAATCTTAGCACTGCTGGGAGGAGAAATATCATATCAGAATATAAATCACAAACCATGACCACACACATTTTATTTACTTATTTACCAAACATGTATACGCCGACGGTAATAAATTACATATGAAATGCTTATTCATTACGTACCTATCCATTGCCTGAACATAATTTATTATTCATTGAATTTAAACTGTCATCTGATTTATAGCGGTCATAAAGTGACCAACCATTTAAAAGGGTAACAAAAATTGAAAACAAGGTAAATAAGTGGAAAGCATAATAAATTACCGCCCATCAACGTAGTACGCCCACCCACCACGTACCGTCCCCCGTGCAATTTCATGGGTTCCAAGAAGTCCATTAGTCCAGTGCATGGACTAATATGAAGATACCTAGTGAAATTAAATGAAATGTCTTTATTTTGTATAGGCCTACGGGGGCACTTACAAATTGTCAGTTACATTTTTTTCTTACACTACCACTGGATCGGAACACGACCTCAACTGAGAAGATCCGACAAGAAACTCAGCGAGTTTGTCTTTTTTGTTATTTATATAGATTTTTTAAATTTATATTACAATCATGTTTTTTTACATGGTAATGAAAGTTAGCTCCAGTATCTTGCCTTAGTAAGTGTATCGACTGAATGTTTATGGATGCCGATTATATTATAGATAGGTACATAATGAAAATATTGCTCTAGAAACAAACAGTTTTAAGAACAGACTTAGTATTTATAAAATACTATAAAATGGCGGATATGTTATTCTAGCCATTATCAAATATTAATTTATTATTTATTTAATAAAAAAGTGACTTTATTTTATTCTTATATGCGCCGTGGATTTATGAAGCGTACTACCGTATTTTTATCGACCAAATATACAGTTATTCCCAAAAAGTATACGATCAACATCAACATGATGACAAACGTCAGTTCCCTAAACTTTTACAAATATTTTAAAATACTGAAAACACAATACATTGAACAATGACCATAGAACCTGCTTATAAATTTATTTATATCTGTACACATTTAAAAGTTAAACAGATTATTAATAGCTATTGTCTGTTAAATAAAACAATACATCGTTGAGTCATTAAAATCAAGCATAATGAAGATAACAAACAAAAAACAACTATTTCTCGGCAGAACCAATCGATAGACCGCCGTTCAAGCGACACGGCGACACTCGTTCGTTCAACGACGTTGCTCGGTGGAATTGGTAAGCTCTTTCCACGTTCTGAGCGCCTGGTACTTGTCACCAGCTTCGATTGAGCATTTGTCACCAATTAATTAGTTTTCTACTGTTTTTTTATCTATCTGCGTGATAAATAAGTGACAGGGTAAAAACAAGCCGGTATTTCCCGCCTTCACGATATTGTGTGATAATTAAAAGGAATAGAATTTAATGAGATGTTTTTATTCTGATAATATTCAGTGGAATGCCTTTTTACGCGTAATATGCAAAGTGGTTGCTAATTAGGAGAAATTTAATTTAGAAGTCTTGGCGGAATGAATACAAAAAAACGTTTATGTTTTCTTATAGACGTATATTTAGGTATGTGGACGGAAAATAATAACAGTGAAAATAATTTCACCAATTCGCACTTGGCCAGCGTGGTGGACTATGGCCTAAACTCTCTCATTCTGAGAGAAGACCCGTTCCCAGCAGTTGGACAATAATGGGTTGACGAGAGAAAATAATTATGGGATTGTTTTTGATGACTTAGGTAAATATCCAGAGTGTCATGTAAAATATATTCGCAGATTAAAAACGAACTCTATTAAAATGCAAAAGTAGAATAACTTTCATCGTCAACCCATTACTGTCCCACTGCTGGGCACGGGTCTTCTCTCGGAATGAGACAGTTTAGGTCATAGTCCACTGCGCTGGCCAAGTGCGAATTGGTGAACCCAAGTGCGAATTGGTGGACATAATATAATAAGAGAATAACTTTAATGTAGTTTAATTCAACAAAACTATACATTCATCAATTCGTAAAATTGACAGTTTGACAACCATAAATTAAGAAAACTTTTTATCATAACCGTATACCTATGTGGTATGTCAGAAGCTATTAAGAACATAGATAAATTGCTTTCTATAGATGAACTTTATGGTGAAAGTAATCTTAGGCTCAAATATTTTACAAGTCACTTGAAAAGTAGGATAGGTCTCAGTGATAAAAAAGTACCACATAGAGCCACTAAAATAGGTATAAATTTATAAGTATGTACTTATTTACTTTTATTGTCGTCAACCCATTATTGTCCCACTGCTGGGCACGGGTCTTCTCTCAGAATGAGAGAGTTTAGGCCATAGTCCACCGCGCTGGCCAAGTGCGAATTGGTGGACTTCACACACCTCTGAGAACTTTTTTTTTTTAAAGAACTCTCGGTTGTGTAGGTTTCCTCACGATGTTTTCCTTCACCGAAAAGCAGTGATAATTTATGTATAATACGCACATAAATCAGTGGTGCGTGCCTGGGTTTGAACCTCGGACCTCCCGATTGAGAGGCCAAGTTACTTTTATATTATGCAGAATTATTATAGATTGGCACTAAACAGACTTAAACCAGTCCCGGCATCTAACAGTGTTTTTTTTAATAATAATATAAATATTTTTTATATTCAAAGAATTACTTTAAAAAATATAAGTGTCGCCAACTCATTATTGTCCCACTGGGCCGAATATTTTGTCCGTATGAGGAAGCATGGGGGCCATAGTCCACCGCGCTGGCCAAGTGCGAATTTGTAGACTACAAATCTTTGAGATTTTTTTAAAAGAAATCTCATGTGTGTAGGTTTCTTCACGACGTTTTCCTTCACCGTAAAGCAGTGATAATTTATTTCTATTTAAATATATTACTTCAAATACTATAAACCAATGTATAACCTACCAATATAGTACTAATTTTTCATTTTTTTCAAATCTTCGAAAGTTACAATGCATTTGTTACCTTCCTTTCTAAACAAAACGCCAAACATCCAAAGTTACGACTGTGCCAAGTTCAAATATGGCAATATTCCAGCTGCGAATTCCATCTCCAACAACAAACAACAAAAGCATTATAGGAAGCAAAAGTTTGCGTCTGCGAAGTTGCCAACTTTATTTACGACACTTCAGAATACTTCTAAAGTTTTCAAACTTTAACAACCAATCGAAGTTCTTAATGGCCAACGAATTATTTACGCTGATGAGAAAAATTTGATATCCTGCTGTGAATTTATCATCAATAAAAGTCGATAGGCAAATTGATTATTCGTTTTTTATTGGCACATTAAATGCTAATTTATGCTCACAAAAGATCAATGCATTTGCCATATCGATGTTTGTCTTAAATAATTTATTCTTGAAGAATGTCAATAAGCGTGTCTTGCGAATCGTCATTTAATAAATTTTATATATGTACAGTAAATATGTTTTATCATTAATTTGTATCCTAATTTGTTTTACAAATATGTTATTGTTTTATTGTGTAAAATAGTCAAATTATAAGTAGGTATCGTTTAAATTCTATAAAATAGTGTTAAACAGTTTTGTGACTTGTCTGTTTATGCAAAACTACTAAACATTTTGAATTGGGTTGCAAAAATATGTAAGATGTTGGATTTTATTATATTTCGATAGATTTTTGGATATAATAAGATTAGGATTGTACGAGAAAATTCACGCATGCAATCACGGAAAAAATACTGTAGAGAATATAGACAGGTATTTTATTTTAAGCACAAAAAGCAGATATAACTTTATCCTACATACCAAACTCAAAACTCAACTAAATCCGAAATATTGAAGAAATCTCCAGTCTGGACTGAATAAATGATAAAACAAATTCCCAGCGCCACTATTATGTCTAGACCACGTGCCAACGTTGCAATACCTATTTCCATTTTCCCGTCAGACTCAACGCTTAAAACTTAACAAAGCGAGACAGAAAGCGACTTCCTTGTCCATTCCCTGACGGTATGTTAACCTGTAAAGTGACCAGATTGTACGTAATTGACGAGCGGTTGCCCGCGACGAACCATTTAGTTCACTCAACTGCTTCTGCCATTCAAATGTGGCAACCATTTGAATAGTGACACTATCTGTGAGCTATAAGGTTGGTTATAAAGCAACAGCGGAACAGTCATTAGGCGCCGCAGAGGCAATTCGAAGCGTATGCTTACGAAACATATGATTTATGTCAGTGTTTACGTGCGTGGCGTGGGTGTGTGCGTGCGTTCAATATTGTAACGCATGCGCCGTGACCGCCACCGCCATCTGTTGACAGCCACGTGGGTTGCGCAGTGCGCGTGTGCGGGCCCATCGATCTGTCACCTTGGCTGCTTAATTCGTGTACCTACAGTAGACGGTACGCTTGATGAATGAGATCCGCATTTACAAATAGGTATTCGGATAATGCGCCTATAGATATTCTACGGTAGATATGGCATTCGTTGCAAAGAAGATCTCATAGAATTTATAAGTATCAGAGTGCTTTTTACACTAGAGTATATTAGATGATAATGTTAACAACAGCTGAAAACAGCTCTAGCAGGTGTATTACGGTACGCTTGATACCAACACTGTAATGCTATACCTACTGAAGGTTTGTACAAAGCAAAAAAGAGGCGACGATACCACTGCTTTTAAATCTGAATTTGCTATTGAACAATTATGTAGCACCTATTTTTTTATTCATTTGTTGCTATAATTTAATTTTCGAAAATCTATTTCCATACTCATTTCTACCTAATAACTCCAGTATAATGCTGTATTCTGGTATTAAAGATCTGGTAATCATCAACAATTCATTTACTTATTATTACCAGCGTGAATTATAAGGGCTGTTTAAAATATTACTCCACCAATTCGCACTTGGCCAGCGCGGTGGACTATGGCCTATAACTCTCTCATTCTGAGAGAAGACCCGTACCTAGCAGTGGGACAATAATGGGTCGACGAGATTCAAAATATTAAACATTAGTTTCCCGGGCTGGTCTTTACGACCATTTTGAATACACATAATTCTGAATAAAAATCCCGTTTCGCCGTAATCATAGCACTTATTTCTGGAGATTTTGTTTCATTATGGTAATATAAATCAAACACCGATCGTAAAATACATAGTACACAAATACATACGCTCGAAAAACTCACCCTCCTCCAGACGCAGTAAAAACAATACCAATTATTTACACAAGACTCTACCAACCACTACCACAATTATCAATGCTCGTAGTTAAAATTCTAGCTTAAATCAGCTTGACTGCATAGTCGACGTAATTTCCTTCTTGTTTATTAATTGTTAGTTTCTTTAACAAATGCTAAGATTTGCCCAATCTAACCTATATAATTTGCCATAAAATACTATAATATTTTATGGCAAATTTTGCTCATCTTTATGCACAATGTCACTAAATAGTCATGACAAAAAAGTGAATGAAGTAATTTTGTTTGAAATGGTGCTATTAACGAGCATAAGTGTTAATAGCAGTATTAATCAATTATTGACGAGTGTGCATGCGCGACAGGAAAGTGTCGAGTTACGCACAAATCGTATCCGTAAAATAAAACAAATAATACTAAAAGAAATTCAATATGAAATAGCAAAACAACAAGCCTAAACACAAATATTTAGATACAACAATACGCATACACAATACTCAATTAGTCATGAGTATCACTAATCTGGAAAATTTAAAAAAGGATTTGCAGCAAGCTCAAATATGCCTTAAAAGTCTATTGTTGAAAATAAAGATCCCCCTTGAATTACAACACGCTATTCACAATATTCACAGGGTGAGATCCTTTAAACCAACAGTAGTGTTAATTTTTTATATGTAATAGCTCATTTTCCAAAAAAAAATCCGCCGGAAGCTCCAGCCTACTCAGGTTTTTTTTTTTATTTTCGAGGGGGAAACCTTCAAAAGGTAGGTACCCGACCGCCAGGCTATGTGGAATTTTCACCTCCCTAAAACCCCCCCCGATGGCCATCCTCAGCGGTGCGAGGAGGACTACGGAATCTTCAATTGATCATCCGGGTGATAATACCAGACCGTAAAAATAGGTTTTGATGTTGACGAACCATACCTACTACAATACAGTTTTTATGGCTTTAAATTATTGAAAGTATAATAAACAGTAACTTACCACTGATAATTATAAATACATATACCTATTAAATATGCATTCATATCAATTTAGTAAGATACTCATATTATTTCTACTATACTACTAAGGATAATATAACTAGAAATATGCAATGATTCATGAGGTCTTTCCGAAGTAAGAGACTAAACTATTACTCTAACTAAACGATATAGGAAATGAGACAACGGACTACACATTCCTAGGTATTTGTAATTTTATACAATCTCGTAATTCAATTACAAGGAATGCTGATCTCTTTATAATTACGGAAATAGCAAGTAATAAAACTTTATAATTGTGGAAGGTTATGGCGATGGACTTGAGCGGTGACTACCAAAAAATATCAGTTTCTGGGCTACACTTAGAAGGAATCGACTTATAAGGTCTTTAGGATGAGTGGATGACGGTAGAACTTATCACCGTTCGACTCTATGTAATCAAGGACCAGTTGTTAGGTTATGTTGACAAAAACTAAAGATTCATCAAAAAATAATAACACGTAACTTAGACCGAGACCAAATTGTAGACCAAAAATAAAATGTAAAGCGGCACAATATTTAAGTTCGACTGCAAAAGCATCACCCCCACACCTATTTCTGATTTGTAATCACCGAGTTCCACACCAATGTGATGTGGTTTATTTGATGTGATAAGAGAAACGTGCTTATCCGAGGCATTAAGCCATTAACTTAGTCTTCAAAGGTTGCAACGCATTTGTGGCCGAGCTAAGGCTCTAAACTTTTTTTTATCTGATTGAAGTAGCAAACGAGCATGCAGTCCACCGGATGGTGTCACTGCCGCCCATGTACATCTGTAAGCAACTTCAAATAGAACATGGGTTCTATCTGAAGTCAATCACAGATGCGTTACTACTCTCGAGGACTACACGATCGTCGCCTCAAATAAAAGTGTGCCGGCAACCACCGAAACGCAATAAAATGCTTCACGCTAGAAATAAGTGTGGCGGTGGTACTTCACTGGTCGAGCTACACTGGTTCTATCACCTGCAAAATCTTTTCTAAGATTGATTACAAATGTCCATAAACGGCAGCGGCCGTCCATCAAAAGGGCTGTAGGCTCGTTCAATACTTCTATATAAAACGAAAAAAACAATTCAATCCTTGTACATCGATACACAGAATACTCGATCCAATTTTCATTCCCCTTATGGACTCAGCCAACTATCATAGGGCAATGGCACTCCGCCTTAAAAGCAACAGGTTTCTCATTAAAGGTGCAAATTGTTGCTCCTTATCTGTATCCGTTTGATTTCCATCTTCTTAAGGCTTTACTGAATTTCCTAATTGGACACATGAGTCAAGACCATAATAAAGACGTTATCGCAACGGATCGAATTTCAATTCTAAATTACTGAATTGTAAATCGATAAGTTTCGTTCCAATCGATAAGTTGACGACCCGCGTGGCGGAGCGGTTTCCATACCGATCTGACGTGCAATGGTTCCCGGGTTCGATTCCCGGCCAGACAGGTATCTGAATGATGAGTTTAGATTCGTGTTCTGGGTCTGGGTGTTTGTGGGTCTTGTGTGTGTCCATGGTACCCACGACACAGGAGATAAGCCTACTGTGGTGTGGTGTGTGTATGTGTATAAGTGTAGAAAGCGTGAAAGCGTGATGATTGTGATGATCATTTTTCCCCGTAATCTGTTCGTTTTTTAAATAAGTAACAAAATATTCGCAAATGACTATTTTTTTCAAAGATTGAAGTACCTACCTAGCACACGATAATGCAGTCCAATTGATTGTATATGGTCAACAGCGACTGATCAAGAATTTTGACCACTTTAGGCTAATTACAAGGAATTATTAATTACAGTTTGTCGAGTAAAAAACAAGGTCGCCAAATCTACATCCTCCGGTGTGTTAGTGTTTTGTCTCGATCTAGTTGAAATATACAATGGTGATAGATTAATAGTGCATGCGAAAACACGATATCAGCGCGCCCACTCAATCCTCGGGCCCTAGGCTGAAGCCTAATTAGCCTAAGGGTTAATGAATGTCATTGTAATATCTAAATAATATTATATAGAGCAGGAGTTCTGTCTGATTACAATCGTACAAGCGTTGTTACTCACAAAGAGACAAGATTGTCGCCTCAAGTTAGCCTTAACCGCCAACCACACCCTTTCACGACCGGATTTACCTACTTTACGATAGAAATAGATGAGGCGGTGGTACCATACTATACCATACACTCGTTCTACTACCTACATTTTATGTGTTAATTTCCTACTTACGACCAGGAATTGTTGTTTCCTATTCCTAATGGAACGGAGCTCCTAACTAGGGCTTTTTTTTTTGTTTTCGAGGGGGAAACCTTCCAAAGGTACCCGACGCCGTGGGAGCGACGCAGGGTTATGTGGGATTTTTACCGCACTAAAACCCCCCCGGTGGCCGTCCTCGGCGCTGAAAAGGAGGACTCCGGGATCTCGAAACGACTTCAACCGGAATCCTCCAAGCGCGTTGCCCCATCGGGCTCCTCCCAGATGGGCGGCTGGGCCCACCGCTCCGTCTAGTCTTTAAGACGGTATGCGACCACACATTCCGCCGTTCTTCCCGGGATTGCCTGACCGAACGGTTCGAGCTTCCACTCTAGCCGTGTGCAACCCCGGAAGCCCCTTTTAGTCGCCTCTTACGACAGGCAGGGGATGCCGTAGCCCTATTTTGATCCCGGAGCTACAGGGACGGATAATTTCCTACTTACGACCAGGAATTGTTGTTTCATATTTCTAATGGAACGGAGCTCCTAACTAGGGCTGCCTTCAACTCAATTTTCGTTGTTAGACAAAAACTGCTAAAATCCTGTATAAATGGATTAAGTCGAAGTACTTCCCATATTCACAACAGTGTAATTACGGAATTTAAGAAATACTCGTCATTTAATTAACTTATTGTATTTTTCTATACATGTACAAAAATAATAACTTCTTTCCATATGGAAGTAGGATAGTTAAAAATAAGCACGATCTACCTGAAATCGTCAAGATAAATGTATAATGTGAATTCCTAAAGACTAAGTTATATATTTTTCATGCAGTCCACCTGATGGTAAGTGGTCATAGCCAACCTTGGATATCTGTAAGCAACTTCATATAGAACATGGGTTGTATCTGAAGTCAATCACAGATGCGTTGCTCATCCCGAGGACTATGATGGTCGCCTCATGTGAAAGTGTGCCGGCAACCACACCCTTCCATCGAAACGCTAGAAATAGGTATGGCGGTAGTACTTCCCCGGTCAAATTACACTGGTTCTACCACTTCGAGCAACCATGCTGGATATAAAAAGTTAAAATCAAATTTCACCGTAGTCATTAGTAATTAAGAACTAAACATAGTAGCAACACAGTAGTAATATCATACAGTATTCTAACTCAACCTTCCCTGTCCTTGTCCTTGAATTTTATACCTACAGACGTGGTGGACGAGAATTCGCGTTAGGGCTACCTGTATTTGCTACAGTATTTTAATAACTCCTGCATACTTGACTTTCTTTATTACTTATTATGTTTTAACTCAGTATATTAAGGCAATAAACAACGCGTTATTTTAGTATTTGAGAGCCTTAATAATAAATCGCACACAAATAATGGTTATAAATTTGACACTGAATAATATTTTACCAACTAATATTAAAAAAATTAACACTGACCGTGTTTATGTACAATTAAATAAATAAAAAACAGCTCAATGTAGTTTATAACAGCTCTTGGCTGCAATATTATTTAAATAAAAAGAACCACTGCTTAAAAAACCGTCACACAGACGGCTCGTCACTATGGCACACTCGCTGGCTGTTGCGTACCGAGTGCGTACCGAAATCGAGGCGCGTAGGTACAACTGGCGTTTCGTGCGTTTGTAAGAAGTTAGAATACTGTAGATACTATTACCGTGGTAGTCGCGTAAGAGGCGACTAAAAGGGGCTACCGGGGTTGTAGACGGCTAGAGTGGGAGCTCGAACCGTTCGGTCAGGCAATCCCGGGAAGGACGGCGGTATGTGTAGTCGCATACCGTCGTAAAGACTAGACGGAGTGGTGGGCCCAGCCGCCCATCTGAGAGGAGCCCGATGGGGTAGCGCGCTCGGAGGATTCCGGTTGAAGTCGTTTCGAGATCACGGAGTCCTCCTTTTCAGCGCCGAGGACGGCCACCGGGGGGCTTTTAGTGCGGTAAAAATCCCACATAACCCAGCGTCGCTCCCACGGCGTCGGGTACCTTTGAAAGGTATCCCCCGCGAAAACAAAAAAAAAAGCCGCGTAAACCTTCACAAATACCCTGATGTTATACATAGATATACAAATTTACTTTTTCCACCGTTTGACACAATTTATACCACGTCGGCTCGTTCAAGTTACAAAGGCAGGGCTATCAGCGGAATCCATGATCATGATAAGGTAATTTACATTCCATTCCGTTTAGGAATGTAATTTACGATAGCTCGCTTCAAATATTTACGTAAGAAATAGCTACATGATCGCTGTAGACTCGATTTAACGATTTATTGATAGTTGATAACTTGTGTGGAACCGGTTTGCCCTTGCTCTTATGGGAGTTATGAGATTTAATTTGATTTACCTATGTTGGTTTATATTCAAGGTTTTGTCCGAATGGCTGTTTTTGTTCGACTACTGGGCAAAAGTATCGCCATATAGGTAGTAACTCTACCTATATGGCGATGCTTTTGCCTGTAACACATTTTCCTCGACAACATGGGCGCTGCTAGGTTTACTTTCTGGTCAATGAAGATGGTTGAACCAGTGTAGTTCGACCGGGGAAGTACACACCTATTTCTAGCGTGAAGCATTTCTTGCGTTGGTAGGGTGTGGTTGCCGGCACACTTTTATATGAGGCGACCATCATAGTCCTCGAAAGTAGCAACGCATCTGGGATTGACTTCATATGGAACCCATGATTTGTATGTAGTTGATTACTTGTCCCCCGCATTGCAGAATGGACAGGAAACAGCACTAAGCTGGTTCTAAAACTACACAATGTAACTATTTACTTCTTAGATAATTACAATAATACCTTTTTTTGTTATCGAGCGGGAAACCTTCAAAAGGTACCGTGGGAGCAACGCCGGGTTACCTATGTGGGATTTTTACCTCACTAAAACCCCCTCTCTGGCCGACCTCACCGCTACGTGGAGGACTCCAGGATCCCCAACGGAACGCAACCGGAGTGCGGCCACACATGCCATCGTCCTTCTCGGGGTCACTTGGCTGGACAGTCTGAGTTCTCCCACTCTTACCGCCCGCAACCCCAGAAGCCTCTTTTAATTGCTTCTAACGACAGGCAGAGGATACCGTAGCCCTATTCGGGTCCCGGATCTACACGGAGAGATTACAATAATACTTACTAGTCAGTTTTAGCGAATGCACTTTAAACCTAACTTTTTGTAATTTTTTTTTTGTTTTCAAGGGAGGAAACCTTCAAAAGGTACCCAACGCGGTGGGAGCGACGCATGGTTATGTGGGATTTTTACCGTACTAAAACCCCTCCGGTGGCTGTCCTCGGCGCTACAAAGGAGGACTCCGGGATTTCGAAACGACTTCAACTGGAATCCTCCGAGCGCGTTGCCCCATCGGGCTCCTCCCAGATGGGCGGCTGGGCTCACCGCTCCGTCTAGTCTTGACGACGGTATGCGACCACACATACCGCCGTCCTTCCCGGGATTGCCTGACCGAACAGTTCGAGCTCCCACTCTAGTCGTCTGCAACCCCGGAAGCCCCTTTTAGTCGCCTCTTACGACAGGCAGGGGATGCCGTAGCCCTATTCTGATCACGGAGCTACAATGACGAACTTTTTTTAACTACCTACTTACCGGTGGAATTAGATTCATTAAAACATTTCCATGGATATTCATGGAAATTGTTTTGCTGTACCCATGGGTTTGCTGTATTTAATACGGCAAAGCAATATTAGTTAAGAAGAATAGCGAAACAATAAATTCAACCCGTGACCTTATTCTAGTAATTCCTAAAAATCTATTACCTATTAAAAATAAAGTAAAGTAGGTAGGTACACTATAAAACACAAAGCATCGCTGTAAACCCAAACACGACATTCACGAATTCAACAGTCTCAACAAAGTCGTAAACCAGTCTTGTTACTCCGAACGGTAATCTAACCCGTGACCATATTCAAGTAGTGCCTAAAAATATCAAAAATAATGTAAGATAGATACACTACAAAGCAGCGCTCTAAACCTAAACACTGCTATTACGAATTCAACAGTAAAGTCTAAACCAGTCTTTGTACTCCAAACGGTTTTTTTTGTCCCAAACCAGTTGTAGGTAGGGATGACGTCACGGGACCAGGCCAGCATGACGTGAGAGCGCCTAGTATAGCCACGCCCACGCCCTACGCCCCTCCAGGGTAGCTTAGTTTTATTAAGTGCTCACTTTTTTATGTTTTTCTTGTAAGGTGCCACACCCGTGGTTCATTAGTGCTATTAGTAGGTAATTGGTTGTTTATAGACAGGTAGACTAAGGTACTAGGTAAGGGGAGTCCGGGATAGTTTAGCAGGTAGGAGACAATAGCCATTGCTCAAAGAATCTTTGTACAATTAGATATTGGGACGTTACAATATTTAATAGAATCCATGAATACTTTCCACCTCGCTCGCATGTTTCCGATTTAATCGGTAAGTCGATTTACGAGTAGTACCTAGTAACAAGTGATAAAACATTTTTGTGTCAAGTACTTAAGTAATTATTTCAATTTCCGAAATTTGATTTCTGTGGTTTTCTGGTAGCAAATTCCAGCAAGTCATTTACCTAATACATCGTAAGGGTAATTATCCTTTTTTTACCTAGTGACTTTTAGGGCAGACAGCTTTTATCTAAGTGTCATAGTTTTCAATAAAAATATTAAAACGGATAGTCATGCATGTCGGAAGGAGACTTTACCCAGGGTAATCCCTCCCGCAATCGTATTTTTCTTTTATTCCAGATGATCATATCCATAATATCTTTCAAATATAAATAAGAAACAATAACAAATTAGATAAAACATAGACATAGACAGTAAAAAAACACATTTTACACTCATGTGTGATTGTAAACCCTCACGAAGAATTCGAGTATGATAACAGCTCTGATAGCCCATGGGATGAAGTACCATACGTAATTAATTGATGGATTTATGCTTATTTTCGAGTATATTTAATTATCTTGTTAAGACTTTTAATTTCGTGTTTAATTTTGACGCCATTTTAATTTCCGATTTTGATGACACTGTACAAGGCTTCCTGGATTAAGACTGATTTCTAATTCCTATCTAGCTTTACTGTTCAACTACTTAAAATGAGCAAGTTTTATTACCTAGTTATACCTACATACCTATAAAAGATTGGACCTATAAAAGATATAAAAGATAGAAAGACCTATAAAAGATATAAAAGATAGAAAGACCTATAAATTTCTCTATGTTATTTTTTTATCTGACTGAAGTAGCAATAAAAGAATACTTAAGAATTATAATGTATAATTTATTTTCTATAAGAACGTAGGGAATAAACGAATAAATTAAATAGAAGTTTAAAAATTCAGCAATTATGAAGTGAACACTATAAAAATAGGTACTTGTCTCTTTCGGCAAAAAAAAATGAAATGCATATTATATATGCATAAAATTCTGAAGCTTCAAATAATGAAAAACCAAAGTTTTTCATTTAGAAAAAAAGGGAGCCAAACAACATCGGATAACTTCTTTTGGCCCACCTTGTCTAACGCCTTATTTGAAAATCAGCTGTTTTGTAGCGCCTCGCAATTTCTTTCACCTTAAAATTGTAATTAAACTATGAGCGTCGCCAGACACCCCGACTTTTAAATCAAAATTAAAGCTCAGTTTCACTTTGAAACAGCAGTTCGTCGACCAAAAAGGTCGCCAAATCTTGGAGAATTTAGAATATGAAATAGCTGAAATCACAAATCATTCATCGCCCCCTTTAGTCACATCAGCGCCCCCCCCCCCCTATTTTTTCTGAGCCCCTTACCCATAGGCTTCCAGCGCCCACTAGGGGGCGTTATTGCCCACTTTGGGAAAGACTGGTTTACGCAAACGAAGTCGCGGGTTCTGCTAGTATATCAGACGAGTCAAAGATCGTAATTTGTTTACACTCATAAATTAAGGTTACAAAGAACATACCGATGCGTATGACTACACTTCGAGAAAGACAATTCTCGTCAAAAGTATTTTAATTACATTGCAAAGTCGTATTCAGACTTATTTATATTTTACAGTTTTCGCTCTTTTTATTTGCTACTTCAGATGTTTTTACACGCGTCATATGAATCATGTTTTTAATCGTTTTTTCGCGGTAATTACTTTTTATGAGTTTAATTGTAAAAGAGATTTTAATTCTAAAATACTTTTTATGAGTTCAACTTTCTCTTTGTTAAATATTATATATGAATACATATTATATTTGTCCACCAATTCGCATTTGGCCAGCGCGGTGGACTATGGCCTAAAACTCTCTCATTCTGAGAGAAGATCCGTGCCCAGCAGTGGGACAATAATGGGTTGACGACGACATATAATATTTAACAAAGAGAGTACATATGTCGGTACCGAACATTTCTTAAATATTCTTAAATATTACTATCATACTTATGAATATTGATTCTCGGGAGTAGCATCGCGTGTGTGATTGACTTTTGATCGGGCCCTTGTTCCCGTCCTGTAGTTTTGGGATTAGAATATAGGACTTTTTTTTTTGTTTTCGAGGGGGAAACCTTCCAAAGGTACCCGACGCCATGGGAGCGACGCAAGGTTATGTGGGATTTTTACCGCACTAAAACCCCCCCGGTGGCCGTCCTCGGCGCTGAAAAGGAGGACTCCGGGATCTCGAAACGACTTCAACCGGAATCCTCCGAGCGCGCTTCAACAAAGCGACTCCGGGCAGGACGGTGGCAAAGGTGCGTAAACGTACCTATAGCTCAATAGGGAAGAGCCCGAAATAGACATCGCGCTCGGAGAACTCCGGTTGTGTTCCGTTTCACGGAGTTCCCCACGCCGCGCTGAGGACGGCCACCGGGGAGTTTTAGTGCGTTAAAATTCCCACATACCTAACTCGCGTCGCTCCCACGGCGTCGGGTACCTTTTGAAGGTTTCCCCTTCGTAAAAAAAGGATGAAGGAAGTAGTCTCTGCGTGGACTGCTCCTCGCAGCACACTCAGCTCTGTATTAGGGCCTGACCTCTCTTTCGACCGTGGTTCACTGTACAGTTGGAGTTGGTTATGGTAGATGGCGGTGGTAGTGATCATCCTTTTTTATTACCTATATGGAAGTAGCAAACGAGTATGCAGTCCACCTGATCATAAGTGGCCCCTGTCGTCTATAGATATGTGTATTCAACCTCAGTTGCCTCATGTATCTGTGGATAACCTTAGGTAAGATTTTAAAATAATTACTTGCGGTTAACCACAGATGGTTTGCTACCCTTGGAAACTTAGTTGGAACGCCTCGCTCAGAATTCCTCTGTTATCACACCCTTTAAACCAGAACTCTTAAGATTGGAGCACAGAGCGCATAACATTTGTGTTATTAGGCAGAAATATGTGTGGCGGTGGTGCTTCTGGAATCGAACCACCAAGAGTTACACTTAATAAACGTTTTCTACACTCATAGCCCCACAGTAGGATTTTCTCCTGTGTCGTGGGTGCCATGGACACACACAAAGATGAATAGTGGAATACCCAGACTAGAACAAGAATCTAAACTCATCATTCAGATCCGTCTGGCCGGTATTCGAAACCGGAACCCACTGTCAGGAACTACATAATTATGAGGAGATACATATTAATATGTGTGATTTTTATATTATGTGTCAGACCGGTGTGGTAACCGCACCCCTACGCGGGCCGTCAGCTTCACTCCTGCAAAGCAGCAGATGAAAATGGAGACTGACAGGGATGTTGCTTCGTCGCAGTCGCACAGGAGCTCACAAAGACTTTTGTAGGGACATGTAATATAACAATATTCATGTCAGCATGTAAAATGAGATCATCTGAATTGTGAGAGTGTGAGTGTTGCATTTCAGCGAAAATATATGTATATGTATAGAAACGGCTGCGTCCGTCGTATAAGTAAACAGTCTAAAATTATACACGGTTAACTGAACACGTATTTTATTCCATAGTCCCAGATCTGTATAGGTAACCCTTTACATTACCTAAAACTTTCACAAAAAAGCCTCCCATTCTCTGACTTTTGAGTCCATAGAGACATTAACACGGAGTCATTAGAGCTTTAGATGTCCTGCAGGCCGCATGTTATTTTAAGAGGGGATCTCGATATAGGCTACCTACCTACCTATGGCTAGTGTTAACACCAACGCCGGGCTACCATGCCGAGCCAAGAATATATCGAATCGCTTCCCGTGGTCCGGCGTCAAGCGTCCAGAGGAAATGGGCACAGTTTTAAAAAAGCTTCCGTCTATACCTACGCAAAAAATGGTTGGCCACAATAGGTAGGTACCTATATCTAATTCTGCATTACCTAGATATGCCACACAACAACACAGTCTGAAACTCTGGCCCAAAAAAAAATGAACCTACTGTTATAAATTGATCGCAAAAGTCGAATGCAATTCCGTACAAAGATAAACCTTTAAAATATTTACTTACTAAGTATCACTATTTTTAAAACCCTTCGTAAAACAAAAATGTACTATATTTCTCGTACGAGTATTTACAAAAGCAAACCAAAGTACCTCTTTTTCCAGTTCTTAGTTCAATCTTAACCTTGTACTAAGTGAGCGGGCGTCTTAAGGGCCAGAAGGGCGGGGCAGGGCGGGGCGGGGCAAGACGGGCCCGCCCTCGCGAGGGGCGTGTAGCTTAACGCCCCTTGCGTGCTGCAAGTTGCGTTTTGAGTTGCAAATTGAGATTCAAATTTAGAATTTGGTTAAGATGTGTGATTTTTATATTGTCTTTCAATTATGGGAGCCTGGTAATTGAAGATAAAGTTTTTTAAACCGTTATTTTTTTTGTTTTTGGATTACGTTTGTTTGTATGTTCTTGTCTATGTTTAATATGGATAACTTTTCGTCAAAAACATAAAAGATGCACAGGCAAAGGTGATACATATTTTTTTTTTCAATAAACCTATCTTCAATTCCTCACAACTAGTCACGCGGGCCTAAGTTCGCACGCTTGCATATATAACCAATTTATGAAAACATAGGATGCAAGTAACATTAGTACCTACCTACTATATAGATTTATAAGCAATTCTAATAATAGCAACCGTACCTTAGTTATTTTATGAAATTAAATAACATGGTCACTTCTTATAAATTGGTAGATACTCTTAATTTTGATGAAATCAAAATTTCTTTGGTTGACATTTAATTTAAAATCGTAAGATATGCCTATTCGGTTTCACCCATAGGTATGGAGTGAATTCGGATTTGGAACTTTTCATTAAAATTGTTCCAGTTTGTGGATATTAAGTAACATCTTTATAAATTGATTGTGTCCTTTCCTTAACTACTTATCCGGTCCCCCAACATTCCCCTAGCTAACAGGCATCGGATGGCGTGATTAAGAGTTAGATATGTTTAAGTGGGTAAATGCTAACGTGCTTCAGAAGGCAAGTTAAGCCTCTGGTCCTAGTTGTTAACATTAAACTGTTCAATAGATATTATCGCGACTATTGCTTCTACGACTCGTCAAATACACTGGAGGAATGGAGTGCGGAGCGTGGCGCACTCAGCTCTGTATAAGGGGCTGACCGTAGTTCGTGCCATGGCCAGAGATGGCAGGTCTTGGCAGGTAAAAGAGGACGCTGAACGGGAGAGCGGGAACGAAGAGAGCGCATCAAAAGGGGCATTGCGCTTGGAGGACTTCGGTTGAGTCCTGTGTGAGATCCTGGAGTCCTCCACGTACCGCTGAGGACGGCCACCGCAGAGGTTTTAGTGAGGTAAAAACGTCCCTTAACCCGGTGTTGTTTCCACGGCAGCGGTTACATTTTGAAGGTATGTCCCTCGATAACAAAAAAAGGCCTTGGCAAGTGGCATCATGCCGTTGCAATGCAGTAGATAATGCATGAGGCGACCATCATTGTCCTCGGGCAACTCGTAGCAACGCAACTGTGATTAACTTCAGATGGAACCCATGATCTGTATGAAGTCGATTACACACTTACCATCAGGTGGACTGCATGCGCGTTTGTCACTTCAATCAGATAAAAAAAAAATATTCGGGAAGGAAGCGCGACGGAAAGACCCAGGGACTATAACATATCCTCCCTGCCTTTCGTCACACACGAACGGGAAGCTGGATAGCGACTTTCGCAGAAAGCCACTCTTTTCCAGTCTCATGAGTGGTGTGAGCCCACGGAGGCAGAATCAGGGGGAATTTATCTCTGATTATTAGTCGAAATGTCGTGAGTACAATCTACATGTCCATTTCACGAGGATCCAAGGTATTGATTCTTTCATATGGGTATTAGGTCTTCCTCTGTATACCATTGTCGGGACGGCGTCTGCCTTCAGCAAAGTTCCTTTTTTAGGGATCGAGCGGGAGTTTCTCCATCCCTTCATCTTTGAGGTGCACGCGGGAACAGCGCGCGCGTCACCTTGAGGCTATCGTTATTAGGCCAAGATAAAGTAAACATATAGACACTCAGAGTGGACCAAGTATGAATTGAACGTGTCAACGAGAAGATACCACAGTTACATCTATTTAGCTTGAAGCAGTTTTGGCATTTTAATGGAAGGGTGTGAATTAATCTTCGGGAGTAGCAATGCTGAGTAGCGGTGATGGATATCAGAAGGATTATATATGAAGCTGATTGCAAATGTCAATGGGGCAGTGACCACTTATTATCAGGTGGACTGCCTGCTCAATTGTTTTGTTCCACTTACTGCCACTTCTGCATGGTAGCTCTGTATTTAGCGTTGCTGTTCTTGCTTTACAGTTGGTGTTGTTTCCAAACTATAGCGACACTTATCTTGGGTCGTCGTTCGGAAGATAATATGCAGGGATATCTAATATCTACCTATTTGTCGTCATATTTATATAAAAAAGGAAAACAGACTTGACTACTAACAAAATTAAAAACCTAGATTATTGAATTTTGGTAGAGGGATTCCTTTCATGATGTAGGTACCTAAGTATGCATTAAGAAAGGATGTTTGAAATTTCCTCCCCTATGGGGTTGATAAAGTTGTTTGGGATGTTAGTAAAATCTACTTCGTATTTTATTTTAACTCGTCACTTAACGGGGAAGGTTGAAGGGGTATTTTTTGTGTTTTTTTTTTGCATCGAAGTTGATATCGATACACCTTGGTGATTTTGATTTAAATTTTTGATTTCTTTTATGAAACTAAATCTGACTGACGTAATACCAAACTACTACGAAAAAAGGCAGGTTTGTATGAAAGACCGCCAATTTTGATGCTAACTTAATTAATATGATAGAAAATCTTTTTAACCAATTTCGGAAATTAATCCCTAAAAAGGCTAAAATAGGGGTTGAAACTCATTGAAAGTATTTTCGGAGATCCGCCAAATTTGAACAAGCTAAGTGAAACTTACTATTGGGCGCTGGGGTTCAACATATTATTATTGGTGTCTGTTAACAAAACGGGGAGATGGGGGATGTACAGCAGTGGATCAAAACGGCTAGATTATAGTTCGCGCGATCGAAGTTGCGGTTATTGCTACTGTAATATATTTATATTGTAGTCCAGGGACAAAATTTTAATTACGGTATCCGATAAGTGTCATAAAAGGCGACTAGAAGGAGGCTTCTGTTGTTGCGGGTGGTAAGAGTGAGCCCGGAAATCGACTCCAGAAAGGACGACGTTAGGTATATGTGCTTGCATACACTCGAAAGCACCCAAAGGGATAATTGCCCTCCCGGGCAGTGACATACGGGCGACGCGCTAAAAAGACTTCGATTGCGGTACATTGAAGATATCGGAGTTCTCAAAGTAGCAACGTGCACGGCCAGTGTCGAGGCTTAAATGCAATAAAAAAATTATAAAACTCGGTATCTCTTCCAAAACACTGTGGTACTTTTTGAAATTCCAAACCGTCAGTAAAAATAGCACAAACCCATTCTAAGCTATGGATTCCGGCGCATCAACGAATTTGCTGTCGCCCTCATGTTATCTTTAGATTTTTGTCTAATCTGTCTTTGTGCCTACATGTACCAATATCTGAATGTCTTTCGATGTTCTCCACTCTACTCCACTCCATCAGCCTTTGTCAGTCCACTGCAGGACATAGACCTCTAATCAGCATCACTTCGACTTGTCCTGAGCCATCTGAATCCAGCGGTTATCCGCCGTCTTCTTTAGGTCTTCAGTCCACTTGGTCGGGGGGCGGCCTGCACTTTTTCTTTCGATATGAATGGCCATAATTACCATCTTTGAACAGATGAGTTGCATGTTACTTTTTTCTTCCATAAAAAACCCTAATAGGTACCGTCGCACTTTTGAAGAGATTAGCTATTCACCCCTCGCGTTCAGCCGGTCCCGCCACCCCTAGGGAGAGTGGTTATTAGATAATGTAATTATATTTTATCGCCGGCTGGAATGAAATTGTAAGGGGTAGTTATGATGGGGATATCCTCTGAGGTGAAGGCAAACCATTTCTAATTTGCATAAGATACAAACATTTTATAAAAATACTAGTTGACCCGGCGAACTTCGTTCCGCCTAAAAGTCAAAAAAAATAAAATTATCAGTGTTCCTCCAATATATTAAGCATGTAACATACTAATATTATAAAGGCGAAAGTTTGTGAGTGTGTATGTTTGTTACTTCTTCACGTCTAAACGGCTGGAGCGATTTTCATAAAATTTGCTTCTTAGCTGACATTCTGGATTAACATGAGTATAGGCTACTTTTTACGGTGGGAAAATATCTTATTCCCACGGGACAATAAATACATCGATTTTTTTAACGCGGGCGAAGCTCATAAAAACCTTCCTCTTGAATCATTCTATCTATTAAAAAAAACTGCATTAAAATCCGTAGCGTAGTTTTAAAGATCTAAGCATACCTAGGGACAGACAGCACGAAGCGACTTTGTTTTATACTATATAGTGATGATGGTAACACTTGTAGTCTGATATGAAGTTCAAGGTCAAACATGTAAATACAGGTGTCGCTATTTCGATATTCCCTATTATTTTAGTTTGTTGAAAATACATAAATTACTACTTAAAATTACATAGGTAGGTATGCCTACATCATAAAAAAAATGTGTGCGTGTACTAGCGTACACTCGTAAGAAGTGAAAATTCTTTAAGACGTTATTTTTCAAAAAATAATTTACTATATGCAACTTTACAGAAATTGGTTAAATAAAGTTAAATTAGATAAAGTTTAATAAAAGGCTATTATTAAACTTTATCTAATTATCTAATCTATAATAGATAATCTATCTAATATCACGCGTGGTAGGGATAAGAAAAAGATGGCGCGTAACGTAACGTAACGTAACGTAACGTAAAAATGTTACACTATTTTTTTTTCCAACCTCGATAAAGAAGTTTCACTTCAACAAAATATTCTGGACACACTATTTACAAACTCGTGGAAATATAAAATGGATTTATGAAATGGATATAGTTTTAAGTGGTTATTTCAGTTATTTCAACAAACTCATGTGGTTATTTAAAAAATAGCGACACTACTGTTAACATTTTTGAACCGGAATTACATTTCAGATTTACTTGTACGAATGATTTGCGTCTTGTCTTGGGGTTTGTGTAAATTGTAACATCAAATTTTAATTGTGACATCAAATCATAACGTCAGGTGCGGTCAAAAGTTGAAGCCACCCTTCTATCAGCTACTCAAAGGGCAATAATAGGTTCAATAAGAAGTGCGAAATTCCTAAATAAAGTAGGTACAAGATATTTCCCTTCCTTATTTTTATCGTAAGATCAGTGCCGGTCCGGGGTAGCTTTTAAGGGAGAGCGAAAAGAATTTACGGCAAAAGAGAATGAAATCTAGATGATGATACCCGTCTGTGCAATTTGACGATGATAAAAAGCTCTAAGTCGCTTACGGATTTCACGTGATTACTAAATATAATTTTTACATATATTTTTTATGTATTTCTTTACGATTAAAATTTTTACCTTTAAATTTTCAACCCTAACAATACAGGGTACTGCAAGGTTAAGCTATGATATAACATACATATGATGAAAAAAAATTGATCTTCAACTTTTCAACTCTGTTAATGAAAGTGTACAGCTTCCTTTAACCATGGGAGTTTGGCATGGTGTCTAACATATTTTAAGAGGTGCTTAAGCAGAGACGTATCATGAAGTAATTGATTTTGAATATCTTAAACTTGATAATGGTGAAGTACTGTGTATATTGTTTCCACTTGGCCAGCGCAGTGGACTATGACCGAAACTCTCTCATTCTGAGAGAAGACCCGTGTCCAGCAGTGAGCCAATAATGGGTTGATGAGAGACTGTGTATATTGTAGTTTAGGATTAGTTTTAGCTGGAACGATTTATATAAGATTGGTTAGGTTAGGATAAAATAACACAAAGCCACCAGAGCACGAAAGCTGCCTGCGTGCGGGCGCGTTAAATATAAATCATTTATTTATATTTATTATTGTAATAAAAAGTAGGCTTCATAATTCTGTATTAGTTTTAAAATATTAAAACTATTCTTTGGCGAAACGATGTTGGCCGGGTCAGTTACTTACCTAAAAAGTATGGTTGGCATCCCTAATCAGAGGGTAAGGAGGTCGGCCCACGATTAAAAGAGTTACCTGCAGTAAAAGACTTATTCAGCTAATTAATTTTAATTAACAGCAATACCTCGATATGTACATAGGTACCTACATATTTTATTGTTATTTTGTTGTATATTAGGTACATATATTTTATTGGCGTATTAGAGAATAAGAATAATAGATTCTTTTAGTTCGAATTGTTATTTTCTGGCTTATAGTTATATCTTGTGATGACGACGAAACTACGTTTCCGTATTCCCTATAGATATTATTATAATCCGCTTTATGGCGATAGCTCTGTTTTTTATATCTATTTTTTGTTATTACTCATAAATCTCCTCTCCGATTAAATTTTGAGTGAAAATTGAATCTGTATGTTAAATTTTTATATTAAAAAATGTAGCTTATACATAGGTAGATACGTTGATATAATACCTACAATAATTAAATAGCGTGGTTCAGTTTTTTCTATAATAGAGTCATGTCTTTTAGTACATAAGACCTAAAAAGGGAGACAATGGTAGTATAAGTGCATACTAGTAACTATCTGATTTACTTTGGTTGTTCTAAAAGTGTGGATTGCCAGATCATTTTAGTCTCTACATTTATTTGTAGTAACAATTAAATATATTAGGTAAAATAACAGCGACCACTTACAATTAATTGGACTGTATCTGTTTGCAATCGCCACGAAATAATAAAAAGAATAACTGTATTTTATGCTTGTTATAGAAGTAGCAAACGAGCATGCAGTTCACCTGATGATAAGTGGTTACTGTCGCCGTTGGATCAATCCAAGATAATATTAGAACTGATGTCAACCACAGTAGCATCGAAAATTCTTAGGGTTAGGTTGTATCGTGTCGAATAAGTAAGGTTTGTCAAGGTGGTAGAGCCAGTATAGTTTGACCGGTAAAGTACCGGTAAGCACACTTTCACATGAGGCGACCATCATAGTCCTCGGGAGTAGCAACGCATATTAGGATGGAACCCATGTTCTGTATGTAGTTGATTACAGATGTCAATGGGCGGCAGTGGCCACTTACCATCAGGTGGATGCCACTTCAGTCTGATAAAAAAGGTATATTTTAATAACCACACCATTAAAACTACAACAACATATTGCTCTTAAAACTATTGCATTTATTGAACATAAAAATATGTGTTATAGTGCCACCGACTATAACCCGCTCTAAATCATTATTATTAACATTGTTAAAGATTATGCCTTCACATAAAAAACTTCAGATGACATAGTAACAAGAATTCTATAAACATAATAATATAATAATAATTTATAGCTTGTATTTAATTCGAAGTAAACAAATTCTACCGATTACGTCAACTTATTATTTGAAACAAAATGTTAAGAACTAGTCACAAGTATAGGCGCGGCCTTTGAAGTTACGAAGCGATAGTATTGTAATATATACTAACAAAAGATACTATGTGAAATAAATAAATATATATCAGAGAAATAAACACATAGTATCCATCAATATCATATCATACATACAATACAAATAATATTGTTGCTACCAGGCGCGCAGCGGCCGTAGGATTATATTTAGGCCTAAATGCGTGGCGCCGTAGAGTCGCGTCCGCGCCCGTGTATCCGATTTATTAAGTTAGTATAGTTTCTAATACAGTTATAATGGATGTTTCGATGTATTCATATGTAATTTTGCCTGGTTATTATACTAAAGAATGGGTTATAAAATATATTGCCAGTAAAGTATGTTAATTTGAAGTAGAAAAGGAAATAACGCGGCGCGCTATGTAACTGTAGCGATTTAATTTGTTTTATTTTAAGTGTTAATTTACGTGGTGTATTTTATTTATGAAAATAAATTATAACATTTTTTTTACCTATTGTGTTTTATATCGTTATAGTTTTATAGTGTAAATTTTTTTTTCGTATATGATAAAATTTGTATACTTATGGCTTTATTAACTTTAGCAAATATTTTTTTTTATTTTATAAATATTATCTATAAAAAAAATTACAAATGTTTAGGTTTATTGTTATGGTTATTTCCTGTAGTATATTTTTTTATTCTTGACATTTGAGTACCTTGTTGTTGTTATTACTATAGATATTACTAATTTTTAAATGACATAATTTGACAATAAATAAATAGTTATTACGCTAACATTGTGTACATTACAGTTTAGGTTGGTATCTAAATAAACATAAATTATATTTTAAAGACGAATTGCAGTTGTTGGACATTTAACAATACGTTATAAAGAGTATAGAGATTGCGCATTACGCATTGATACCCATCCCGTATCAATGTTCCAGAGTAGGATTGCAATCACAGTAGGTATATATGTAGGTATATACTTTTATCTGATTGAAATAGCAAACGAGCATAAAGTCTACTTGATGGTAAGTGGTCACTGCCGCCCATGGACACCTGTAAGCAACTTCAAATAGAACATGAGTTCTATGTGAAGTCAATCACAGACGCGTTGCTACTCCCGAGGACTAAGACGGTCGTTATATAGGTAATAAAAGACGTCACCCTTCCATCGAAACGCAAGAAATGCTTCACGCTAGAAGTTGATGTGGTGGTGGTACTTCCCCGGTCGTACAACACTGGTTCTACCACCTGGAAATATATGACGTCCTTTTCAAAGTAGAGTGGCACTGATAGATAATCAAGGTTTTTAGTGGAGGGAATGGATTGATTGAAACAGTGATCGATTAAGATATCGGAAACTTTGCTTAAGGTTTCGGGATATCGGATTTAATAGTATACAATCCAAAAAAAGTTAAATTATCAAAACAAACCCGACTGCTTAAAACGAATCAATCGCTTTTTTGGTTTTTGTAATAATTTATTTAATTGAACGATTTTTGGTTTTGGTTTGGATTTGGTTTGAACGATTTTAATTGAACGATTGACATCTGTAAGCAACTATATATAGAACATGCGTTCTATTTGAAGTCAATCACAGATACGTTGCTACTCCCGAGGACTATGACGGTCGCCTCATATAAAATTGTGCCGTCAACCACACCATTCGATCGAAACGCAAGAAATGCTTCACTTAAGAAATAACTTATTGGCAATTTGCGTATGTTTATGTTGAAAAGTAACTGTAATTGAACCCTAAATGAAGCGGAATGTAGAGTTTGATTACTGCTCTACGCTTCAGAAATGTATTAATGATATATAAAACAAATATATACCTTCTCGGTATTCGTTTAAAATCATATAGGTACTAATGTAATGACTAGACATTTGCATATGCAAATACATACAATCCGATGTCTTGTAGTATCTAACTTTAGGTATTTTTAGCAACGCCGGGTTATCTGAGATTTTTACCTCACGTGGTGGCTGTCTTCATCGCTGCGTAAGCAAATAAGCCCACCTTCTGGTCCTTACGACGGCATGCCACCACACATGAGGCCATCTTTTCCAGCCAAGATCCAGCCCAGCTGCATCTAGAAGCGCCTTTTAGTCGCCTCTTACGACAGGCAGGGGATACCGTAGCCTTATTCTGGTCGCAGAACTACAGGGACAGTTAGATATCTACAGTTAGATATCTATATTAGATATCTCAAATATGTAAGTAAGTAAATTGCCTCACGCGTTATTTCACACTATTAAAACAATGTAATAGATATTTTTTTTACGAGATGAAATTTATATCTTCGTTCAAGTATCAGATAGATATGAGATATGAGGGGTTACTAGTAATAATAGCTCCTTGATTTATATAGATAGAAGGTACCATTTTTTTGTTAAAGGGGGAAACCTTCAAAAGTTTATGTGGGACTTTGACCGCACTTAAACACCCCCGGTGACCTTTTTCGGCGCTACATAGAGGACTCAAGGATCTGCAACAGAACACAGTCGTAGTCGTTGTGTTGAAATCCACCACATTTTTTGCAATTACGACCGCATGCGGCCACATATACGTACCGTTGTCCTTTCCGGGATCTCTGGCTAGGCGGCTCGTGCTTACACTCTAGCAGCTCGCAATGCCAAAAGAAATGAAATGAAATGTCTTTATTTTGTATAGGCCTACGGGGGCAATTATCTACAAATTGTCAGTTACATTTTTTTTTCTTAAACTACCACCGGATCGGAATACGACCTCAACTGAGCAGAACCGGCAAGAAACTCAGCGGTTTTGTCTTTTTTGTTCTTTATATCATTTTTTTTTAAATATAATTACAATCATATTTTTACATGGTAATGAAAGTTAGCTCTTGTATCTTGCCTTACAGTTCAGTTAGAAAAGAGCCCTGTTGCCTTCAAATCGCCTCTTAGGACATACAGGAGATGCTGTATTTCTATTCCGGTCCCGAGAATACAGGGACATGGTAGAAGGTACTTGTTTAATTGTCTCTGTAGCCTTGAAATCAGAAACCAGGACCCATCGCAAAGGCTTCTGGGATTGCGGGCAGAAAGAGCCGCCCGGCTAGCAACTCAGAGGCGGACGGCCTGCAATATTTGCCGGCGGGCATTGTGTCGTAGGTTTAATAGAACATCTAAATAACTTAGTCTCTCTCAAGACACTGTGATATATACCTTTTAATGGTTTCTCCCGTCAACAGTAGGAAAAAGGTCGATCGTGTTAAATTGCTTTTTTTTAGCTTTTCGTGATGGGCAATCTTTTGTTTGGATTTTTATTTTTATTTGATTCAACTATAGAATAGACACTATTTTGAAAATATTATTAAATAATACCTATACCTTTTTACATATTCTTGTAGTATGTACCTGCACAGGTTGTCCCTGTAGTTCCAGGACCAGAATAGGACTACGGTACCCTGCCTGTCGTAAAAGGCGATTAAAAGAGGCTTCCGGGGTTGCGGGCGGGAAGAGTGGGAGCTCAAACCGTCCGGTCAAGTGACCCCGGGAAGGACGGCGGCATGTGTGGTTGCATGTTGCCGTAAAAACCAGAAGGTGCGGTGAGCAGTTCACGCCCACCAGAGAAGAGCCCGATGGGGCACACGCTGAGGACACCGGCGGCGGTCAACCGGAGTTCCCGGAGTCCTCTTCGCAGCGTCGAGGTCGGCCACCGGGGGGGTTTTAGTGTGGTAAGAATCCCACATAACCCGCGTCGCTCCCACGACGTCGGGTACTTTTTGAATGTTTCCCCCTCAAAAACAAAAAAAAAGGTACCTGCACAGGCACCAAAGCTATTTTTAGTAGACATTAAGTAGGTAGGTATATGTAATTATTGTCCCTGCATCTCCGGGACAGCTGGGAAAAGTGGGAGCTCGACTTGTCCAAACAAGCGATCCGTCTAAAAACGGCGGCAAGTGTGTGTGTGTGGCAAGGTGAGGACTCCGGTTGTGTTCCTTTAGAGATCCTAGGTGACCCATCCTGGTCTAAACCACTCTTCTTTTGCAGATTATCTTCTGTCGAGGGCCGCAGCTATCGCCGTATCACATATCTACATATAGGTATGTAGTACAGTTGGCGTTTTTTTTTTTTTGGTTTTCACTTTGCAGATTAGCAGAAATATGCAACAACAAATTGACGATCTAAAAAGGTCTTCTACTTTATAAAAGTTGGCGTTTTTTGATCGTCAATTTGTAGAGACATACATGTAGTAGAATTGGCGACTTTTTATGATCGTCAATTTGTAGAGACAAACATGTAGTAGAGTTGGCGACCTTTTTGATCGTCTATTTATAGAGACATACATGTAGTAGAGTTGGCGACCTTTTTGATCGTCTATTTCTAGAGACATACATGTAGTAGAGTTGGCGACCTTTTTTGATCGTCAATTTGTAGAGACATACATGTAGATCTACTACTAGGTGGCGACATCATCTTTCACTGAAAAAAATCCTACTGAGAGAGCGTTAATATAACCCAGGCTACTACTTATAAAGTACCTATTTTTGTTTCTTTTGTGTGAAATCTTTACTCTTCATTTGGGCCCCGAACAAATTTTGATACAGGGCCCCTCCGAGACGCAACGCCACTGCTTCTGTCCCAGCCGAACTATTTCCAACATCGTTGGAATAACTTTTTCTCCCGCATAATACCATAGGTCCTCCCTAGGGGTGACTGAAAATCAGCGCGGCACAGGATCACGATCCTCGTCAGTAACAGCTGAGTCACACCCTTTTGTCCAGTACTAATAGTCTAAGCTTATGTTGTTGTATTTAAATTTTATGTAATCTTTAAGGCAATAAATTTATTATTATTATTATAGTTACATAGATCGGCAGAACTGTAAGCGTGCATGCTTTTAAGTTTTAGGTCGCTGGCATTGTCAGAATAATTATTTCAATCCTTGTCTACAATGGTTACGGCTATATCCGTAAAGGATACATTCGTGCCTCCGTTTTCAGTGAAAACTTGATGATGAATACTTAGCACTACACCAACGTACTAAAAGTTCTTATGATTATACAAATTGTTTTTTTTTATCCTTTTTTATCTTTAAATAATTTTAGTAAGTTTGTTTTGTTATGTCATATCCATGTATACTCTTTATTGTTAGTGTTATACTAAGTTAGTTAATCGTTTTTTTTTACTTCACTATCAGTGTAATGTGTTGTTATATCGTGAATAAAAATGTTTTCTTTCTTCCTAATATTCGGTAGTATACCTATCTATTCGTTTGGGCCAAATTCCGAATTAAGAATATGTCAAAAGTTAATATTTTTTTAATCGTTCATTTGTTTATTTTTCAGTAATTCGGCCAGTTCGAAATACTAACAGCATGATAAAATTATGGCCAGTCTGAAATAACAAACAGTATGATAAATATAGTAGATACAGCCAGTACATGTTCTATTGTTATACAAAGAAAGAAAAATGAAAAGTTAATTAAAACGTTGTTTTATGTAACATCAAATTTAATAAGCGTAGTACACATATAACCTATTTATAATGAGATTTGGGCTAGGATTTATTTGCGGGCGACTCCATACCACAAAACATTTATCTCAATCCAATCAATGGTTTAGAAACGTATAGAGGACAGACATTTTCGTACATTGATTTTCATTCCGTATATGAACGTAGGTAATTAATATATTTTTACGGATACCAGTAATTTGTTAAAAAAAAAGTAAAACAACCAGTAGTTCCACATTTAGGCCACCGTTACTTACTCTTTACATTTTTCTCGAAAAATCCTCATAAGATTTAAGTCTCTCAACTTAATTCTAAGCATCCTTACCAAAACTCAAAACGTTCCGTGTCCCTTTCTAATTTATTCACTTTACAAATTCGGCTCGTATCGGCCGCTTTCTCGCGGGTCACGGGTTGCACACTACATCCGTTCTCCTCTGAATGCACAATAGGAATACCGTCATTTCCCTCTAACGTTGGTTGAATACGTATGTCGCTCTCTGTCGTACAAATGCGACGTTGCCAGCCCGCGCGCGCCGCTGCCAAGTGACCTTGTCTCGCGCTCTACTGGTGCCGATGTTCGAACATTAGGTATAATTACTAGATGTTTATGGCTTAATTTATGGCGATAGTTTTCCAAATCACGCCGCGTTTTGTAAATGTACGCTAATTAGCGATGACGGCACAGTTTAGCTGTCTTAAAATTTACTCGTAAATTATGCATGATGTTTCACATTCTTTGTTTTAAGTGTTTTTGTCGTTTATTTGGTAATCTTCGTACTGCGTATGTTATATTAAATGTATGTAATGTTATATTAAAAGTATGTATGTAATGTTAAATTATGATGTCTATATTACATCCAATATTTTAGCAGTTTTGTATGAGGTAATCGTGAGAAATCAAAATGTTTTATCTCCGAATATGTATGCTTAGTAAATAGGCATTCGTATAGATATATCTTCGTGAAGTAGGTATGTATATGTTCATTATTTAACAATTAGGTATATCACCTACAACACCTTGTACAAAACGGAAATTCGACTAAATTCTACTATTTTATCACTGATACAAAAATAGCGTAGCGGTGGTGATATTATAACTTAAATAAGGTGTGTCACGTAAGTCAATCAAAACATTATCCTTAAGCAACAATGAAGGCGATCACAAAATGAACAGTCAAGACAAAAGTATACCTAATAAATCTTTCGATAATTGGAGTTGAATAAGGCTAAAGAACATGGCAGCAAAGTGTCTTGAGCAGGTTCATATTCAAAATGCTCTATCTGGGTTTAAACTCTTATCCAGGAGAATATATTTTGAGTGAGTTTGAATACCCAAACTGTTTGTTTGAATACCCAAGAGTTGGTTAATACATCCGAGGGACTTCTACAATGTGGAGCTGAAGCCACAATCCTCATCTTACCCCGTGTTTTGTTGGTTAATGTTTATATGTTTATGATATTAAATTTGCCTAGGGCCTAGTGATAAAAAGACTTGGTCTTTAAGTCTTACAATAATACTGGACTCTCTTTGGAAGATTCGGCTCTGCAACGAAAACTTATTTTGAATACCTTTCAATCATTGGAACCATTAAGCCGTAAGTCAAAATAACCAAATATTACAATATAAAACTATGTAGGTACCTAACCAACGTAAGATGTACAAGGATACATTGTACTTTTGTTGGTTAAGAACATACATACATTCTGAAGTTTATCCTAGACTTGAAGCCATTTGTATTTAATATTATCGTGAAGTTCTTTAGTGTGTTAGAGGTCTTTTGAGAAATAATTCAGACCTAAGGTTAAAAGACGTTGACCAACTAAAATTTTAGACTTACAAGCCTAGTCATAAATGAGTCGAATCTTTTTGTTAGGATTATAAGAGTGAGTTTCCTTCACGACTAGTAGCGCCATCTCTTATCAAGTTTCGGTATTTAGTCACAGTTCTATCATAGAACTTAGCTTGTCCGAGCATGCAGTCCACGATTCCAGCATTTCCCGAGCAATAAATGGATTCATCTTTAAATAATTACCTGTTTCTATTCACTGTTTCTATAAGTAATTTATTCTGTAGTGTAAACGTCAATAATGTGCATTACCTAGCTATTTTCATAAATTATTATCGATCACGATGCATTTCGAGTAATCCAGTGCAGTTTAGGAAAAATGTTCTCTAATCATCATTAAGGCCTCCGATAAAGTCTATCGATTTGAAATTTCATGCTCCCATCAAAGCACGGAAACGCCTTCGGAATTGAACCACTAGTGATTTTTCTATCGCGATCGACGTTACTTAGACTTCGCACATGTCCTTCATTGTAGGCCTCATTCGAAGGCCCAGAGTTGCTCAGCGCGCTATGGTCGGAATTTCGCTACGGGATATGATTCGCAACGATGAAATCCGTAATGAAGGTTACCGACATAGGTCTCAAAATTAGCAAGCTGAACTGGCAGTGGGCCGGCCATGTCGCTTGAATGACCGATAACCGATGGGGAAGAATAGTCCTCGAGTGACACCACGTTTTAGGCAAAAGGAGTACAGGTCGAAGGTGGACCGATGACCTGAAGAAGACAGCGGGAAACCGTTGGATTTAGCAGAGCAGAGTTTTTCAAACTTAAAATTACGCGAAGGTACTCGTACCTAGCTCTTAGGTACAGATTTCAACGGCAAACCTCTCCAAGAAAACCAAGACATTTTATTAATATTATTTTACTTTATTGACACTCCTACAGCATGACAAACAACATATTACAAAAAGAACTTACTTCAATTACAAATACTTTGGTAGTATGCATACCAATAACGGGTTCGTACATCGCTCTCCATTTAAGACACATTAGTGTTGTTAGTTAAAGGAAATCAAAATAATTTTGAACAAAATAAACTAACAAAAACAAATACAATTCAAATAATTACAATATGTGGTAGGTCACGAACAGAAATGTGTAATGAGTTATTTTTTTTTCAGGCTAGAGCCTGAATCATGAGAAATGTCCAAGTCTTTCATTGACACAGAGAATCGGTTTTATTCGGACCATATTCGCTGTAGTGGAGAATGTTTGAGAGTATTTGTGGTGCTTGATGGAACATGCACATAACAAAATGTTTTATTAAAAACGGAATACAGATCGGGGTACCACCGACCGCCACACTTATTTCTAACGTAAAGCAGTTCTGACATATCGATGGAAACGTGTGGTTGCCGCCACACTTTTATACGAGGCGACCATCTTAGTCCTCGAGAGTAGCAACGCATCTGTGATTGAGTTTAGTTGAGTTCAGTAATGTGATTGAGTCTATATTCTATGTCAAGTTGCTTTCATATGTCCATGGGCGGCATTGGCCACTTACCATCAGATGGACTACATGCCTGTTTGCTACTTGGAACTATTAAAAATGTTGAAAAAACCAGTGGATATTCATCCATATATTTTTGTTCTTGAAGGAGGATACCCTTAAAAGGTACCCAACGACGTGGGAGCGACGCAGGGTTATGTGGGATTTTTACTGCATTAACTCCCCATCCTTCTCCGGTAGCCATCCTCGGCGCTACAAAGAAAACTCCAGGACGTCCAAAGAAACGCAATCAATGTAATACATACGTGAGCTTGTTACAGTAATGTACCTAGTGTGTACTTCCGTACGTGTAGGTACCCTTAAACCACGTACCATTTAAAGAAACCCCTGACTGAGCTATTTCATCGTCATGAAATCGTACAAATATCATATGATACATATCATATATATCGAAGAGAGTGACGTCAAGATGGCTAGGAGTCTTCGTTATTATTCATTCTTGAAGATTTCAAGTAAAACACAGCAGTAAACTTCTTCGATTTATTCACAATTGAGGAGGTGTGATCGCTTTGACGGTTAAACAAGAATAATCCTTTCTACCGGCGTTCGCTCGCCTTTATATAACATTATTTGGTAGTGTGACAATAATAAATTTATGGAGGGTAAACTAAATTGCAACTCTAAAAATCATTAAATGTTGCTAATTCAATAAACAAACAATTTTCGATCTTTAAACTAACTAAAATAATTATTATCGGCGACGTGTTTTTCATAAATACGCAGTGTCGCGCCGACATATAGATATCAAATATATATAACTGGCTTTATAGATTAGATATGCGCTAGGCGTGAAATTTATAGATCTGTGTACGATTATCAACGTATTCTAATCGTGTATTCGTATACTACGTGAGAGGGAAATAACGGAGACTTCTTGGAAAATTTCTGTGGCAGCAAAAAAATCGATATTACCAACGGAACTTGCTCGACACAAAGCTGCACTACTTTCCGTCCTCGCCTTATTTTTTCCAAATCGAACAGGACGTTTTAAGAAAAAAAATCGTGCATCAGTTACAAGACCTTATTTCTGAATATCTGGATTTTAAACGGTTTAACTTCATAAAATAATTTAGTAATAGCAAGACTTTAATGAGTATTTTTTCGGCAAGACATGTGAAAAGTCGATCTTCTTTCTTTCACGAACTCGTGGCAGAGTAGGTATCATATTATATTATTACCGCCTAATAGAAATCATAACAAATAACAGAAGTCCGAATTTTAATATATGAAAAGGTACCTTTTAAAATGTGTCTACTTGCAAAACAGATAGGCAATGTAAATATTGCTGAGATAATTCAGAATGAACGGCGGTGCTCAAGATTACTAAAGTAGGTACCTAATACCGAATCATGAATTCTACCATGCATAAAATCTTATATCTACGACATAACGTTACCCTAAGCAGGGATATCGTTAAAATGTAAATTGTATTAAAAGTATCAAAATAATAAACAAATTTACCCATCAAATACAAATCTTTAGAATTTGAATTGATTAAATTTCGGCAAAGTTGATTACGTCCTAATTTCCACAAAAAGCGGTTAATCAAAAGCGAAATTAATACCCAAAAGTGCGTTTTAATATGAAAACACGCGAGGTGTATCATTACGGATGCGCCGAAACTCGCGTGCCCTGTTATTTAAAACTGCAGTTCAGCTTCGAGCTCCTTCAATAAGAATTTCTTCTGCCAACATGTAAACATCACTTTTCATACCATCATTATCATCTCAACTACCATTTGCTTCTTCATAAATACTTCCTTGGTTTCTTGGAAGAAGATCCAAATTAGATTCCCTTGTTTCACGACTTGTGATCTTTTGTTTTTCAAACTGGTTTCCATGGTTTATTTTTGGCTGCGGTAGGCGTTGGCTCGATGCATCCAGATTTTTATGTCTTTTTAACAGTTTTTGTTACTCGAGGCTACGTCTGGATAAAACCCGCGTTTCCGGCTATTGTCAGAATTAATTTTCAATTAAAGCCTTTGATATCGGACACTCGTAAACCATAAGTAAATATAACAACAGTTAGTGAGAAAATTATTATCTGAATCAAGATTAAGGGCCGGCACTCATATGACGGAGCGCAGCGCAGCGCATTTTTTGCTGTCAAACTATTATCGTCATTGTCCCTTTAGAAATAATATCCAAAATTAAATAACAGCAATTTATTTCTGAGGAGCATGGAAGCGCATGCTCGCGCATCCGCGCGCATTCGCGCGCATCCGCGCGCATTCTCCCAGTAATTAGCGCGAATTTCGGCTAGTGTGTGATTCGTTAAGAAAATTTCGCGGGCATGCGCTGCGCTGCGCTGCGCTCCGTCATATGTGCGCCGGCCCTAAGTAGACAGCAAACAAATTTATGAATTGAAAGGAGAAAAATATGCAGCAGGTTTTTTTAGTTAATGATATTAAGTGATGATATTACGAAGTTATATGTGAGTGTCAATTTTTATGTTTTCCATTCTTATTTATCTGGAATTCATCCAACAATTGGTAAAGTAACAAAAATTGCTAAAGGTCATACAGCCTGCAAACTTGAGTTTTTTAAAGACAATGTGCTTTAACCCAAAAGCACATTGGGTTAGTTTTCCCCGTTTACTCCGTATAATAATACTTAACATAGAAAGATAAACAGAAAAGAAAATACTCTAGATACATTAAATTGTACTTCGGGAGATACGAGATGAAAAGTTTAATCAAGCCAAAAAACTGTGCATGACGAATTGACGACTAAGACTAAGACGAAAAATGAATAAGTTTCATATGTGGCAGGATATAGTAGGTGTATATTTTGTAACGAGTAGACATATGTACCTACTAGTAAGTCTTCGAGGGGGGATATCATTGTGATATATGTAAGTATTAATATTGCATTCGTAATTCTTTCACAGAGTTAGTAATTATCCCAACGAGCGTCCGTATTTACCCGTAATGTACTAGGTAAATCCGGACACGAAGAGTTTTACTTTTGCTGAATAAAATATTATTGTTGATTAGTAATGAGACAAGTGTTTAGCTGAATTTGTGAGGTAGGAATCAAGGTTTAATGATAGTAAAAATGTAACTAATTAATAATTAAACTTTCGATTTTATTCAAAGCTTTCCTTAGGGGGGCGCAATTGCCCCACTCTTCCCTACGTACTTTTTCGAGATATTTCAAGTTTTCAGGGGTAGCGAAATATCAATGGCTAACCTCAGGTAAGATTGTTACCTTATTTGGGATTTACTACAGATGCATAGGGACAGCAGCGGCCACTTACCATCAGTTGGACTGTTTGCTTGTGTGCTATTTCCTTTTTTATATATATGATTAAAGTAGCAAACGAACATGCAGTCCAACTGATGGTAAGTGGTCACTGCCGCCCATGGACATCTGTAAGCAACTCTAACTATCTAAAGTCAATCTCAGATGCGTTGCTACTTCCGACGACTGAAATGGTCGCCTCATATAAAAGTATGCCTGCAACCACACCTTTCCATCGAAACGCTAGAAATAGGTGTGGCGGTGGTACCTCCCCGGTCGAACTACACTGGTTCTACCAGGTGGTTAGTTTGACCAATTATTAAAAAAACCACAAACGTATTTAGATAAGTATTTAGACAAACGGACGAAACCTATCACATGAGTGGCGGGAAAAAGCTGGATGAAAACAGAACAAGATCGAAAAGTGTGGGAAAGCGAAATGGCGATAGACTGAAGAGGAAGATACTCTAGAGTATCTACTCTACACAAAAGCTACCCGTCTCTATAGAAGCAACGCTTGGCTATGTGGTATTCTTACCTATTGAAGCTTCTCTTTAACTGTTCTCGGCGTTGCGATGAGGACTCCAAAGGAATGCAGCGGAAGTACTCCAAGCGCGTTGCCCTTTTAAACATTACTAGTACGAATGACCTAAAAAAATTAAAACCAAAAATACGGTTAGCGTAAAAATGGGCGTGGCCAAGACTGATCAATTCTGTTGATGTTGAGACCAAAACAAACGCAATACCTTAACACCGCAGTACCTACTTATATTCTTTCACATTACGCATATGAAGTTGGCATACTTTAAGTTAAAGTAGGAACTAAAGCCACAGCTAATTTACTTCTAAATCGCAACCCGCCACTGATAATAACTCTAACATTGTCCTACTAACGCCATCTATCCAACACAATGCGAACTATTTCGTCTGTGACGTAGCGTGACGAAACGTCACCTTGACAGCGAGCGAGAGAACATTGCGTGCGAGCGAGACGGAACAACAACAAATGTTTTCATCGATTCGGAGGTCAACCGGCGCATGTCAAGTGTAGAGCGCCTACCACAGGTAGAAAACTGTGAGTAATGTCGAAGAGAAATTCGAACGAGTTTACTTCGATTTAATTACAAGAATGTAGCTTAGTTATGAGGAGAGTGAACTAGCAATTTCGATTTTTTATAAATATAGATCTTTCTGTTTCTCACCTATGATTAAAATTTTATTCAATATTTTATGCACTTAGTTAAAATGTGCCGTTAAAAGGTAAATTTTTCTAAATCTGCTAAAACCAGATTGCAAAATGACATTAGGGCTAGAGGACGAGTCTTCAGTTAAAGTAAGTAAACTCTGTACTAGGTTTTTATATAATCTTTGGTGATGTTACCATTTGTATAAGAACTATAATATTATAATAAATTGATTGTAATAATTATAATTAAGATATAAAGGTATGTTACTAAACAGATGTAATTTATTTAATAAGTTATTACTTTCATGTTTGCTACACGTGACCCGTCTATATCCATCATATAAAATGTTTTTCCCATCCCTCTTAATATTTGCTGATATTTGATAGGTCACGTTGCTAAACATTGTTCTGAGTATTGAACACATACATCACTAGTATGACGCAACTTTCGAAAATACTGATAACACAATTGCAGGCAATCGCTGTCTTTGTCTTTCAAATGAATCTTACATATAATATCCCGCTCCCACATTTTCCACGCACCCTTAGATTAATTTGCCTTATTATCGTTCAATTTTCTACTGTAACGTTGTGTATTAAAGTTCTGTTTACTTTCATATGTTATTATCGTGAAAATGTCTCCACGTATTTTTGTTTGTGTGCGTGTTTAATTGACAAATACATGCACACATCTGTGCAGCATTACCATTCGCAATTGAAGTTCTAGGTAGGATATTTTTTCTCTTTCTATCCCTTAGAAATAAAAAAGGATAGATACAGCTGGTTAAGGGAAAATTGCGTGACTTCGAATAGTAGGGGATCAGCCTGTGAAGATGAAATGCGGATCGATTTACTAATTCTTGTCTCCACAAGGAAATAATTTTCCATAAACTTATTTGAAGATATTTATCGGTAAACGATTTTTGAAGGTGGATACTTAATTAAACAAGAAATTATAAGGGTTTCAACTGTTAAATTAAATTTCTGAGGCAGCGTTGTTTTATGTTATTGTATTAGAACAAAATTTGACGCGACGGTATAACAATAATAGTGTATTTAATTGTTACTTGTTAAATGTATACGTACCAATTATGTAAGGGTATTTGTCAGTGTAAATTATGGCCAGTAAAATAAATTTTGTTTTGAGATACATCAATGAAATACATACGCTAACGTTTATTTTATTAAGGTCCAAATAGGCCAACACACTCATATCCCTACACTACACATACGTTTATCGAATTTGATATGACTACAGTACACACATTAATAGTTTCGTCCAAACAAATTACAGGTTTTTATAAATATACCATGGTAGTATTCTATTGCAGGAATATTTATCTGTTTGTATCTGTGCCTGCTTTTCACGACAGTACTATTTTATTGTCAATAACTGTGAAAATTGGCTATTAAACAATTATTGTTATGCTTAAGTTCGTTACATTGCCGTTCTTATGATTAGTAGATAATATAAGTGTTGACGTTGTTTTCACATGAGGCTAATAAAGCCTGGCTGGCTAAAGGTAGATAAACTAAATACGTTCGGATTATAAAGTTAAGGCAAATAGAAATAAGGCTGGTGTTGTATATTAGCGTACTTACCTACAATCATCTAATCTAAACTTTGCATTAAAAAGTACGCCCGCATGGAAATTGAATCTAAAATCCTTTGCGCCACAGTGATTATCATGCCTAAATATTTTATCTCCAGACATATCCGGGATAACCGTACTCCTTGTGCACTAGATAACGCACACCATTACAATATTATCAACCCTCGCACACATTACCACTCTTGTTAGTATTCGTATAGGAATTTTATTTCATTGTGCCTTTACCATGGCATCGATCTCAAATGATTTTCAACCCTATTTTAAAGAAGTTAAGGGTAACAATAAGAGCCATCGTGACCTGAAACAAATAAACACAGTCGAGCCTCCCACACAAACTCAAACAGCCAAGGGAATACCGACTCTATGGCAATGGTTTCCTCCACTACATGCCCTACATTTACCGATTCGAGAGATAACCTCGAAATTCGACGTTTTGACTGAAACGAATCATGTTTTCTGTATAAAACGGGTTTTAAGTGATATTTAGGTCTAATAATAGTGACTAAAAAGACTTCGCGGGCCTAAAATGTTGTATTTTTCGGTGTGATTTTAAAGAGTGTGTGAATAGGTTATTTGGACAATATTTGGCCTATTTTGTCATCGTTTTCGTTGCCTTCATTGTCATAATAAGAGGAATGTGTTGTGTTCTATTATACAGTTATTTATGATAGTGTGTTGTGTATATACGCTTAAATGAGTGGGAAAGCGGGCGTTAAGCAGACATGAGTGTAAGTAAAGTTGATTTCGGGTTATCAGCGTTTTGATAAGGAGTTAGGCATGCATCCTCGTAGAACAGTATCCTAGTGCAATTGTGTAGTGACGTCAGTTTGACGTCATTGCCTTTAAGTTAAAACATTGTTATTAGTAATTTATTTGAATTATTTATATATTTGAAGCAGTGGCTAGTCTAAGAGTCGGCTGTATGATTGTAACGTTCAGTAGCTTTCAATTATTTTTTTCTTTATTAAAATCAATCATTTGATAACTAGATGATAAAATACAGACACAACAAGATAATTAATCACATTTAATAAATGTATTTAAAAAAACGTTTCATAGTTATTACAAGTAAAACCTTAAAATTAATCACAATTTATCGTAATTACCGTTTATATTCCAAGCTATATTTTGTTTTTAAAACAATTGAATCTTCCAAATTATTATTAAGATTTAATTATTTAGTACCATAAAGTCTAACTTTGCTATTTTATTTAATAAAACATGATAGACTATTAAGTTTAAAACAGTTTTAAGTTTTACATCACAGCGTTGTCCAGACAAATTTTACTGCAGATAGGGTGTTAGTGGACCGCCTCGTATGTAGAGTTCGATGAATCGTTAACTACATCGGTATTCTGCAATGCGGGTAGTTTTAAGCCAATCTATTTCTTGTGCAATTATTTCTCAAACACAGCAAGTAAGTATGCAGCCCATTTCATAGAGCTTTAAAAGTCCCATAAATATATAATTAGGTCTATAAATAACATGGGTGTCAGTATAGCTTATATAGTATAGCAAGCAATGATAGCCTTATGGTTGAAACTTGCCCTCTCAATCAGGAGGTCCGAGGTTCAAACCCAGACACGCACCACTGATTTATGTACGTTTTAGAGATTAATTATCACTGCTTTTCGGTAAAGGAAAACATCGTGAGGAAAACTGACAGGCTAGCCAACCTTATTTTTCGCTAATCGCTTATATTAGAGTCTCCCAATAACAAAGCCATACTGGGATACAACCCATTATTGTCCCACTGCTGGGCACGACTCTTTTCTCAGAATGAGAGAGTTTTAGGCCATAGTCCACCGCGCTGGCCAAGTGCGAATTGGTGGACTTCACACACCTTACGAGAACTGTTTTTTAAGAACTCTCGGGCGTGTAGGTTTCCTCACGATGTTTTCCTTCACCAAAAAGCAGTGATATATATTTATATTTTCACGCACACAACTACGATGTATTTTACGTAAACTCTTTAATGACGCTTGTATAAAAATAATTATAATTGCAATCTTTATCCAGACATGTTGTACTAGTATTTTAAGGTAATATTTCAATAGATATGTAACAAAATAAGTTAACCTAACGTTGATTGCATTGCTTTGATATTAGGTACTTCGTATAGGCGAAATTCTTTTCGTACTATTTACACAAGAATACCTTCGCCACAGTGTCGCAATCGCCAAGGATCGATTGGCAGAGAATGCCGCTAGACATTAAGTTCAACCTTGTATTAGTTTAATTTTTTTCAAAATAATAATAAAACCATACATACATAAAGATGTACAGTAGCCTTGTTAGTCAAAAGTAATGATAGAGTTAAGCTACAATTTATTGTCGTAAAAGGAGACAATCGATCCCAAGTCACAATTAGACACCCACTGGGGAGACTGGGGAGATAGGGGTGCATTCGTCAAATATTTACGTTTATCCTCTTTCAGATGGATACAGGAAATTAAGTCGGCCTTTTAATCAACAAATAGTTACATATATATCATTAGCCTATTAAGATCGTTTTCTGTAAGTTTTTTTTGCTTATCTCATTAATTGACAACCTGCGTGGCGGAGCGGTTACCATACCGGTCTGACGCGCAATGGGTCCCGGGTTTGGTTCCCGGCCAGACAGGTATCTGAATGATGAGTTTAAATTCATGTTCTGGGTGTAGGTGTTTGTGTATTCGCCTTATGTGTGTCAATGGCACCCACGATACAGGAGAAAATCCTAGTGTGGGGCTATGAGTGTAGAAAGCGTATTTTTTAAAGCATGTTTTAATTAGTTTGTAATGGGGAGAATGATTAAAAGTTTCTACTGAATTGTAAAATACTTAACCCCTTGAGCTGAAATTTAGCATGTTTGGTTTTGATGAAGTAGCTACGCTGCTGGGATCTATTTAAGATATAATTAAAGGAATAGATTTTTGAAATCAATTACAGGGGCACATACTTATTACTGCTACCGAATATCTAAATATTATTTAAGAATACGAAAACATCTCTACTGTGAACGATCTGGATTAAAAAACACAAGAATTAGTAGACAAAACCACAGCACAAGCATAATCGTTGACTAATCAAAATGCCAGCCAATCGTGGGGGCAATCAATACTCTATTGGAGCCGAGGGGACACCGGTAACCAGTTGAATGCCGACATTGACCTATATCCCCTCGTCTGAAGCGGCTTGGTACCGACCATTGTGGACCTGTTGAATTCTTTCATATTGTTCTTCTTTGACTTTAATTACGCGACAGAAAGATAGACAGATAGATATGACAGCGTTATGACAGCATCTCTAAGTTTTTGGGAAAACTTTTTGGAAAAAAAAATTGAATTCTCATAATAATAATTGTATTGTAGCTTAGCTATTTAAATTTATTCAATTAATTTTTTTTTTATCAAATCTGATTTAATTTTATAATAATCTAATTTTATAATTTAATTCAATTTTAGGTAATATAGACCAGGGTCGATAATTTTTAAAACCAATTAAAATCGCAGTAGGATGAAACCCATTAGAAAAAGAGGGGAATATTATAAAAATGAAGGGAAAAATAATTTACGGGCGATCTGAGGTCGGGAAGGGGATGGGGGTGAATTTTAAGAGTAAAAAACGGTTTTTCTCGATTTCCGGCAAAACTAAATGTCCTATCGAAAAAAATCAAATGGCAAAGTTGTAGGTAATAAAAAGATCTAAAACTTTTGTATTTACACTTTTTTCACATAACCTCAAAATTTATGTGAAAAATTAAAAAAACTAAGTTTTTGGTTTTTTATTTTTATCTTTTACAATTTTTTTTTTAACGAAATTTGGCGAAAACTTACCTTTTTATGTCCCAAATACGCTGTAATTTATTTGATTAAAAATATTTATTTTTTCACCTTATTTTGAATTAATATCGAAAAAACACCCTAATTTTCAATCGAAAACTCACCTGTCAAAATATCAGCTTTTTTCAAAAAGTATGTTTTCTGTTCATTGAAATCTCTACTTTTTGATGGTGAAAAAAAAATATTTATGTTACTATAGTAAATCTTCTCAGAAAATGCAAAAAATCGAAAAACCGCGATAAAAGTTGCAATGAGTACTAATAAAACTGTAATTGTTGTGAGCCAAGATATTGATCTTTTGGTCCTTTTAAATCAGTTAAATTCACATAATCATGACATTTATTTTCTCAAACCAGGTTCTGGAAATGTAAAAGACCTATTTTTCACGTCTAATAGTTTCAAACATGAATCCTTAAGAAACATTGTTGCATTTCTGCATTGTTTTTCTGGTTGCGATACAACATCTGGATTTGCCGGAAAAGGAAAGAAAAGTATCGTCAATTCATTATTAGACGTTAAAAATTTGTCGCATTTGGCCAATGTTTTTATAAGAAAGAAAAAAATAAAAAGTTGTGAAAATTTAAAGAGATGTTCTATCATATCTTTTATTATCGTGGTAACGGCAAAGTCCCGAAATTTCGGCGAAACCACCATGCATGTAACTGCATCGAAATATCAGCAAAAGGTTGAAAAAGCAAATTCGAAAACAGCATATTTTGAGTGCCTGTTACATATTAAAATGTAGCAATTCCGCGCTATTATTAGACTAAAATCATACATTCTTCATTTATTTTTTTAAATGACAATTTAAATGTATAGTTACGGTAGTTCCTAAGTAGGTATTCTAACGCCCTGTGAATAACCGCTTGGCCACAAAACATTTGTTTTGCGTCACAAGCGTCGTGCGAATCTTAGCCAATCTTCCATTTAATACATATATTTTTAATATAGGTATATATTTTTTCTACTCAACATTGTCGTTTGACCATAGAGCGATGATAGGTATTCGATTCAATAGATATTCAATCATTATATATTCGATTAATTGTAAAAATCAAATATTTTCTGGCCCACGTTTAAGATAACATATAACATCAGGCAAGTTTACTTTTCTTCGACGTCTACGCCAAGGATATATTCGTTTCCATAAAAAATATAAAAAAATGATCTACTTCCGTGACAGAGTTATACCCGTATCTCGTTTGTTATTTCATAAAAATACATAAAGAGTATAGTAACATGAACACAATTTAGCTGTACATTTACACTTTGCGTGTATTTGCTAATGGATGCGGTTAGAATGGTTTTTATCGGCATACGAGCTTTTAAGTGACAATATCGATCGGGGATATAGAGTACCCTTATTGAACATAACATATACATGTCAACTTTGGTGGAAATTAAAAACAGTAATTTGTAAAACATACTATGCTATGTAGGAGCAAGGTAACATTGTCTTAAAAAAAACGCTTTCTACACTCATAGCCCCACAGTAGGATTTTCTCGTGTGTCGTGGGTACCATGGACACACACAAAGACGAATACACAAACACCCAGAACAGAACAGAATCTAAACTCATCATTCAGATTCCTGTCTGGCCGGGAATCGAACCCGGGACCCACTGCGTCAGACCGGCATGGTGGCGCAGCGGCTACGCGGGTCGTCCTTCTTTAATGAGATTAAATTAAGAAATGAGTATAAAGTCCAACTGATGGTAAGTGGTCACCACCGTCCATGGTCATCTGTATGAAATTACATATAGAACAGGGGTCCGGGTAACACGGGTCCGTTGCTCCTCCTGAGGGATAAAATGGTCATCTCAAATAAATGTTAGATGGCGACCACAACCTTAAACCAAATCGCACGATCTTGTTCACTCTAGAAATGGGCATGACAGTTATGATGAATGGGTAGACGTTTACACCTTGCAATTTTTTAAAAGCCTACTTGACGATTAACGTATCCAGAAAGCAGTACGTATAATTTCTTAGGATATTGGATATGTTTATTTTCTCTTTGTTTACAATAAATTATCATCACTACATAGTATAAAACAAAGCCGCTTCCCGCAGTCTGCCCCTATGTATGCTTCGATCTTTAAAACTACGCTACGGATTTTAATGCACTTTTTTAATAGATAAGGTGATTCAAAAGGAAGGTTTCTATGCATAATATAGTGGAGGAACACTAATTTTACATTTTTGACTTTTAGGGGGAACGAAGTTCGCCGGGTCAGCTAGTGTAATAATAATCTGTCTCTAACGAAACCAACTGTACTGTTTTATTTTTTTTGAATGTCCTCATTTTGACTACTAATGTTTCTTTGCTGAACTTTAATTAGAAGATAAAGGGAAGGGATATTAGCAAAGACAAGAAAGAGAATTAAATCCATAAGATAGGCGTCTTGTCACAAATCTATATATTTACTGCGGTCACCAACGCACCCTCTATCACGATGACGAGGGAAAACTTTTCAAAACAGTGTCCAAGTTCCGTATTAAAGTTATTTAGGGTTGATAGATGGATGTATAAACTTGTTTTCCCGAAGATCTTTCAAGTTTATTTTTCTGCCGAATAATAATTTAGATATACGACGTGAACACACAAGACATTATAAGATTCGAGTATCTATGAGGCTTTCATACAATTTTTCCAAGTCTACTCGTAAATTCAGCAAAAATCAGTCCAAACGTTTCATAGAATGAACTCAACATACTAATTAGCCAGCAAATTATCCTTTTTTTTTCTTGAGGGGGAAACCTTCAAAAAGTACCTGACGTCGTGGGAGTGACGCAGGGTTATGTGGGATTTTGACCGCACTAAAACCCCCCCGGTGACCGTCCTCGGCGGTACAAAGAGAAAACCGGGATCTCCAAAGGAACGCAACCGGAATCCTCCGAGCACGTTTCCCATCGGGCTCCTTACAGATCACGGCTGGACCCACCACTCCGACTGATCTTTACGATGGTATGCGACCACATATACCGCCGTCCTTCGCGGGGTTGTCTGACGTAACGGTTCGAGCTCCCACTCTAGCCGCTCGCAGCCCTGGAAGCTCCTTTTAGTCGCCTCTTTCGACAGGCAGGAGACACCGAAGCCCTATTCTAATCTTGTAACTACAGGGACGAGCGAATTAGCCTAGCTATTAGCAAGGCGTTCCACATCTTGCACGTTTCCTGCAGCGAATGTGCAAGATGTGGAATGAGCTTTCTCCTGAGTTATTCTCGGAGTGCTATAAAAAAAAAACTCTTCGAAAACGTGCGGAAAGATCTCTCTTTCAAGGCCAGCGATGCATTGGCGACTCCTCTGGTGTTGCACATGTCCATAGGCTACCGTGACCACTTCTCAGCAGGTGGCCTGTCTGTCACCTGCCACGGTGGTGGCGTGTTGTGCGTTGTATAAAAAAATGTAATGTTGCTCTGGAAACTTATTCAAGAGATTTACCGTCTCTTTGGATCAGATTTTTCACTTATTTTGAATATTACACGTATAATTCTTTATTATTATCACTGTCATTTTTAAATTAAACTCCGATAAAATATTACAGAAATCCTATCCAGTATTGCAATTATATTTAAACGTAACCCATCAATCATGTATGTAAAACACACATATATATACTCGGGGCAAATTGGATATGGAATGTTAAATAACAAAGCGTTGCCTAGCAACCACAGGGAATTGCAACTTTTTGTTGTTTTATCAGCCATCTTTTACCTATTATTAACTTTTACCTTTAAGTTATAATAGGTTGCAAATCTCTTCATGGAATTAAGGTTGTAATATTATTACATATACAATGACGATCATAGTAAATAGATTTTGTTTGACTGGTTTTAGCATATTATCTTCCAGTTGGTCGTTATTAGTTAATCAACTCTTCTTAATTAAATTACTTCGCGAAAATTTAATGCATACTTTGTTTGAATATACCTAATATGAATATACCTAATACGAATTTGTACATTCGTGCAAGTTGGTGATAACCCTACATAGGAAATTTTATAGTTGTTTTACATTTATTCAAGATTGAATTTGCCCCGAGTAGGTATAAAGATATTTATAGAGATTGACTGTTCCGACATCTCTCTAAGAGACGGGAAACGTTTTACAAACGAGAGGTTCATATTTTATCTAGTTCCTCCGTCGCCGCTGAGTACGTAGTTCTGGAAAATTTCAACAGGTGGCGCTTCTTGGTATACAACTTATTGTGCATTTGTTAAAATAAAGTTTTCTTAGCTTCCGAGAAGGAAAACGAGTTGGGTCATAATTTAAGCGAAAAGCTTAAAAATTAATGCGTGTTAACTTAATTGTTAGTTGGTGTAGAAATGTACATTACCTACTCTATGATACCCACGAAGTATTTAAAATTAGCTACTTATCAACACAGCTAACTGATTTCTTCCATGTAGGTAAAGGTTTTTGGTTTGCTCTCCGGCGAAGGATATCTATATGAAGATTTGATAATTATCTGTTCTAGATATTGGTGTTTGTGTGCTTTTAGATCCTATTACACTAGATATCTTACATTCTGACTGGGTCTTCGGGGGTCAAAATTATAAAAAGAATAATAAAAAAGAAAATGAGAAACTTCGTAAAGAGCTAAAACGTAACTATATAGTTCGATCGGTAGGTATCACCGCCACACCTATTTCTAGTGTGAAGCAATTCTGGCGTCTTGGTGGAAGGGTGTACCTTTCAAAGGTTTCCCCCTCGATATCAAAAAAAAAATGGTGGAAGGGTGTGGTTAAATTCAGTTTTAAATGAAGCGATGATCTCAGTCTTCATGAGTAGAAGTGCATGTATGCTTGATTTTAGATAGATTTTTAAGCTATTGCATAGCTTATATCGATGGCTTTGAGCGCAGCGACCGAAGCAAGAAATTACGTAACGATAAAAACCAAACTACCCCACTCTGCCTACCATGTAGCTCGGCCAAGCGTTCGCTTAACGTGTATGGACATATATGGTACGAGAATACGAAGCTTGCACGGATCGAGACGAGCTGCTCGGAAATCGGACGAATATATAGGCAGCTGTTTGTGAGAAAGTATATAGTATTAAAGAAAAAAACTTAAATTAATATCAAGGAAAAAAAATACTGCATAAATAAATAAATAATTATAAGTTGATAAAAAATGCTATGCAATAGCTTTGCCGCGGCAGTCCCTGAGTGACGCACGTTTTTTTCTCTGTTTACCGTTATCCATGGGCGGCAGTTTCCACTTACTCTCAGGAATGCATGCTCATTTGCTACTTCAATCTTATAAAAAAATAACTATACAACCAGTCCATATGAGAAAAATCGTCACTGCCACTCACCAAGTCCATAGAGAGCAGGCGTCCTTGCCCAGCATGGTGGACTACAGACAAAACTGAGAGGAAACATGTGCCTAGCAGCAAGGGAGTGATAGGTTGAAGACGATATTGCCATCTTCCCCTAAAAATGTAGAACGAATATTTTAAAACCGCTTTGACAGGCGTATAATTTAATTTAAGGGTTAAAAGCATTTTAATGTGTTGTAGCGGGGCTGGCATTTTTATGGAGACGTAAATTATTCTATGGAATCCTTCTGTTGATTTTTGAGATGACTTTATATCTAACATAAAAGGCATTCTTAAGATATGAGTGAACTTAAGATAGCAACTTAAGTATGAATTGTAATATGAAAGGTTAACGTTAAATATACTTACTCCTTAGTATAAAATATGGTAGTTTAAATTCCTAAAGGTGATAGAAGGTGTTGTAGAGATATTCGATACGATATGGAGAGTAATATTGTCTGCACTATATTCTCATTTACTTTTTACTGTATACAAGTATAGAAGAATTGTCATTAAGGCAATATTGCTCACCTACTTAGTAGCTCGGGCATATAGGGTGCTTCACCAAATTTGGCGTTTACGTTACGTATAATCTGCGCATAGAGATTAAAATGTATGTCATTTTATTCCGCCCAATAAGTATATGTGAACTTACTTAACGAATGATGATCAAAACATAATCGGGTTTCGTACACTATTATGTAGGTATTATGCATTGGTATCAATATTTTAACGATTTAATTTCCTGTGTATACCGTAGGCAAAATTAACCAACGCATTAAAATTGTTTATTATGTTATAATACATAATTACGTAACAAGCATTCTGGGGCAAGCATGTAGTCGAACTAACTTATGAAATCTGTTTATAAAAATGCGAGTAGACTGAGAGATTTAAAGATTATTTAACTCCATGTAAATTCAAAGAATTAAAATGGAGGTAACTTTACCTTATCAAAGTTTTCAACTTCTTCGAAGAGTCATCAAAGTTAGTTCAGTTTTAGACAAGATTAGCCTAAGTAGTTATGACTAGATTAGCAATAACGTAAAAGTAGTTCGGACTGACAGATAGATATTTCGTACCTTAAAATTACAGGTGCCAGGTCGTAGAACCAGTATAGTTCGACCGGGACGGTACTAACACTACACTTATTTCTAGCATGAAGCAGTTCTTGCGTTTCGGTAGCCTTTTTACCGAAACGCAAGAACTGCTCCTGTGTGTGGTTGTTGGCTCATTTTTATAAGACGCAATCATCTTAGTCCTTGGGAGTATCAACGCATCTGTGGTATACTTTAGATAGAACCCATGTTAAGTGTGAAGTTGCTTGCAGATGTCCTTGGGCAGCAATGACCAATTACCATCAGATGGACTGCATGTTAGTTGTTATAAGAAATGAAAAATCACGGTCTCAATTATTACATGACAGGCAGGGGATGCCCTAGCCCTATTCTGATCCCGGAACTACAGAGAAGAAGTTTTTATCTAGCATATAGGTATAACTTATCAAGAATTTGTTCGAAATTAGCTACATATTATTTTATCTTCATTTCAGAAGCAATTTGTTACCAAAGCTGTTTTGCTTGTAATTTTTAACTGTGCCTACCACAGATGTTAAACTTTTCATAGCTTCATAATGACGAGGGACATAAACGTAAACGTGTTTGTATAACGACAAACGTAGCCGTTTCATAACATAAGCGGAAGGCCCAAAACAACTTATATTTGGGTCTCCATTATAATGTTGAGGGTTGTCAAATGCAATTTAACTTTAATTTGTTACGTGTGTGACGATATATTTTTATTACGATGTCTTTTTATATTTCTACAAATATAACCGTTTGTGACAAAGTTATTTTGGGGTTTTTGTTTTAACAACAAATGTTTAGACAAACCGATTATGACGTTATACTTATGATGTATGCTTGAGTTTTTAAATTTTAACTAAAGTTGTCAATGTCATAAAGTTCTTATTTCCAATATGGTTTTAGTAAAATACTCTTTTGATATTAGTTTATTTACAGATATATGATAGTAGACTGACCACCGATTGATACTTTAATTATTTACTTATTATCTGTAAAATTTTGTAAAGTAATGTCATTCCTAAACATTACCTATATAAAAAAATATAAAATTTAAATAAAAAATAAACTATTCACACCATAGAACATAAATCATTTTCGGATTTAAGATATAAAACATGCATTTTCGACCTTTTTGTGACGGGGAGGAAGCCTTTAAAAGGTACAGCAAAACCTTGGGAGCGACTCCGAGTTATGTGCAATTTTTATCTACTAAAACCTACTCGGTCGCCCTCCTCAGCGCTTGCAGGGGACCCTGGATCTCCAATGGAACAATGCCAATGTAGCAATGCCTTTTTTATTTACTACATAAAAAACATCGTTTTTGTACAGAATTTTCCAAAAAACGTGACAACCCTAGCAACATCTGTTATATTACAATTCATCAAAACTGCTTTACACTAAAATAGATGTGCCGGTGGAACCTCCTTGGTCGGACTAAGCTCGTTTCTTTATCTTTCACCACGTGTAAATTTTTGTGCAAAATTAATCAAACGTGGCAACCCTAGCAGCACCCATTATAATTCAGGGCGCTACCGCCCTTGCGTGGCGATGACATACGTGGCAGGGCGCCGTCCGACCCACACTGTACGTTTAATCTATATTGTATTGATGCCGGGTACTGTCTACATCGAGCTCTTTGTCTCTTGTTGGCGTCAGAGGTGGATGTTTTAAAATACATATGTTTTAGGAAAATCTTAGAGCTCTATTGCTGATAGGTAATGAATGCTTTCAAAATCTAGAATCATGTTCATAAGTCCATTCGTGTTCTGAAAGAACAGCATTTTTTTAGAAGGAGGGAGATGTGTTTATCTCCCCCCTCTTTGAAATTATAAAATCGTGTTCTCCGTCTGCACATCACTTAAACCCAGCGAAAAAAAATATGGAATAGGAGGATCTTAGCACCCCCCACATAATAAATTCATATGAGGGATAACTTATGCTGTTTTAACTTGTAATTTAACTTGTATTCTATTTTTTGTTTTTTGTATTTGACTGAAGTAGCAAACGAGCATGCAGTCCACCTGATGGTAAGTGGACACTGCCGCCCATGGACATCTGTAATCAACTTCATATAGAACATGAGTTCCATCTGAAGTCAGTCATAGATGCGTTGCTACACCCGAGGACTATGCTGGTCGCCTCATGTGAAAGTGTGCCGGCAACCACACCTTTATATCGAAACGCAAGAAATGCTTCACGCTAGGAATAGATAATTTTAGTTCTTTTTGGTTTAACTTAGGAGACACGCATATTTTTTTTCTTCTGTAGGAAAATAATAATCTATTACAAATTTTAATTTTAAGAGGTACCTTTTTTCTGAGAATATAGAGTACGAAATTGCCTAGTTACTTCAGAGATGAAAAAGATTTTAATCTTTCAGCTAAATATATATTATTTTTCTTTTTTCACGTAACTGTATCAATATTAAAAGGTTTTTTCCTTTGAAGACGTCTCGCAGATATTAGAGCGTTCCTTAATTGTTTGCACGTTCAACTTGACTGAAGATTCGAATAATGAACGTCTGCAGGCCCAGGTATATTGAAATTTGCGATCAAGTTTTTTATCTTTTTTTATAAAATTTAAGAAGCAAATGAGCACACGGTCCATTTGAGTCCATTGTAACTTTGAATTCTCTGCATGCTACTCCCGAGGACTAATACGATCGCCTCATATAAAGGTGAGGCATACTTCCAGAAACGCAAGAACAGCTTCACGCTAGAAATAGGTGGAGCGGTGGCATTTCCCCGGTTGACATACTCGTTTTATCGTCTGGATCGGCCTCAATACTGTTTATACAATTATTTACTTATATGGTGCAAAATGTTCTTGATTATAAAAATAATAATTTCTTTATTTGCTCTGCATAAGATTCTTTACCAATTGGTCTTATGATTAAATATTTTCAACCTCTTATTCTACCTTTAAAGCATGCAGCTATGTCATTGATAAATTATTCTCAGTAAATTACCATTTCATCATTTATCATAATGTATACAATAGATAATAGTGTCAATAAAATAAATATAATTTTACATGTCGATCTACTTAATTTTCAAATAATCATTTATACAATAAATACATTTAATTAGTAACCTCTTTTCAATTTATTTTTAAGCTAAAATTAAAGTTACCTTCGTTATCTCAAAGGTAATTTTACATTTTTGCCTCATTGCTAGGCAGTTCTTTGCAGTTTTTTAAACAGGTGCAATTATTATAAATAGGTAATTTATTTTACTTGTTTTAAGGCCATAGAAATATATTGTACGAAACAAGGCATTCCTGTAGGCACAGGTTAGGCAGCAACGTGGTTAGACAGCAACGCAGCATGTGGCTGTAACAAGAGTTTGGGGTTACCGGACTCCTCTCGCCACCACTTAACAAAGACGTAAAAACAAAAAATAAGCAGAGAAATGCATATTTTTCTGTAGACAAATTTGGAATCTATTTATTGACCCCCGTTAGCATAGGATGGAATTTTTCAATAACAAGCTGACCACTTTGTTTCGCTGACCAACACTTTTGAAAACCTAAATTACTCCAATAGATGGCATTGAAATGCAACTCGATGTATTAAATAAAGCATAAAAATAAAATATTGAAAATCATGGCTGCACTGCAAAGCCTCTAAACGTATCAAAGGTACCTGAAACGCTGAACATGCTTAGACAGGAATATGAGTGCCTCGCATACTTTATGAAATTGGTTACCGGGAAACTTATGCGTCGATATGCATCATGTACCTACATTCTTTGACGACGGAGAAAATATTTTTAAATGGATACGTATGATAAAAATGCATCATAAAAGTATTCCTCGTCTTTTTAAATTACTTATAATTGTATAAAAAAATAATAATTTAGGGACTAGAAGAAGTAATAATAATAATCTATATAATAATATAGAAGTAATAATCACATATAACCCGTCGACACAAACGGCATCAAGTTATATGGGAATAACAAAGTTTTAAATGTGCCTTCTGTCACAAAAGGGTACCACTTATGTACCTCGTGTATGTATAAAACATTTGTAAACTTGGTTATGTAATGTCCTCGATTCTATATTTTACAATATGTTTTTATTATTATAAGATGTTTCCCCCCTTTTCTTATTTATTTTAATGATGATGGGAAATTAGTGATAACGTTAATAAAAGTAACATTCATTTACTTAATAGTTGATGAAATGGATTTTATAATAATAATAATAAGCATTTATATCAGACGTACTTAGTCCATAACGTGTTAGTAATATTAAAGTTTATGATACCCATTGAAAATTTGTGATTCAACTGACACTTATTTTTTAAGCTAAATAGATTTTTTTATATCAACCTAGTACTTTCAGATGTATTTTATATTCAAGGCAATTTAAGCACAAAATCCAATTAAGTATAGGTAATAATTTCATACAACACTTGGATATTCCGCGCTTCAGTGACGGACGGACGGAATTGTCCTCAAATTGAGTATCGATTAATCAACGCATGGCTTTCATGCATGCTCCCATGAGCTACGTCATTAACGTCATATAAGTATATTATCCTTATATATCGACGGGCCCCTAGAACAAAATCGTATTTGATAAATTACCAATTTACAGTATGAAGCTTTGTTGATTGTAATAGTTATATAGGAGCTTATTTAATAAGTTCCTAAATAGCTATTATTATGATTTTCTTTCGTCTTTCTTGGCGTATATAATGTATGTATACTATGTATTACCACAAAAATTCTAAGCTTCATTCTTTTTATCTGATTAAAGTAGCAAACGAGCATGCAGTCCACCTGATGGTAAGTGGTCACTGCCGCCCATATCTGTAATCAACTTTATACAAAACATGGGTTCCATTAATCACAGATTCGTTGCTAGTCCCGAGGACTATGATGATCATCGCCTCAAATAAAATCTATCGAAACGCAAGAAATGCTTCACGCTAGAAATAGGTGTGGCGGTGGTACTTTTCCGGTCGAACTATACTGATTCTATCACCTTGAAATTATGCTGCAAATTGGTAATTTTTCATATACGATTTTGCTCTAGGCGCCCGTCGATGTGTTTATTATTGGGATATCTAGTTATAGATTTAAATGTAGTACAGTAGTAGGTACTAGATCGACCAGGGAGGCGTGAAGCAATTCTTGCGTTTCGTTGAAGATTGCTGCTTCAGTATTATAAAAAAGCAGCAACCATTTAATATAAGACATTTTATAAGGCTAAAAATTGTGCTTGACGTCTCTATTAGATTAATGAGGCTTTGAATTAAATTTACCTATAATAATAAGTTACTAACGCTCACTATAACATTTATGATATATCCAGTTGTTTTGACTACTAAAGCTTAAAAGTTGATAATTTCTATCTACTAAAAATCATTAAATTAAAATGTTTGGTAGACAAAAACTAGACACATTGTTTTATAACGAGCATGGGTATATATCCACCAATATATTTTTCAAATCACATCCATTGTCCACAGCACGTGTGTACAGACGACAGCATGAGCGACGACGTATTCGAAGACGACACCCTGCGTGCGCCCGCGCAGCACAGCGCCCCTTCTCCCACCGGCTACAGGGACTACAAGCCTGATGACACCACCAGAACAATTGTTGAAGAGGACGTGCCTATACACAAGGTAGATTATCGTGAGATTTATCTTATTAAACGATTATTCGTCAACCTGTTATTGTCCCACTGCTGGGCACGGGTCTGCTCTCGGAATGAGAGAGTTTTGGGCCACAGTCCACCGCGCTGGCGAAGTGCAATTTGGTGTACTTCACACGCCTCCGAGAACATTTTTCTTTAAAGAACTCTCGGGTATGTAGGTTTCCTCACGATGTTTTCCTTCACCGAAAAGCAGTGAAAATTAATTTCTAATACGCACATAAATCAGTGGTACGTGCCTGGGTATGAACCTCGGACCTCCCGATTCCGAATAATGGGTTGACGAGAGACAGATATATGTAATCGATACGTAGGTACTCATATGCGATATGCGATTTTTAAATTATTTTTCCTTATATTTCAAACCAGTTACAAACAAGAACAGAATCGTCTTCACTATGAAATGATTCAAAGCACTGATTAAGACGAAACTTAATGTAAGTCGTAAAGCATTCTATAAAAATTCTGATTCTCTAGAAGTTAAAATTGCTTTACAATCAGCCGTAAAATATTTACATAATTTATTACTAGTCAAGCTGTAACGTATTTTGCCAAACAAGCATTCTGTCTAGTCAAATGTTAGGTAAGATACTGGAGTTATCTTTTATTTTCCACGTCAAAAATAAGATGATATAAAAAAGATGATTACAAAGAAAAAATACAAATCCGAAGTTTCCTGCCGGATCTTCATAATTGAGGTCGAGTTATGTTCGGTATTAGTGTAAAAAAAATCGTAATATGTAAAAATGATAATTTGTAAACAGCTCCGTAAACCGATAAAAAAAATCTTTTTTTGTCGCGGGCATAAAATAAATGATAATGCACCATCATTAATCATTGTAAAAATATCGGAATATGGGCGACTGCGCCTTTTTATTTTTTTAAAGTGGGTAATTCTCATAGATACCCAGCCACCCGGGGCGGCAGCTGGGTATAACTACCAACCGCAGTTTCTCACCGGATCATCAATCCATGTACTTACATACTGTAAATATGTTTAATCCCTTGAATTCAATCTGTAATTTTAGTTGGATACATTTCAAACAAGCAGACAAACGAAATTCGAAAAAATACAGAAATTTCAATTATTATTATTTTTCCCAGTCGTCCATCTAGGTATGTTTATGTTTCCAATAATGCGATCTACAAACATACAGAACAGTTTTCATTATTTTGTTACTCTTAACCAGTATTTAATAATCATGTTGTCTAAGATAATATTGTTATTATGTTAACTTTATATTTGAGATCCTAGTAATAAATTGGAGCACTCCTTACAAGTAATTATATTAAAATGATCAAAGCATTAGGGTCACCAAATATTAATATCTGGGAAATAATTTTATAAACATTACTTACCTCATTACTACAAAATACCCTAAATTTATAACACCAAACAAAGTTTCAATATAATCTCTTGAAAGACCCATCAAATTCAGGTGAATTATTTGAATCCTGCCCAAAAGTAAGTAAATTAACCTAAAGTGGTTTTAATTGAGCGTTATGAGGGTCCATTTATCATCGTTTTAACTTTTGTAGGCTTTTCAAAATTTAATAACATCTTAGGTGTAAAATAAGTATTATAATAATGTTTTATGGTTAGATATGTACCTATCTGTTATTATTCTTAAATCTATAATTACAATAATTAAAAACTAAACATTTTTTATCGCGGAGAAATCCTCATGGATCGCTCTTTCACCCGAGGGAGTCAAAAGGGGTATGTCGGATTTTTACCGACTAAAAACGTTTTTTGCTGAGTCACAAGAAGCATTAGTATTACATTCGCGGCCCAGTAACGTTGGCCGGCGCTAGTGTTAGGGCCGGACCTATACGTGGGCTCTCTCATTAGCGTCCCTTATCGGGCGGTAGTCGCATTTCGTCGGATCTCTGCGTCTGTCCCGAATCAGGCGGGAACGCTACCCCGTTACGTCGTTATGGTACTTTGCATCTGTCCCATATCAGGCGACAGTACCACATGTTGGTTTGATGCCTTGCGTCTGTTCCCTCTTCAGCGGCCGTTACATCAAGTTGATTGTCGGAATCAAAGTTGACGGGCGTGGCTTGCACTCACCCAGACGTCACGTAGGCATTCATTTGCTACGGTCACCAGAACCGTAAACCATTCAAGTGTCGTGTTAAATTGTCTGGCAGCTTTGATGGAAGGGGGGCCTTGGCTTAACCGCCCAGACCGCGAGGAGACAACCTCTTTAAAAAACCCAAAGACCAGACGCTGGCCTGACTGGCCAGACGCTAGACGCTCACGTCAGCTGAGAAGCGGCAGACTGGGACAAGTCTGCCCACTAGGGGCCACCTGTGGGGGACCTCTCGACCCCGTAAAGTTTTAGAGTTGCCAATCGATAGGTGGCTCTCGATTGGTTGGCCGATTACTTAAATGGAGAACCAGAATTTAAACTAAATGATTTTGCCTGAAAGTTACAAACCAAACATAAGATAACTAAGAGTTTACTTTATATTTAAATGAAGTATATTTTATGTTTAAATGATTTAGAATTCAATAACATCGTTTATAGTTTATCGTTTATCTTTTGTCATCCCTGATGTTATACTTTGTCATTAATCTTGGTACATTAATCTGCGTGCATAGGCTATTCTCGTCACAAACTGTAACCAAATTGATGGTACTCTCAGAGAAATATAATATGAAGTACCGTTTTTTACAGGCAGTTAATATTTTTCTTTAACGGAAATGAACGTAGAGATTGACGTTATTCCGTTTTTACTAACATTTATTTACTGTTACTTCTCAGAAGAAAATAAACCAACAAAATACCAAAATTTGGGAAATATTACCATATTTTAATATAGAAGTATTCACGATAAAATTGATGTACCGTCGTAATACGTATCGGAAACTGTAATCTATACTCTAAAAAGTTAAGAGCTTATATTTTTAAGAACCTTCGCAGTTGAACTTAAAGGGAGATGCCCAAAAATTCGAGTTATGGACGATTTCGACTTAGGCGGATTTTTGTAAGATGTCGAGATGTAGGGGTTAAGAAATATTCCGACAAATTTTGATTTACAGAGGTGAAGTAAGAAATATATTCTAGTTATTAAAGGTAAAAAAACAACATTTTTATTTGCAAATTTAATGATACGTTACATTATGTTTTTTCTGTAAAATCTAATATTACTGTATTCGAGATATAGAAGGCTAATATTCTTTTGAGGTTTGAATTCGTACAGAGACTCCCAATCTTCTCAATTTAAAGAGGGTTGAGATTTCAAAAACGAAGATTTTTGGAGCGTGAAGGGAAAGGACCATAACATGTTTTGCGTTTTTGAGGTTTTGATTTGTCGAGCTTCGCCTTAGTATTCTACTATACAAGGAAAGTTAACATTTAAGATATCATGAGAGGCAAAAAATTCCACAATAAGCTTACCTTTACAAAGCTGTTAGTAAAAGAAACATCCTAATTAAAAGGCGGCTTGTGTTTTGTTTTACGAAACAGGAGCAATTGTTCTCAAACAAACAATAGAACAAAACGGTACAAACACAATGCTTAGCTGAATATTTGAAAGAAATAACGCTAATACAGATTTAACAGGTTACGTCTGTGACTTATTATGTTTTTCATTTGTAAAAGTGTTTTGAAGTGGGCTTGTGATGATGAAAGTGGAGTAAACTCTAAATTGCCCTAAATTACTCTAATTGATGTAAATATGCGCAATAACGTAATTTAGACTATTTTAAAGTGTCCATAGTATCCTTTTTAATTAGATTTTATTGCATTTTACGTTTTTGATCATGTTTTGAAAGTTGTTTATAAAGCAAAAAAATCTCCTGTTTGATATTGACTGTGCTGTAGCTACGACATCCTTCTCTGATATATGTGTCAAAACTGAAAGCGAAGTGCATCTTATTAGACCCTACAGTTCCGGGATTTGAATAGGACTACGGCATCCCCTACCTGTCGTAAGCGACAATTAAAAGGGGCTTCCGGGGTTGCAAACGGCTAGAGCGGGAGCTCGAACCGTTCAGTCAGGCGATCTCGGGAAGGATGGTGGGTGGTATGTGCGTTCGCTTACCGTCGTAAAGACTAGACGAAGCGGTGGGCTCAGTCACCCATCTGAGAGGAGTCCTCTTTGAGGCGCCGAGGTTGGCCACCGGGAGGTTTTAGAGCGGTAAAAATCCCACATAACCCTGCGTCGCTCCCACGGCGTCGGGTACCTTTGAAGGTTTCCTCCTCGAGAACAAAAAAAGTGCATTTTAATAAGACACAAGGATATCCCTGTGTATCCTTCCTTATGGGTACGTTTACCACGCTAATGACTATCCAGAGTGTTAATCCAGGCTATTAACTGTCCATGTGCAAACATTTCAGACAATTCCAAACAGTAGTTTTCGCGCGAAGCAGTAACAAACACAAATTTTCACGTTTATAGTATTGATAGGAAATAAGATTAATTAAACAACCTCATCATTGTCACTCGGTTATTTCATCTTCTTTTCCTTCTTTTTCTTTATAAAAATGAATGTTTGTTTGTATGTCCTCTATAGAATCGTAAACTATTAATTTGATCATGCGATGATCTTAGTTATGTGTTGTTAGTAGATGATGTTAATAGCAAAGTTATTAGTTCTGGTGTATTTTTTTATTTTTTTATTGCGTAGCAACGCGCGCAGGGTACAGCTAGTATGTTTTTTTTTTTTATTTGACTGAAGTAGCAAACGAGCATGCAGTCCACCTGATGGTAAGTGGTCACTGCCGCCCATGGACATCTGTAATCAACTTCGTACAGAACATGGGTTCCATCTGAAGTCAATCACAGATGCGTTGCTACTCCCGAGGACTATGATGGTCGCCTCATATAAAAGTGTGCCAGCAACCACACCCTTCTATCGAAACGCAAGAACTGCTTCACGCTAGAAATAGGTGTGGCGGTGGTACTTCCCCGGTCGAACTACACTGGTTCTACCACCTTTAAAATATAATTATTATATATATTTCATCAACAAATAATACATATCGTTATTATAAGTAAGGATAATAAGTTTTGTTGTTTTTCGTTCTTCCGCCTGGTCGCAGCACCGTGGGAGAGTATCATTTGTTGCTATTTGGCAACGAGCTCACGACAGACCGTCAGAAATTATTAATGATTCGATACATTACTTTGAAAGAATATTATTTAGCTATAAAATAATATTGTTTTAAGAAGAGACTTTATATAGATTTAGCTAGATGAAGAACGTCGAAAGAATACGCTCAGGTACATAGAATTCTTACATTAGGGATATATAAAAAACATACAACTTTAAATTCAATCCAAGATATTAAACAAAAATATTTTCTGGTATATATTATTTATCACTTAACTACCTTATTAACTATGATACTAGTAATTATATTAAACCACTCTTATTTTTTTTTATAAAATTCATGTAGTAGTCAATCATGCTACTACCACATTAGACATTTGTTATCAACCCCAAATAAGATTAGTCTTCCTTGAGATTGGCCAGAGATGCATAACATTGCTACCCTTTAAAGGACTAAGTTAGTGTACCTGTGTGTGTAGTGTTGAAGGTGGTAGAACAAAGTCATAGTACTCGGGAGTAGCAACGTATCTGTGATTGACTTCAGATAGAACCCATGTTCTGCATGAACTTGATTACAGTATATCTCCATAACCACATCTTTCAAACTTTCTACACTCACAGCTTTCTACACTCATAGCACCATAGTAGGATTTTCCCCTGTGGCGTGGGTACCATGGACACAATTCTAAACTCATCATTCAGATACCTGTCTGACCGGGAATCGAACCCGGGCCCCTTGCGCGTCGGACCGGTATGGTAACCTCTCCGCCACGCGGGTCGTCAAACTAGAGCACAACAGCATTTACCACTACATTATAATCCAGAAATAAGTGTGGTGGTGGTACCATCGGATTCAAACCACGAGTACTACTACAAGTAATATATTTTGTTCTCAGACCATCTTACTTGGCGACAGTGGCGTCGGGAAGACCTCTCTACTAGTGCAGTTCGAAACCGGAAAATTTCAAGCGGGAAATTTCTCAGCAACCGTCGGCATTGGATTTACGGTAAGTATTAAGTATATCTTTAAATACAGAACGTGATTATATAACTTTAAATTTAAAATACATTATATTTTAATGTTTATCTTGATATGACACATATTTCTAGTTAAAATGTAAAAAAAGAAGTCTCAGATTATTTAAAAGAAAAAACGTAATGAAACTGGCTTTACTTAATTTATATTAAGTAAAGCCAGTTTCATTACGTAAAGTAATAATATAGTATAGAAGAGTGGAAATATATGTATCTATAGTACACGCGTATTGAGTCGATTATACTGTAACACAAAAATAAAATAATCTCAGTCATGCATTACTTTTGTTGTTTCATTTAGTAATTGTTCTAAATAGATATATTTTATTCATATTATAATATTCTTTAAATATTGAAGAATTACTTATTTTGTAAATGCTTATTTAAAAGAGAGGTTCCCGAAAAATATCTTAAGATTTTTGATGTCGCGTCTTCTAGACGAATACTGTCTGTCACCAGCGTTGCCAGACGGCCCCATTTTTTTGATCAAAATTAAATGTCTCGCGCGGGACAGGCTCAGTCCCGATTTTCGGGAAGAACTGGACCTTTGCAAAAAAGGTCGCCTTATGAAATGACAATCAAAAAGGTCGTCAAATGTAGATCCTCCGGCTCCGTGTCCGCCGCTTTTGACTACGAAATCCCGCTTTTTTTCAATCAAAAAGTTTCAAAACCCTGACTTCATAAAAAAAATTTGGCAACGCTGAATGTCACCCACACATTGTAAATCGGCACATTTTTCATATCATTTGTATGCTACTGTTATCTTCTGGTGTTGTGGAAGAAACCTAAAATCCCAAAAATATACGTGTATTTTATAACGAAGGAGAAAAAATATATCTACAGTCTTGAATACAAGATAAGAAGACCATTATATACGTTGACTATTATACTCTAAAACACGTAAAGTATCTTACGCATCCCAGTCTAAATACAAACAAATTATGGTTCTAAAAACAAAGAAAGACAGGAAGGCATTTAATGCCAAAACAATGCTTATTATCAACAAGATGTTTACAACGTAAACAAACATCGTCTATAGCAAATGAGCCAATTAAGAAAAGTAGCTGCCTCCGGCGGATCGCTTCTTACGTTTCATGCTATCCTGGTACAGACTTCAAACATGTACAAATATTATGTTTCAATTGTTCTTATAAATTAATGTATTTTTTGTTTGAGATCATAAAATATTTTTCCATTTTCAAACAAAATATTTTCTTCTCTAATATTTGCTTACGTTTTTGAGAACACTCAACGCTGTTTTTATTTATAAAACCCCTGTTTTGTTAACCATTGTTTTTTTTCTAATATAGAAGTATGTTGAGCATGCAGTCCACCTGCTGGTACTGGTACGTGACCACTGGAAATCTGTAAATCTGTACTGAACTCCAAATAGGTTTTTTTTTTATTTTTTTATTTTTTTTTTAAATACTGAAGTAGCAAACGAGCATACAGTCCACCTGATGGTAAGTGGTCACCGCTGCTCATGGACATCTGTAAGCAACTTCATATAGAACATAGGTTCTATCTAAAGTCAATCACAGATGTGTTGCTACTCCCGAGGACTAGGATGGTCGCCTCATTTAAAGTGTGATTAAAATTCTATCGCAGTCCCTGCTACCTCTGAACACATAGGCATCTTTAGATAAGTACTTTACAAACCAGCCTACAGCTATAATTAAAGATGATGTTATGAAGTATAGTTATGGATATTTCTTGCAAAGTTAAGACACGAAGGATTCTATCACTTATTTGTTCTGTTTAATATTAGGTCCTATTAGAGCTTTATGTGTATTATTTAAAATGGATCAATTTACTTTTTACATTAAGAAGTATATATATTATTATACTTTAGTGTAACCAATACATACGTACACTTTATTCTATAATTTATTCAATTCAATATTTAAACAGTATTCAGTATTAGGATTCTACTAAAAGATTCTTTTGTTCATCGTTGAATCTTTTGTGGAATATTCGAGTCTATTAACTAATACAAAAAAAATCCAATAGAAACGGTTGATATGTGATTGCAGTACGAAATCGAACACATCTTTATTGAATAAAAGAAAAGCACTCATTCTAAGTGAGTGCGTTTCAATTAGAAAAGAGGTCGTACGCCAGAAGCGCCGGGCGCTAAGTGACCTCTCTTGTTCACAGAACTCCTGTTGAGCTTGTTGGTATGTTATTTGATCAGGATTTAGAAAAAGTGCTTTGTTATTGACGAAATAGCGAATGCTAAGGCTTTTGTTCAATGTTCAGCAAGAATATGAAAATTTTACTTTTATATGTCCTGTTATGCAAGATCGCAAGTCAAATTAAATAGATTTGTCGAGAAGATTTGACTATTAGAACTGTATGAAATCTCGGTATACGACGCTATAATTACGTAATATATAAATCAATAATATCTCACAGAGAAACAATTCAAATGTTACGTGGTGATTAACTTCAAATCAATTCGTATATATTTATACGAATGTATTATCGAGTGTGTAATATTTTTGTAGTTATTGGTATTTTTTGTATAAAAGCACCCGTTAAGATTGAAAGAAAAGCACTCATTGTAAGTGAGTGCGTTTCAATCAGAAAAGAGGTCGTACGCCAGAAGCGCCGGGCGCTAAGTGACCTCTCTTGTTCAGAGAACTCCTGTCGAGCTTACTTCCATAAGTTATTTGAACAGGAAGTCAGAAACGAAGTATTTATTTACTAACACAATAGCAAATAGACGTACACAGGCTTATGATGTTCAGTAGTGGTTTAAAAATAATGCTGGGCATGGGTCTTCTCTCGGAATGAGTTATACTCTCTAGTCCTCCGCCCTGGCCAAGTGCGAATTGGTGAACACATATATGTATATTTGAGTGCAAGTCTCTCGTAAGTTCACTCAAATTCAATATTATTCCTAAGAGACAGTGAGACGAAATTAAAATGGATTTAGTTTCCACTTCAACAGAAATAACGTAACATCTTAATTTTAATTACACTCATCGTAATATGTATCATACATCTAAGTCTAAGTATTAACTTCAGACATTAATTTCACATGTTAAACGAGAAAGTAACTGTACAAACGATTCCGAAACTAATTCTCAAATGAATTCTAAAAGCAGTTAGGATGAACGGCGGTTAGTTAGTCTACAGCGTTGAGATAATTACTCAAATCCACTTTAACATAACCAACCCTCTATTTACTTTGAAATAAGCTCAGATGATTCTAAGATAAATTATTTACGAAACTTCACGATAATGTTTTGATGGTTAAAATCAACATTAAAAGCATCGACCTCATAAGGCGATTGGTTTAATGTCAGCGAATAAATATGCAAAAAATCCGAATATGTAATTGCTCAACGGTTGTAAGGCAATTACGTAGGTTTTATAAGTGGTAGAACCAGTGTGGTTCGCCCGGGGAAGTACCACCACCACACCTATTTCTAGCGTGAAGTAGTTCTTGCAATGGAAGGGTATGTTGCCGGCACACTTTTATATGAGTCGAACTTAGTCCTCGGGAGTAGCAACGCATCTGTAATTGACTTGCTTGCAGATGTCCATGGGCGGCAGTGACCACTTACCATCAGGTGGACTGCATGCTCGTTTCCTACTTCAATCTTATATAAAAAGGTTTATAAACAACAAAAATGTTTTGAGAACCGAGAGTAAGTAATTATAGAAAATTCTATATTATTTAATTTTTTTGTTTCTTGTGTTGGGCTTTGTCTGTTTGTTTGACATCACGAAAAATAAAAATTACTGTGGGTAATTTAACGGATTCAAAATATAACGGGTTCTGATCCCGGCCAGAAAGATATCTAAATTTTTAAATTTGTTTAGATTATTTCTTAATTTATCGCTTTCATATAATATCTTTACGTCGAACAAGTACCTTCGAAATGTTATGCTTTCTGAGTATTTCTACGTAAATGTTGATAATCAACATATTGAGTTTGTGTTATTATCGGATTTTATCATTTAGTATGGTAATTGTTATTGATATGTTACGTTGATAGTTTGGAATCAAATCTTAATCAATTTGAGAGAGCGTGTATTGTTAAAGGATCTGTAACAATTACTTCAGCCTTTTTATCCGACTTGGTCTGAAGGATAATGTTTACGAGTATATATAATAGTAATATACAGTAGGAATGTAAATTTGGTATTTTTTTTTGGCGCGGTACAGAGTCTGAACGGCTTCAAGGATTTTGATGTTTGGCACATCATTGGATTCGTTTCAGCTTCATGTGTGACGTAGGCTATTTATTTTTTTTACATATGGGAAAAAAGGGGAAACGGGCGAATATTTTTTTACCTTGGGCTACAACTCATTATTGTCCCACTGCTGGGCACGGATCTTCTCTCAGAATGAGAGTTTTAGGCCATACTCCACATTAGGTGCACGTTGTCGTACACCGGAAAGTGTAGGGGACAGTCACGCTCCCCAAGAGATGAGCCCGTAAGAGGCGCCGCGCTAGGGGGCACCGGTGCGTTCCGATGGAGATCCTGGGATCCCTGCTGGCGCAGAGGAAGGCCACCGAGGAGGTTATTGTGAGTAAATTCCCCACATAACCGGGAGTCTCTCCCAAGGCTTCGGTGTACCTTTTGAAGGTTTTCTTCCCGTCACAAAAAAAAAGCTAGAAGAAAACGAAAATTTCTTACTCAGATAGATATATGAAAATTCTAGTTTTAAACTAAAAACACACACGAATAAAACAACTTACGAACTAACTCCGTAATAAGGATTGAAACAAACGAAAGCTACAAATTCAAAAGCTGAACTGAGAAATATAATCCTTTTGTGCGCTGTTTCATTAATGTACGAACAACGAAGCGAGTAGTTTTGAAGCACGTAATTTTGAAAAGATTTAACTTACTTAGTTACTGTGAAAATGTTCCTAAAGTACCTACTTGTAAATAAAAACAATACATGCAATAAAATTTAAAGTCCCGCATGTGTGTTGAATTTTTTGCAGAAGAAAAGGTTTGGGGGACTGCTTATCCGTAGTAGTAAAATTATCCAAAATATGTAGATTATTTGTTTGTGTGTTTAAAACAGTATCAAACCAAAACTATTGACTTTAATTGAAATGATAGAATATATATATTATTCATAATCTGTATCTTAAAATTTCATTACTATTTCGTCTATCAAAAGTTATTATAATAGAAAGCATTTTAAATACGCAGGTAAAACCGCGGCGCATAACTTTTATTTCATAAATAAATAATTTCATTACGTGAACTCTTCGTGGTTTGATATTTATTTTTTATCCCTTATAGGAAATTAAACGACTGCACAATCGTTATAATTATGATAATTGCAATTAGATAATTATAATTTACGTCCTTATCGGTAACAATTTTTGGGGTGATGAATACTTACCCTAATTAATAACTGTATAAAAAATTACCACCTATTTATATCAATAACACTGGATGACGTCGTTATTATCGAAACCAATAACTCTAATTAAGTTTTTTAAAGACTCTTCTTACGCTTTTTGCTGCCTTTACACCTAATTATTTTTTCCTGAATTTTTTTTTTTTTAAATCGTTTTCTAAACTTATTCCTTAAATTGTACGTTGTATCAATTCCTTAATCCGATTTTTGCGCCTTACCGATTCTTTATGTTCGCCTTCACTTTAAATCAGCACCCTAAGTAGGTCTGGAAGAAATCTTCAGCGAGTAGACCGCTTTTTGTATTTTAAAATTGTGATAACATTATATTATTTCCATTTTTGGGTACAATGACGTATAATAATATTGTTACTACCTGCATAATCCATCTAGCATTACTTAGCTTTGTTAGTTTTATAAAACTTTACAGTACGACTCACGGTGATGTGGGTACCATGAATGCATACAAATAAATATCAACACCCAGGCCTAAAAAAATAACACCCTAAATGCCACACCGGAGATCGAATGCGGAACCGTCAGCGTGTCAGACTGGTGTTGATTACATATCCACGCGAGTCATTCATAGCATTAATTCCGCATTTATCGTAACCACTCATTTACGTAACCCCGAAATAACTTTTAAAGCATTGGAATCCAATTAGAGTAAGTGCAAACCACATATGATTGAAACCTGCATCGACGTCAAAGCCAGCCACAGATTCAATTAATGAGATATTTGACGAGATTAAACCATGAATCCATCATGCCTAAATTCTGTGCCCTTAGTACAAGTTCACCTTTGCAATGTATCTACTAAGTACTCCGTCCTCGAACTAAGGGTACTGACCACTCCTACGACATCTGTATGGAACTTCCTATAGAACTTCACTGAACTTTCACTCCACGAAAAATACTGGGCTCATTCTCGTTTCATAGCCTAACGCATAACTTGCCCTCTCAATTTATGTGCGTATCAGAAATTAATTATCACTGCTTTTCGGTGAAGGAAAACATCATGAGGAAACTACACACCCGAGAGTTCTTTAAAAAAAAAAGGTGTGTGAACTCCACCAATTCGCACTTGGCCAGCGTGGACAGCCAAAAACTCTCTCATTCTGAGAGAAGACGTACCCAGCCGTGGGACAATAATGGGTTGTACCCAACTTTAGGTTCATCGCAAATAAGTAGCCACTCTTGAGAACTAACTTCTTTGTTAAATATATCATACACCATTCAGAGTTTTCAGACCACAACACCATACCGCAAAACTCAGGAGTTAGGCAGAAATGAGTGTTGCCATGGTGCCACCGAAGTCAGATCATAAAGAGTTCTACCACTGTAGAAACGTCTACTTCAATTTCATCAAAATCACACGTTATTAAAAACGCACTAGGCCGAGTGCGAGTCGGACTCCCGCACAAAGGGTTCCGGACCATCATAAATAAAAACGGCAAAAAAAAATCACTTATGTATCTACGGGAGCCCCTCTAAAATATTTATTTTATTTTGTTGTTACAGCTACAATAGAAATATTTATATCACTGGGACACTTTCAACTGTCTGACTTTATCGTACTTTATTGTTAGTGCCTTGTGACATACAAACAGACGGACAGACGAACAGCGGCGTTTTAGTAATCGGGCTCCGTTATTCCCCATTGAGTACGGAACCTTAAAATACATTATATATGTAGGTATGACGTTCACACCGAAATGAAAAACTTCACCAAACCAGCACCGAATTTTGCTTTCAAAGGCTATTGAATGTTACATTCGGAACGTTTTAAAACCGCAACAGTTAATTAATTTTCAGTCCGCGCTGCGCTCGCCGAAGTTTGAGTTAGAAAATGTTATTCTAAATATTCCTTGTTTAATATAAAGTTTGATTACCTACAGATCTGTGATGGGTTTGATTTTGCTTTTATAAAGCATAAATAAATTCATGATAAAAACAATATTTCTATTTAGGGCTTTACGGGTCGTCACTGTAGTTCCGGGATCAGAATAGGGCTACGGTATCCCCTGCCTGTCGAAAGAGGCGACTAAAAGGGGCTTCCGGGATTGCGGGTGGCTAGAGTGGAAGCTTGAACAGTCCAGCCAGGCGATCCCGGGAAGGACGGTGGTACGTATGGTCGCATACCGCCGTAAAGACTAGACGGAGCGGTGGGCCCAGCCGCCCATCTGGGAGATACCCGATGAAGCAACGTGCTCAGAGGATTCCGGCTGCGATTCGTTTGGAGATCCCGGAGTCCTCTTTGCAGCGCTGAGGATGCCCACCGGGGGGGTTTTAGTGTGTAAAAATTCCACATAACCCTGTCGGTACCTTTTGAAGGTCTTCCCCTCGAGAAAAAAAAAAGTGAAGACTTAGATATAAAAAATATTTTAAAGGATACCGTATTCGTCGTATTTTTGTGTAAATCAATCCTATGAGGCCGATATTCTATTAAATATTCTATCAAGCTAATGGATATTAGTGACATTTCAAGCAGTTCTTGCATTTCGTTAGAACCGGCACACTTTTTAAGGCGGCCATCTTGCGTCTTGGTCCTCGGGGGTGATAACGCATCCGTAATTGACTTCATTTAGAACCTGTGTTCTGTATGTAGTTGCTCAAATTTTAAATTTAAAAAAAAAACGCTTAAAAAATATTTTCTTGTAATTATTACTTGTCTCCTTGGGTTCGGAAAACCGTTGTATTTAGTCGGGAAGCTGTGCATATATTTCCGAATTTTAATTTTTTTGTCTGTATCAGATCCGTCATTTAACCGATCAATCATTGTACGTAAATCGTATCATCTACGTAAAGTCGAGTATCGCGTGCAGTTCGAAGCGACGCGGGGGGAGGCTTCATCTCGGCGGAGCCTGTGATCCGTCAGTCGGTTTCTCCATCCCTCGGGACGCAGGACGTCGCATCCCGGGAACTTCGCGCCGTTGCTTAGTTACGGATAAGTTCGAGTTTACGGTTAAAGTGGCGGTAAATTGTTTTTGAGAAAAGGCTCTTATTGTAAATTTACTGAGATGTTTTCGTGTTTTCCATAGAATTGAAAGTGATGATGATTTTTTTTTTATATTTCGTGATCAGAAATATTTATGTTCAAAAATTGCAATAAATGATTAAAATATTTTTACTTCTCGGAAATAGTAACATTCGATAACAATAAAAAAATAAATTATTATTTTTTATCGCTACCGATATAACAAAAAAACTCCTAATGAAGAAACTAAACTGTTAAAGTAACGCAACTAGCAGTAGGCAGATAAAAAAGTTTATTTTTAAATAAATTAGTTTTTTTTTTCAAAAACTACATAGGTATTTATGAAAACGATAAATTAACAGTAGGTATAAAGGTGTTCGCTTAATTGATTTATAATTAATTTGGGGTTTCAGTCAAAGGTTTACGCACTTCTTTGTGATATTCCCCCTCAAGGAAGCAATTACGTCTACGTCACTTGCCAAAAAGTAATTATACTTTACATGTGCCTTATAAGGATCGGAATTGATTTTGAAATTAATTATAACTTGTTTAGGCCAGATGGGTATGCGATAGTGAAGTAGATGATTTTGTGTAGAAGTCGGTTACTGTCAATGTTTGCTTGTCTGCACTACTTTGTCTGCACTACTATAAAAGGGTTATATTTTTCGTCTGTCAATGCGTTTTTCAAATATATTTATTTAATGCAGTCTATGTGCATATCTAAAAAGCACAAAGTAATAGATTCATACAAATTTAAAACTTCACACTTGAACTGAAAACTCTCTCCAATGAAATGTCCTAGAACGTATTAAATATTTTAGTACAAAATAAGACAATTACGTATCTCTTGTGTAATGTAAATTCTGTGTGATACGTTTACCAAAAAAAATAAGTAAATTCTGAAGAATCATTTAATGATACTTCAGATTCTATTTCGGTACCTTAAATGTGCTCATAAAATATGTTGTGTAAATGTCTATCTTCTTTGATTGCCTCTAGTTAAGATGGCTTAGCTGTTAACTATAAAAGCCCGTATAATATAAAATTGTCAAGACTTGAAATTGAAGTAACGTTTTTCATTTAGTCGAACGTTCAAATATACTTTCAATGTGCGAATCTATCAAATGCAACATTGACTCTCTTGTGTAAGCGCCATAAATTGTTTAGTTGGAAGTAGAATCAATAGTGTGACAGGGAATTGAAGGGAACACACCTAATTCGAACAATTTTTTCTCGGCTTGGTACTATTTTTACTAATTACACACTTTAAAGATAAAACTAACAATTCTATGTACATTATATACAGAATAAATTATTTAAAAAAAAAACCTTTATATTAGATCTAAAAGATAAAAAAAATAAAAAATAAACAAAGAGTCCATACCGCTGCCTTTTAGGAGAAAAAGGTGGTAAGGTGGTTTCTTTTGCTTGGTACTTAATTATCCATAAATTATATCACACGTTAAGGGCGGAAGTGAGCCGATAAAGACTAAAGACAGGATTGTGTGACAAACCTGGGGAGGGGTCCCAAATTTAATAAGGTCACATTTTAAAATGTAAGTAAATGTTTTATATTATAATAGGTTCATATTATCTTTTCTTTTTGCGTGATTTCATGTTGACTTGATGGAATAATAATTAAATTTGGAATAAACATTTCGTAACTGTTGTGTTACTCTAATAACAATTGCAAAATTGTGACATTACACTAGGATCACATGCGAATGAAACCAGTTTTCAAGGTGGTAGAACCAGTGTAGTTCGACCGGGGAAGTACCACCGCCACGCCTATTTCAAGCGTGAAGCATTTCTTGCGTTTCAATAGAAGGGTGTGGTTGCCGGCACACTTTCACGTGAGGCGACCTTCTTAGTCCTCGGGAGTAGCAACGCATCCGTGATTGACTTCAGATGGAACCCATGTTCTGTATGAAGTTGATTACAGATGTCCATGGTCGGCAGTGACCACTTACCACCAGATGGACTGCATGTTCGTTTGTTACTTCAGTCAGATAAAAAAAAGCTATGACTAGGACGCAAAAGTGGTCAAAAAATCACGAAATCCGTGTAACATAATTTATACATATCCCTCTATTAGAAATCACCGTAATTCAAAACGGCTATGTATATTCTGGTTCAATCCTATTTACATCTTATAGCCCGAAGATAGGGAATTTTTATTCGCTGTGGGGAAAACTTCAATTTCGCTACGCAAAGCGCGTTTAAGCGTGTGTGTTTAATGAGTCGTGTAATGCCTATCCTTCGATTCGATGGAAACGGAGTACGGCGCTTGCGCAGATTATTATATGCTGTTATAAATTTTCTGGTGTCTTGTCCACGGTAAACACGTACTTACCATTTTTTATTCGATTAAAGCAACAAAAACAAGCAGTCCATCGGATGGAATCGTCACTGCCGCCAATGATCATCCATAAGCTACCTACTTCATATAGAACAAGAGTTTTTATCTGAAAGCAACCAGTGATGCGTTGCTACTCCCGAGGGCAGATGGTCGCCTCGTATAAAAGTGAGCCAGCAACCAAGAAAGGTGCAAAAAGAGCTCTCCTTCAAAGCTCAAGCTCTCAAGCTCTCCTTCCTCCTTCTCCTCCTACAAATATAAAGAAAACCACAACGTTCCATCAAAACGCAAGAACTGCTTCACGCTAGAAATAAATATGACTGTGGTACCTTTCCGGTCGAACCATATATGATCTACCTTTAGTTGTTACAAGTGATGTCAGTGTCTTGCCCACTATTCTGTGCCATTATTAGGCTCGAGTTTATTTCGTTTTCTCAAAACACTACCTAATTGTTTTGGCTTTTGCTCATTTCAAGAGCATTATATGATTTTAAACTAATATTATCGCGTAACTGATGCATTTTGATACATAACAGGTACTCACCATATGCGAGTTTGAATTCTTTAAGAATTCTTTTTGCCGATATTTCGACCCAGTTACATGGATCGTGGTCACGGCGCTACTGCGGTAGCAGGGAGAAACCGTTGACAAGCACTAGTGGCAGATTAACCTATCTACCCTACGACTAGTTCGTTTTTCCTTTTTAGGTTCCATATCATGACACACGAGACTAACTGTATCTTTACGCACGACGCTTTGCACTTTTTGTGATTTACATAAACTAACCACTGGATTCCACGTCTCCACCAACTTTAAACCATATTATCTGTTAATGTTATTAGGATGTATTTTGATCTCTATTGCTGCTTACTATTCGCGGGAAATACTGGCACTCAGCAGAGATCACCTGAGGATTATTTAGTTCTATCCAGTGCTTAGTACATTGTACGAGAGTAGCAACGCATCTGATTTATCATTCTAGATTAATTTTGCCGCGGAGTTGTCAACGGATTCTCCTTGCTATCGCAGATTCGAGGCAACGTAGTTGTGACTACGATCCAGGCAACTGAATCGAAATATAGGTAAATAATTAATCGTGTTAATTTTAATTAGTTAATTGACTACTCGTCACTACAAAGAATAAAACAAAGTCGCTTTCCGCTGTCTGTCCCTATGTATGCTTAGATCTTTAAAACTACGCTACGGATTTTAATGCAGTTTTTTTGATAGATATAGTGATTTAAGAGGTTTTTATGTATAATACATGCATAATATAGTGGATGAACTCTGATAATTTAAGATTTTTAACTTTTAGGCTGAACAAAGTTCGCCGTGTCAACTAGTAGGTATAATATAAAAAACCTAAAATAAATTGAAGCGTAAAATGTCTTCAATTTCTACACTTCACAGGTCTTTATTCACTATATTGCGGATAAAGCTTATCTCTTCAAATATCAACATAATAATGATATTCAAAAGCTTCGCACGTACCAAAGTGCTCCATATCCTATTCAGACATACTTTCGTGACTATACTTATTGTTTTGTTAGTGCATTTTGTCATGCTTCGTTTATAACTTTACTAGGTCATTCCCACACCAGGACGGTCACGGGTGGGTTTTAGTGCGGTAAAAATCCCACATAACCCAGCGTCGCTCCCACTGCGTTGGATACCTTTTGAAGGTTCCCCCCTTTGAAAACAAAAAAGGTCATTCCCAAGGCTTCGCTCCCTTCGGTCCCGACTACCATGGTAATTAATGTCCTATGTGCTAATCTAGGTCCTAAAATATCGTCCCTTCCGGGGTCGCTGGCGGCTAGAGTGGGAGCTCAAACCGTTCGGTCAGGCGACCGCGCGAAGGACGGCGGTATGTGTGGCCGCATACCGTCGTAAAACCAGACGAAGCGGTGAGCCCAGCTGCCCACCTATGAGGAGCCCGATGGGGCAACGCGCTCAGAGGACTCCGGTTGTGTTTCTTTGAAGCTCCTGGAGACCTCTTTGTAGCGCCAAGGTCAGCCACCGTGGGGAGGGGGGGGGGGGGGTAGTGCTATAAAAATCCCACATAACCCTGCGTCGCTCCCACGGCGTCAGTACCTTTTGAAGGTTTCCCCTCGAGAATAAAAAAAAACATGCGTGCGTACAAAGTACACATGTCAGAAGTGAAACTTCTTTGGCGAACTAATTTATAAATCTTGTTTATATTTATACAAATCTAAAACTTTAAATTTCCAAGATTAAGAGGAAGGGAAAAAGGCGTGATACGACGTTCGCTCTGTCTCACTTTTTCTCTCAATCTTTCTCACTCGCTTGCTCCCTACTCTCACTCCACGGCTAGTTGCTCATGCTACGTTCGCCCTGTCTTACTCTCTCTCAATCGGTCTCGATCACTCTCTCTCTCTTTTCCGACACTTCCGTTGCATACCGGCGTGACGTTTCATCTGTAAAAATTTTACCCTCATGCGCCTAAAGAAGTTTCACTTCAAAAAATGTTTACATGAAAGATTAACAGACATCCTCACGAACTTAAATTATAAGAGCGAAACATGTAATGAATTTGAAAATTTTAATTACTGTTCCATTACTTATCCCTCAGCGGGGCATATGCCTCACACAACTGAAACAGGACGTGAAGCGTATACCACCATGCCGGTCCATTGCTCCGTAGATAGAGTTAGTGGCCACTGATTAACCTTTGTCAGATATTTACAAACTTAGCCTCCGCCGAGGTTCAACGACTAACATCCCTTGATAACGGCAGATATTGACGGCTTACGGTACCTGTATGAAATTCTAACCACTAAAGGTCACCCATCCAACTAACAAACGCGCACAACGTACAGATGTTCCCGTACGAATATTTGTATATACTTATAAAACATATACATTTTTTTAGTATTACCACTTTACTATCAAGACTCTTCATGAAAATAATATCAAAATAGTAGCCCAGACTCCATAATTATGTTAGCACAAATTGGGCAAGTTGATAATATGTTACTCATGTACATCAAATATATTACATATTATCATTAAACGAATAAACGAAGGCTCTTGTGCTTTTAGCTCAAACGTTGTAATTGCGACTCGTAATTAAATTTACCTACATATTGCGAAATAATTACGAGTATCAACCATTATTTGTTGATAGCTCTCATCATAGGATAATGACCTAAAATGTTCATTAACGAAATAGATATGGCTGACCAAATCTTTTTACGTTTACGTAATTCGGAATACGTATTTTTGAAATAGGATTAGCAAATTAACAGCGAGTTAATTTGAGTATGAATGTAGGTAAAAGACACATACCTACTTATAGGCCAGCATAGTCCCACGGTACAAATAACACAGTATGGAAACTAAGCCTAATTGATAAAATAATTACCTACACTCTATTGAAGCAATAGGATTGTCTCTATATTATTTTTTAATAATAGTGTTATTATTTTTTATTTTAGCATCTACTGTCCTGTAGTCATCAATCAATCGAATTGAAATATCTACGCAGCTTACAAATAATATAAGTAAGTAATCTCATGGCGTCGGTTAATCCCAGCATTCCGATACTTATTATTATAATTTTGTGTGACGCCACGTCTTGACACGACACTCGCTATGTACCTATGTTTGTATCGTATGTTTGAATGAGTGTGCCCTTTACAAACGTTTGTAGCCTGTTTCCATACTGTTCCCCATATTTCTACTGTGATAGTCCTCGGGAGTAACAACGCACCTGTGGTTATCCTTAGGTAAGATTTATTTTATCTAGGATTGATAAGATGGTACCATCGCCTCACTTATTTCTAACGTGAAGCAGTTTTGCGTTACGGTGGAAGGTTGTGGTTTCCGGTTATTTTTTATTTAAGGCGACCATTTTAGACTTCGGGAGTAGCAACGCATCTGTGACTGACTTCAGATAGAAGCCCTATTCTATATGAAGTTGCTTATAGATGTGTATTAACAGCTAATTTAATCTCACAATAACGTCCATGAGTGGCCGCTTACCATCCGGTGGACTGCATGCTCGTTTGATACTTTAAACGGATAAAATAAAGGTTAGGTTATGCTTTTATATGGTCTGCATACTCGTTTGCTATTTCCACTTTATTAAAAAGTTTTTGTCTACCTACTATTTCAAATAACAGCACTATTATATAATTAATTTATACTGTTAAATGAAAAATAACGCAGCTATTCAAAACAAAAATTGATTTTGCGCGCTGAGCCGCGTCAAACATGAAAGCGGTAACGCGGGAAAATTTCCGACACCTAGTTACATACGGCCATGCAAAGTGATGTCTGATCGCAAGCGAGTGACGAGTAACGAGTCATTAGTACAGTAGTTTTTGTTTCCAATAGTACTACAACATTTTTTTTTATCTGAAGTAACAAACGAGCATGCAGTCCACCTGATGGTAAGTGGCCACTGGCGGCCATGGACATCTGTAATCAACTTCATGCAGAACATGGATCTGAAGTCAATCACAGATGCGTTGCTACTACCGAGGACTGTGATGGTCGCCTCATGTGAAAGTGTGCCGGCAACCACGCCCTACAATGTTAACTGAATGACAATAACTCAAATTTGATTCGACTATCTTAGTCCGCAGATCCCTTGAGATTAGCATCACATCTGATAATAACTTTAGACAGAATCCCTGTCATATATGAAGTTGGTTTCTGATTTGTATTAACAGCTACTTTAATCTCATAAAAACGTATTTGTTTTACGTTTTAAAAAGCACATACAATAGGTACATATTGGCCCACTAATTTTCAGAACATTATTAGCTAGGCAATATTTGTAACTAAGCCTCTTCGTGTCAGTTTACTTAAAATCAACAGGTATTAAGTACGAAGATATAACATAATGATAAATATTCTATTCGGTTACATTAGACCATATAATAGTTAACGGGTATTCACGATATGCGGTTTTTGAATTCTTATAGAATTCTTTTTGCCGATATTCTTTTATTTAAAAAGAATTCTATAAGAATTCAAAAACCGCATATCGTGAGAACCCGTAAGTATTATAATGTATCGATTTCGCGATAATATTAGTCTAAAATCATATACATTAGACCTACCATTACATCTCACCTCTTGCAATACAGCAAGGTATCCATTTTCTTTTATTTTTATTTTACAAGCTTATCCCACCCACACGTTTTAGATTGAGCAGACGGCTACAATGGATTTCCAATTTTAATCCAGTGCAGAGTTGTTAACGGAAAACTACCTTAACAAAGGCTTTATTTTCGCTACAATGAAAATTTCAATCAGTCATTTTATACATAGAAAAGTGAAAATATAAGTCGAATAGTTCTGTTTAACTTGTTATATTTGAGCTTGGGTTTCGTAATGATCAAAACTAATAGGTCTATTTTATGTCTCCCGCTGGGCCTGTCACTACACAACTAAAGGCGATCTGAAACGTTCTGCCTAATTCGAATTTCTCGAGGTATAGCTTAGTGACTAGATCGTTTCCAATGTTTTAACCAGTCTTGGGTTCCTAGATTCAACTGCTATTCACTATTATAAAGAGATATGATGATAAAAACAATTATAAGTGGGAACTATGTGTGGGAACTATTCTCGAAAACAATCGACCTAACATTAAAAGCAGGGACGTTTTGGAGATACGTAACTGTAAGTGATACTATCGAATAACTGACATAAAAATCTAATGGAAATTGTAAACAAGGCCGTAAAAGAATTTTGAATTATTTCGGCGGGTAGCGGGTACAACCCAATAATGACCCACTGCTGGGCACGGGTCTTCTCTCAGAATGAGAGAGTTTTAGGCCATAGTCCACCGCGCTGGCCAAGTGCGAATTGGAGGACTTCACACATCTCCGAGATTTTTTTTAAAGAACTTTCGGGTTCCTCACGATGTTTCCTTCATTTCACCGGAAAGCAGTAATAATTAATTTCTAATACGCACATAAATCAGTGGTGTGTGCCTGGGTTTGAACCTCGGACCTCCCGATTGAGAGGTCATGAATGAATTATTTCGGACAAAGGCGAAATCTAAATCTAAAATACGTTATGAAGCGTTTTTCCCACGATTATGAATGTAAGTAGGACAATAGATTTGACGAATCGGCTCAAATAATCATCTGGTTACATTTACCTACAATACTCTTACAATTCCGTTAAAACCAATATCCATAACTGAAACCCTCCGAAAATATAACCATATTTTAAAAAGGGATTTTTTATATCTGTAGGTACTGATACTTATCCAGATTCTAAATTTCATATTCATAATTCCTAATTAAAAGCCGTTAGCCATTAGCCGTCATCAATACAATTTACATTCGGTTCCGAGGTTTTTTATTATAATTGGAAATAGCAAACGAGCATGCAATTCACCAGATATTAAGCGGCCACTGCCACCCATGGACACCTGTAATAACCCCACATAAGATCAAAGATGATGATCATGAGATGAAAATCTCACTTATCTCGTGTATCTAAAAGTCGTTTTGCCACATCTAATATATAAAATTCTCGTGTCACAGTTTTTGTTTGCCATACTCCTCCGAAACGGCTTGACCGATTTTTACCAAATTTTATATGCTTATTCAGTAGGTCTGAGAATCGGCCAACATCTATTTTTCAAGGGTTGTCCACCCTTAACATTTTTTTTAATTTTTATATGGCAAAACAAAGTTTGTCGGGATAGCTAGTGTACCTATAAATATACTTAGATTGCGTTTGGTTACCATTTCCATTTTGATCCTATTTGATATTCCGTGATCGGGGGTGCGAAATCGGTCGGTGTCAGCAACTTTCCTTTTCCTGACTACCGTTTGGAACTGCGGAACTTTGTGACTTATATTATACGAATGTGCTAAAAGTATTTGTGCTCTTTATAATAAATAATAATAAAAACCATTTATTTTCTCTCACAATAAGCACTTAATCTATAGACATGAAACAAGAGTGAAACAATATAAGTAATCTGTAAGCCTAACCTAATGTGGTGCTGGAGGAGGATGCTCGGAGTATCATGGACGGAACACCGCACAAACGCCTCTATACTTAAAGAACTTAGCATAAGAGTACGACTATCAGCTCTAGTGCAAAGTCGCATTCTAAAGTTTTTCGCCACGTCACTAGGAGAGGAAACGACTCCATCGAACGTCTGGTAGTTCAAGGCAGAGTGGAAGGCACCAGATCACGAGGTAGATCACCGATGCGATGGACCGACCAAATCAAGTCCGCCGTGGGCGGTCCATTGTATGAATGTACCAGAAACCTCGAATAGAGCGAAATGGCGTGAGATAGTGGGGAAAATTACATCTGCCAATAATGCGACTGCATGATGATGAAAAGAAGAAGAAGCCTAACGTTGTGAGAGATGCCCTCCCTCGGATAGATTACAGAGTACATTTATTAGATATGTTAACTGAGAAAAAAACCAAATTATCCTAGTTAATAATAAAATATATGTTATGATCAACGTAACGAGAATTTCAAATTAGATTGCTCTTTGCAATATTATACAGAATCCAAGGCAGCAATGCATGATAGAGTAAATACCAAACTTTTATACTGTACGTTTCGTTTAATTTTTATTAATATTAAAATTATTTTATAAATTCTTTATCTTAGATGTTGTATGCATAAGTGAAAACAGCTACCATTGTATGAAGATAAATTGAGTGCTTTGTTAAAACTAATATGAAACGATTTAAGTAAGTACCCAATCGTGTTCTACTACTACATATACCTTTAAGACTCACTTATATTTATGTATTCATATCCAAACCAGTAGATGGAAAAATGTATGATGTTCCTACATTTTTGCATCTACTGGTATATTATTCGAAGCCCATTAACTATCCCGTCATCGAGAGCCATCGTTCAAATCTGCGAAACTTGTAGCTTAATCGTTTAAAGGATAGTATTTATGCCCTTTGTGTGTATAAAATATATGAATTCCAAAGAACTCGCCTACTATCATATAATTATTTATCATTATTATTGTTAAAACACGACACTTTCAACACTCATACCACACTAGGATTTTCTCCTGTGTCGTGGGCACCATGGACATACACAAGACGAATACACAAACACCCAGACCCAGAACAAGAATCTAAACTCATCATTCAGAAACCTGTTTGGCCGGGAATCAAACTCGAGACCCATTGCGCGGCATACCGGTATGGTAACCGCTCGGCCACGCGGGTCGTCAGATTATTTGATTTCAAATAATGTAGTTTAGTCTGCTCCATAGTCAAGTTTAGCCACTCAACGTAAAATTCAAAATGCGCCCTAAATCGACGGCTTAAACTGTACATAAAACTAACTTTTATAATTCTACTTAGGGCTTCAGTAAAACAGATTAGTTAATAGCAAAAAATTAACCTAATAGACGACAGCAAGTTGCCTATAATATATTATCATTAATCTAAATATAAATATTTAACATGTTACACTTGAACATTAGCGACAGCGACAAGGAAAAGTAATTTGGAATTCATTTTTTGAAATTTGACCAGCTTGACCCATCAAATGACACTAACTTGCCTGTATTTAAAAAGAAATTTAAAGGACAAATTTCATACATTGGGGTCTAATATATTGGTGACAGTTGACAAAACGAAGGAGGGGGATGTCCAGCAGAAGGTCTTAAAAGTCAATTGAATGGACTATGGTCCGCGCGAACGAATTCGCGGGTTCTTGTTGTACAATATACATTTGTTAAAACTAATTGAAGTTGAGAAAATAGCTTGACTTTGTCGCGTTGAGAATACAGCTTAGTGATGTAACGAATATTCGCATTCGCAAGAATTGGTGCGAATGTTTTGCGAATATTGAATGCTTCGCAAATCTCTCCATATTGAAATCGAACTGCAATTGACGACCTAAAAAAAAGGTCGTCAAATTAAGATCCCCTTGATAGATAGAAATAACCAACATTCGCATTCGCGAATGTTCAAATAATGACATTCGCTACATCACTAGTACCACGTGCAACACTCCTAACGCTTCGCGCTTCTTCGTCTTGTTAAGACGTGCGATGGAATCAAAGGTTGCGATGCACGATTTTGTTAACTTCGTACGTTTTGAGCATGTTTCTATCAAGAGGCAAAAAAAAAATTCATACTACACGTCCTTTACACAAGTAACATCGTAAAAAAATTTAATACAAAAAACCTGTCTGCTTATAACTTGAACTTAGTTTAGACTATCTTTTTGCCGCGGGTTCGTCTGCTTTGCAAACTTTAGCATTTATAATATTACTAGCTTTTACCCCACATATAAATGTAAAAGATCATTACATTCCAACAGAACTAAATCAATGTGATTTAATATAATATATATACATTTTTTAATAAATACATATTTCAATAAAGTTTCCTATGTTTTTTCTTATACCTTTAAGAATATTTGTACAAAGTTTCACGATAATCGGTCGAGTAGTTTTGGCATCAAAGCGTAACAAACAAACTTACACTTACATTTATGATATTAGTAGGGAAGTAGATTAAGAAAGAAAAGAAAAGAAAAGTAAAGATTAAGAGAGATATTTCCACTTTACCACATTGTATAGCTCAATTTGAGTACAAAAAAATAGGAGCACTAAATTAAAAAATAAACACCTACAGAATTCGTTATTTTTAATTTCGTTACTTTTTCCATTTTGATCTTAATTGATATTCTGTCATCGGCGGGTTCCGGTGAAATCAGTCAGTGTCGGTATGCTTTCCCTATTTTGGAACTGTGAGGCTTTACGGCTTATTGGAATGGCCGAATATTCTTTGTGGCTTTTGGCTGGAAAAATTAAAAAAGAACAAAAGGCGACAGCGACGCGTGAAAGAGCAAATAATTCTTCAACTCATACCTTACAAAGGTATGAGTTGAAGAACTTTTGTTAAATTGATTTACTTATATTAAATCATAGTAAGAAAGAAAGAAAGAAATACTTATGTGTAAAAATACTACAACATAATGTGGCATTACAAATAGCATGCATGACTTCCGATAAGAACATTGTCGCATTGTCCACCATTATTGTCGCACTGCTGGGCACGGGTCTTCTCTCAGAATGAAAGAGTTATAGGCCATAGTCCACCGCGCTGGCCAAGTGCGAATTGGTGGACGATAAGAACATTGCTGCAGTAAAAATTTACAAAAGGACGTAACAGTAGTGACAACTACAAAATGGTTACTCTTCAATTGTGACTTCAGTACAAGTCACGTCACTTTGTATGAAATGTGAACTTGAGCCGAAATGAAAGCGGTGGTTAGTTTATGTAAATCGATAATAGTGCAAAGTGTGGTCCGTAAGGATACAGTTAGTGTTGTGTGTCGTGTAGGGATTGCAATCCGGAAAACCGGATCCGGTAATCCGGCGGATCCGGCACATATTTACACAAACCGGATCCGGTACCAATTCATCACCGGATCCGAACCACCACCGGATCCGGTGATTGTATACTTTAACAAAGATTTCACATTACAAAAATAATTACCGATAGAAATCGATCCTTTTTTTACACTGTTTTAACCGGTCGATTAATGCCGCCGGATCCGATCGGATACGGCCGGATTGAGAAAAAAACGGCCGGATCCGGCCGGATTGCAATCCCTAGTGTCGTGATATGGAACCTAAAAAAGAAAAACGAACTAGACGTAGGGTAGATAGGTTAATTTACCACTAGTGCTTGTTTTGGTTCCTCCCCGCTACCGCAGTTTGGCCGTGACCACGATCCATGCAACTGGGTCGAAATATCGGCAAAAAGAATTCTATAAGAATTCATAAACCGCATATCGTGAGTACTCGTTAAGTATTATAATGTATCAATTCCGTGATAATACTAGTCTTAAATCATATATTGATAAAATTATTTTACAGAGACTTGAGAGAATGTTTTGTTGATTAATTTAATAATTCAAAAAAGTGCATACATATGAATAGCTTAACAATAAGTGTAATTAGGACTAGGTAAGGCACTACTATTTCACATGACGAGGTAAGATTTGACGCTTTTTATAAAATCTTTAAAAGAAAGAATGGACATGTTTGAATCAAATCCAACCCATACAGAGCTTTATTCTGTTGAAAGTAAGGCTAGAGTTGGACTTAACCTCAGACCGACAAATGAGACGCTCGGACATTACGACAGGAAATTTCACTCCTCAGCGACATAATTACCAAAGAGATGAAATATTCCGTGCAATTATAATACTTTCAACTCTATGAAAAGGTAACCTTTCAGAACCAAAATTGGTTTTTACCTTTTTCCTTATCCCTTAACTTTTGAAATCGACATTGTACTATCTAATACATATAGTGGTGTTATTCAATTCTACTGTGAAAAATATTTTAGACAAAATTGTGGTACATGCCTGAAAATCCAACCTCTAAGCTTAATAAGTCAAATTTTCAGCATTAGGCTATAACTGCTCTCAACACAATACATACCTCTGCCTAATAACATCGGTATAAACTTGCCGCCTTTTGGGTCGAAGGGTTTGTAAGGGTGTAAACATGATATCCCTTAGCCTTAACATCATAGGACTAGATGCTCGTTAACGGTTCTAATTAAAAAAGTCGTCTGCAAAGTTTTATCGTCGAATTATTATTTGACTACATTATCTGACCCATAAAGCAGAACAAACAGCTACGAACTAAATTTCGCATATAATTTATTATTGATGATGATAAAATTCAACTTTTTAAAACCTTTTTAAATTTATTTAGGTTGCCCTGTTCATTTAATAATTTGTTTGTCTTAAATTAAATAATTAAATGGAAAAATCAAGTCTTGGGGCAGTTCACTTGATTGAAAAGACGCCTAACGAATTTGTTTATTTTTCTGCTTGTTTGTTTATCTGCTTAATGCCCCAAATTGAAGAGGAATGTGGTGTACCTATGCACACCACATTCCTACCTATGTACCTAGATAAGTCCTACTCTACCGAATTATTTTCTATCTCTTAGTAAATGATCTACATCATAATTATCCTTATTTCAAAACCGTTTAACATATTTTTCTATTTAATTTATTTCGTATCCAAACAATGAAAGGTAATAGATATTAAAGAGTCAACAGGAATACATATACATACACTATAAAAGTACACAGTTCTGGTTCGACGATTTGTTTAAACAGTGCAATTCAATAAAGGCTTCCCATTCGGATGCAACCTTTGCAACGAGTAATGACGTGAAATATGATGAAAACAAAAACTAAAATTACTATCTGAGTCTACATATTTATTTACTCGTCAAGAATCTAGCATAGTCCTACTGCTCCAATGTCAAACAGGGTAGGGACTTAGATGGATGACCATTAGTGGCTAAATTTAATTAAATTCTAAATAAAACACCTAACTTCTGTGTAACTGTTGACTGAATTGTTTTCAATAGTATCTGGTCAGTGCGTTTAGTACGAGTTTATTAAGTTTCCTCAAAACAATCATTGTTTTCACCACTAAGTACATTGTAAAGTGCATTACAAGGCATGGCCAAAACGAAAACATTACCGTGCAGTTACTGATGCCGTATATTTTACCTTGTAATGCGTGTTAAGCTAATCCACATATTAGATACATTTGTGTATGAGGTGATATAATAGAATTAGAATTTCCTAGTAGAATTTCCTTTCTATTGTATTTGGACTCGATGACAGGTATTACCTACCATTCTCGTCAACCCATTATTGTCTCACTGCTGGGCATGGGTCTTCTCTCAGAATGAGAAAGTATTGCCATAGGCCACCGCGTTGGCCAGGTGCGGATTAGTGGACTTCACACACCTCCCAGAACCTTTTTTTTTATTTTAGAAAAATCTGTGATGCGTGCCGGGGTTTGAACCTCGGGCCTCCCGATCGAGAGGGTAAGTTATGGCCATGGATTGGTGGCCATTAGGCCACTGCTCAACAGGATATTACCATTACCACCACCCAACGAACATGTGTCTTGGTCGCTCACAAAAATCAACAATATCTGTATTCCGATATTTTGTATTTAGATACTTTTTATGTTTCCTTCTGTATCAATTGAAGATACACATTGTTCAAATAATATTGTGTCTAACCGTACTCCAAATATTATCTTTAACCCTTAAACATATTTTCTCACATTTTACCCAAACATACGTCTTTTATCAACTACCTACCTACTTATCCTAAACAAAATATATAATAGGGTTAGAGGGAGTATTTGTTTGTCTTCTACATTTTAGTGTTCCGTTTCATAAATTTTGATTAATAAATTGATAATTTAATAATAATAATAAATTAATAATTATTTGATTCGTCGGGCTCTTGCTACCGTGTCTATACCTGCGACATTAGAACCTACTGGTATGTTTAGAGGCGATGGCAAGAGGCGTTTATTTATAAATATATAATAATAAGTTCCTTACTGTTATTTATTTAACCCATTATTGTCCCACTACTGGGCACGGGTCATCTCTAAGAATGAAACAGTTTTAGGCCATAGTCCACAGCGCTAGCCAAGTGTGAATTGGTGGACTTCACATACCTCCGAGATTTTTTTTTTTAAAGAACTCTCGGGTGTGTAGGTTTCTCCCCGATGTTTTCCTTCATCGAAAAGCAGTGATAATTTATTTCTAATACGCACAAAAATCAGTGGTGCGTGCCTGGGTTTGAACCTCGAATCTCCCGATTGAGAGGGCAAGTTTCAATCATTAATTCATTAGGCTATCACTGCTCTATTAGGCTATCGCTGCTATGGCGTGTACAGAACCCTAAATGCGCAAGTTTGACTCACTCTTGACCGGTTTTTGAAAACCCTTATAATGGACAAATATATCACTCTTTATTCTACTGGACGAGGGTCACCCAGAATAATGAAATGTCCATTTAAAGGAATATACCTTTATTTGTTTTCCATTTATTTCAAACACTTGATTCTTACGTTACTTATACAAAAATAGTAGTCTGTTGTCGTTATGTGGAACTTGTTGCAATAAATATTGGAATGATAAACAGCTGCGTATTTGTTTTCCTCTGAATCGATTCCTAAATAGTGTAATCAATAGACACATTTACACTTCGTCCCTGTAGTTTCGGGATTATAATAGGGCTACGGTATCTCCTGCCTGTCGTAAGAGGCGACTAAAAGGAGCTTCCGGGGTTGCGAGCGGCTCGAGTGGGAGCTCGAACCGTTTGGTCAGGCGACCCCGCGATGGACGGCGGTATGTGTGGTCGCATATCGTCGTAAAGACCAGACGAAGCGGTGGGCCCAGCCGCCCATCTGTGAGGAACCCGATGGGGCAACGCGCTCAGAGGACTCCAGTTGCGTTCCTTTGGAGATCCCGGAGTCCTCTTTGTAGCGCCGAGGACGGCCACCGGGATCGGGGTCTTAGTGCGGTAAAACTCCCACATAACCCTGCGTCGTCGTCGCTCCCAAGGCGTTGTCACATTTACACTTTCAAAAACTTTTACATTAGACATTGGTTTATATCATTCTAGATCATGTAGGATGGTTTTGTGTTTTTACGCTGTAAATATTTAAGTGATAGTTCTTTAAGCGCCATAAGAGGGACAAAATAAGTAGATAGGTGCTGTACAACTACGTTACAATAAATAATTACCAAAAATATACTGGTATCTTTACTAATTATTGTCAATCCTCATATACAGTACTAGCTGTGCCCGCGACTTCGTCCGCGTGGCACGCAACGCAAGCCCTCAAGAATGAATAATTTTCCCCGTTTTTTTCACATTTTCCATTATTTCTTCGCTCCTAATAGTTGCAGCGTGATGTCATATAGCCTAAAGCCTTCCTCGATAAATGGTCTATTCAATACAAAAAGAATTTTTAAATTCGAACCAGTAGTTCCTGAGATTAGCGCGTTCAAACAAACAAACAAACAAACAAACTCTTCAGCTTTATATATTAGTATAGATTTTTCTGAAGATATATTCATAGGTACATGTAGGTAGTTAAATATTCATCTAAATAATATGTATCACAAAATTATATTATGTATTTGAGCGGTAGCCCTAGCTAAAGGCTAAATACACGATTCATCACATCAACACAAATGTTTCCCTTGTCATCTATCTGCCTACACAAGCTTCATGTCACACAATAAATTATAAAATTAGTGGACAGTCCAAGTGAAATATCCAATACAAATAAAAGAGAAAGGGTCTAGGGTAGCTTTTAACACTTTTAGTAGACAAGGGTCTGCATGATATGTAAGTTTACGGATCAGAAATGGACCAAGCTCTTTCCTGTTTAGAATTTTTTCTATATGGAATAAAACATAGGCTCACAAAGTGTCAAATAAATGTGTTTTCCGATACTGACTTAATGTATGTTTTTTTAAGTTATTGCATAGCTTATATCGCGGGCTTTGAGCGCGGCGACCGAATCAAGAAATTCCTTAACGAAAAAACCTAACATGCCTCCGCCTACCATGTAGAGCGCTCGCTTAACGTGTATGTATATGGTACAACAGTATTAAGCTTGCACAGGCCGAGACGAGCTGCTCGGAAATTGACGAATATGTAAGCAACTGTTTGTAAGAAAGTATACATAATAAAAGAAATAAAATGGAATTAATACCAAAGAAAAAAAATACTGCATTAATCTATATATTAATACGTGAAGCAAAAACTTGTGATTTTTAAGATACTTGCCGCAGACGGAATTATTTTTTGTCCTCGAGGATGACATCTTCAAAAGGTACCCGACGCCGTGGGAGCGACGCAAGGTTATGTACCTAATATATGTACCTACTTAGACCGAAGCATAGAAGACTTGACTTGGCTAATTTTTTCTCTTTTCACGACGATAATTTCGTATGATTTGTTTTCAATTTATCTTTGTGTCGAATGGACTTTACTATGAAATTTTAGAACCGGTTTCAAACCTTGTACATCCGGGGATGTATGTAGGTATAACAGTGACAAGGTGTACCGTATTTTTAACACACTTATGCCGTATATTCATGGATTTAATTAATTATACGCCATTGAATAATACACAAACATACACGCTTACTTTTACACATGTACAACAATGACCACACATTCTGTTTTATTATATAGTATGTTTTTTTTAAAATTGTGTTTGTATTGGATCAAATTATGTTAATACTTACATACAGTTATTGTTCGTTCAACGATAAACGTGTTTATCGTGATAAAATTTTACATTATTTATAACAAAAAATTGTAAGTATTTAAAAACACGACATTTGTAAAATCTATTTTGTGACTTCCCCTTTGTTAATTACTACGACAAAACAACTGGACATTTCAACAAAAAATGTTTTACCTTAAAATTAATTACCCTCATTCGTAACAAAGTCAAGCTTGCGAAACAGAGCACGAAAAATTGAGGTAGAGATACGTTGTACAATGTTTACGGAAACATTAGAAACAATGAAATGCTCGCGACGTAAGAAAATCATCAAGCTAGAAACCTGTCTTTGATGTTTTCTTGCGAAAATAAATTGAAAATATGTTGGATTAACTCAACTTGGTATTCAGATGAATATATTTTTCATAAATTGCTAATTTAAGATATTTTTAAACGTCGAAGTAGCAAAGGCATGCAGTTCACATCATTACACATTACAGACGTGTGGGTAGCTATGACAACTCACTGGCACTGCTACCCGTAGACGTCTGTAATGAAGGTGACGTCTGTAATGACCGTCCTAGTCCTTGGGAGTAGCTACGCATCTGTGAATGACTTATGATTAACTATGTTCTATATGAAGTTGCTTACAGATGTCCATGGGCGGCAGTGACCACTTACCATCAGGTGAACTGCATGCTCGTTTGCTACTTTAATCAGATAAAAGAATAAAAATGAAAAGTTCTGATTACAATACATTAATAAAACAATTAATATTGTTAATCCAAATTGGGCGTCGTGGTGAAACAGCGGAGCAAATTTTATATGATACTAGCTGTACCCAGCGCTACCCCATCACAAAAAAAACACCAGAAACCTTCGCGAGCTCATGAATAACAACTTTGCTAAAGATCATCACATGATCAAATGAATAGTTTACGATTCTATAGAGGACATACATACAAACATTTATTTTTATAAATGACAAGAAGAAAAGAAAGAAGATAAAATTGTAAAATGCAATTAAATGAGGGGTTTAACTACAACAGCTTGTTTATTATAATACTTAACGGCTACTCACGATATGCGGTTTATGAATTCTTATAGAATTATTTTTGCCGATATCGTGAGTACCCGTTAAGTATTATAATGTATCAATTCCGCGATAATACTAGTCTTAAATCATAGCTTGTTTATTTATTTTCAGTGCATTGAAATAAAAACATATTAAAAAAAAAACATATTATTAATTTTCTTAAACGAACAGAGAAAGCAATATATCTATATACTAGTACCTACTTAAACAGATGTAAACTCCATCTGGTAGTTGGATTGCTATCGACTGTCGAACAAACAGCGCCGTTCGGAGATCTTATTGAACCTTCCGGGTTAAACATCCGGAGCTTGTAAAGTAGGTACATACAGTTCATGTACGTCTGACGTACCAACTTTCCTTGTTTACCTTCCTTTGGGAGATGAATGTATTACTCTTTTCATGGTAATAAGAGTATAAATAATAAACAATATTTCAAATTGTCGTTATAATGTTATTTGACAATAATCCTGATACTTAAAAGTATTGGTGGTGCCAATCCATTATTGTCTTACTGCTGGGCACAGGTTTCCTCGTAGATTGAGAGAGTTTTTAAGGCATAGTCCGCCGCGCTGGCCAAGTGCGAATTGGTGAACTTCACACACCTCCGAGAACTTTTTTTAAAAGAACTTTTGGGTGTGTAGATTTCCTCACGATGTTCTCCTTCACCGAAAAGCAGTGATTTCAAACATTAGGCTACCACTGCTCTTAAGGGTTATTATACTATAATGAACTAACTTATTTATGCGGTTTTGTCTGCTTCGGTGTTGCCTACCAAGTTAATAAGCAGGTTTTCTGTGTTATTCCAGATCATAAACTGAATGATCACAAACATAAATAATCCTCACAAACTTTTGCCTTTTTAATACCTATATCAATTAATAAGACTTAAAAAAAATAAGTTTGTTTCGAATATTTGAGGCATAAAATATAATATTAGTCTAAATGCGAGTTATTACGTACGTACGAGCATCATTAAGTATGTTAACCTACACTTCAAGTTAAACTTCAAGTTATTTTAAAATTAGAAATAAATAAATACGTTTTATGATTTGTGAGTGTTTATATTGTTGGATAATTTAGGCATCGATATAGGTTTTTCTATATCGATGGTTGTAGGACTAGGCATTATTATTTTAAAAAACCTATATCATATGTTGAGATTAAATTCTATTTTGTACTTTTGTTTCTACCTCATAATACCTATCACATTCTGTGCATAATATCTATTGCAAATACTAAATAGTCGTCAAAATAAATAAATAACTATCCAATGTCTTGAATAGATTACGAAATAACTAGGTACCGTTAACTTAATCAAAAGCGGAAAATTGCCGGAAAATGCTCAATGAAACGCGTTAAAAGGCGGTATCCTATTTCCCTCGTAACGGCACTTTCGGCATTTTTGGGTGTCAAAGCCAGATTCGGGTGGCAAGTGATCGGCACATTCTCGAAGGCTGTTGAAAAATCAATCAGCTGACGATCTCAATTTTGAAACGATTCGTAGGTATTGTACAAAAAAGGCAAAAGACTTGTCGACTTGAAATAGTGTCTCCAATTTTCTCCACTAAAGTAATAATATTTTTGTCTTGTCTGCATTATAATCTTTAACGTTTTAAATAAATAAAAAGACTTGGCAATCGCAATAAACAATCTAATGTATATAACGAAGTGAAAGTTGAAATGAGTGACGTCAGGATGGTCGAGGAGTCTTCATTATTTTCCTTTCTTGAAGATTTGAAGTAAAACACAGGAATAAACTTCTTCGATTTATTCACAATTGCGGCGGTCCAATCGCTTCGACGGTTAAACAAGAAATCCTTTCTACCTTTTTTTTTTTTTTTTTGGCAAATGTGTAGTTACTGTTGGCCCTAGTGGCCTTTACAGCTTCACCGAGTTTTTTTTAAGGCGAGCCTAAAGCTCTAGCCGGGACAAGAAGACTTTGGGCTGGAAGGGAGGGATAGCTTTGGTCCCCGTTTCCGGTTTCCTCGACCTTCCTCCTTCACTAGAGGGAGGGACGGTTCCGGACCCGGCTAATGCCGACGTCCTGGCCTTCCACCTCTGGTTAAATAGGGATTGCGGCTGACCTAAGGGCACCTCCTGTGAGGTACGGACCTCGGCTTAGGTCAGTTGCGCTAATGTGGGGCACTGGCGATGCACGACCGATCACGCGGGGATACCTTGTGACGGTTGTGCTGTAATGGGGTCCTCGTCTCCGCCGGCGGGGACGGTGTGTGTAGAATCTGTTGTTGTTGAGTATGTGTAAGGGGCGGGGAGGGGGTTCTCCTTGCCGATGGGCGATATTTGCAGTTATCTTATCATCAGGATAGTCTAGGACATGTTTTGGGCGTCTATGTAGAGCGGGTGCATCCTTATCAGGGATGTACCTAGCTACATTGACCACAAGCTGATTGGGATGGTTTTCAGCTGTTTCAAAATAGCTTTTAGAAAGCTGCTTCATGTATTGAGCGATGGTAGGCAGCTCAAGATCTTTATGGAGGTCTACATTGCGCACGTACCACGGGCAGCCCGTGGCCATTCGTAAGAATCGATTCTGAAGCTTTTGGTATCTGTCAATGAGCCTTACATGTGCGAAGACTACACTGGCGTAAGTCATAATGGGCCTAACGCAAGCTTTGTAAAGGGTCACTTTATGACGAAGTGCCATTTTACTCTTCTTGCCTAACATATGATACAGTCGTCCTAGTACGAAAGCGGCTCTGTCTCTCGTTATTTTGATGTGCTGAGCGAAGGTTAACCTATTGTCTAGTGTGACACCTAGGTATTTAGCTGATAAGTCAGCTAAGGCCCAAGGGATGGGCTTACCGAAGACGAAACTTGTTTTAGTATCTGTCGGGTTCTGTGGGAGCAGTCCTTTTTACCCGAGAGGTAGTAAGCCCTTCTGGCGAAGTGGACCGCTTGACTTTTATCGGGATTTACCTCTATTCTCCATTTCCTAAACCATTCGCCTAAAGCGGTAGCCGCGGATTGGAGCTTTGAGGTGACAATTGAGGGTTTTGGGTGAGTGTAGTAGAGAGCGGTGTCATCCGCAAATAGAGCTAGTTCCACGTTTGGATGGCGAGGGACATCGCTTGTATAAAGCGTATACAGAAGTGGGGATAAGGCGGAGCCCTGGGGAACTCCAGCTCTTAATGAGCGAGGGGATGAGCGTGTGCCATCGACTCTGTAGCGGAATCGGCGATTTGATAAAAAGTCTCGTATGATGTTCACGAGCCTATCCGGCACTCCAAATTGGTAAAGCTTATAAAGCAAGCCTTTGTGCCAGACTTTATCAAACGCCTTAGCTACATCGAAGAAGAGAGCACCCGTGCCCCTAGATCTTTTTCTATTTAACCCTACGAGGATGTGCTCCGTGAGGCGGTGCACCTGTTGTACGCAGGAGTGCTGGGCTCTAAAGCCAAACTGCTCATCTAGAAGTAAATTTTTAGACTGGACGACCGCTCTGAGTCGGTTCAGAAGTAACTTTTCATAGATTTTCCCTAACGTGTTCAGGAGGCTAATGGGACGGTAGCTCGAAGGCGAAGCTCCTTTCTACCGGCGTTCGCTCGCCTTTTTATAACAATGTTTGGTGGTGTGACAATAACAAATTTATGGAGGGTAAACCTAATTACAATTGTTAAAATCACTAAATATTGCTAATTTAATAAATAAACAATTTTCGATTTTTAAACTTACTAAAATAATTCTTTTCGGCGACGTGTTTTTCATAAATACGCGGTGTCGCGCCCACATATTTAACATATGTAATACTTATGAGATGCATTGTATTTTTATACGATTGCCGAGTCAATATAGTTATTTAAAACGTTAGAGATTTAATAATGATATGGTCACTAGACGATGTTGTTTGGTTAGATAAATATATAACATAAGACAGAAGGTCCCATAAGTATAGGTAGACTGAATAAATTAAAAAACCGACTCGGTGTAACATGGATCTCACAACTTTTTTCGATAGAAGAACTGAGTTGCGAGACTTGGTTTTTAGACAAGTATTGTTTTTTAAGGGATAAAATCAACCAAAAACACATTACACACACTACCACGCATTTGACATAACACAGATAAGATAATAAACGAAATAAAACATTAAATGTCTTATTGATATAATTATGTATCTTACTGTGAAAACAAATAACGTCACAAATGTCAGATGTTTTTGTCAAAATACCCGCTATTGCTTTTAAATGCAGCTATTTTTTTATTTTATTTTTTTTACCTTTAACGGGTCTATTCAAAATCACTTAAAAATTAGTACAATTTTATTTAATTTGAGAAATATTTATGCTACTTTGGACAATATCAAGTTTAGTTTTTAAGTTGAATAACGATCGAATTTCGACCGTTGCTACGCAATTGAATAGTGATTTACAAAAACTCGTATCATAGATAATCTATGTCAGTGTTCCAATATATAAGGTAAAACGACTGTACATACCGAAATTTAAATACATTTCATGGATACAAAATTACCTCTAGATACATAAATCGAAAGCAATTTAAATTTTTTATCGAAATCCACGGAATTAATTCGGTTCGGTTGGTTCTACCGTGTTCTGATAGTGTCGACCCGCGTAGCGGAATAGACATAATAATAGTCTGTTCGATTTCGGGTTCGATTCCCGGCCACACAGATATCTAAACAAAGTATTTAGAATTGTTATTTGGATGTGAGTGTTGGTGTATTCGTCTCTGTGTGTCTGTAACACAGACGGTATCTAAGAATAGTTCTAGTGTGAGGTTATGAGTGTAGGAAGCGTTATTATTAAGCTATTGCATAGCTTTTATCGCGGGCTTCAAACGCGGCGACTGAATCAAGAAATTCCGTAACGAAAAAACCTAACACCGCCCGCTCCGCCTACCATGTAGAGCGGCGGAGGAACGCGTTCGCTTAACGCGTATGTATATGGTACGACAGTACGAAGCTCGCACGGATCGAGACGAGCTGCTCGGAAATCGGACGAATATATAAGCAGCTGTTTGTGAGAAAGTATATAGTATCAAAGAAAAAAAACTTGAATTAATGTGAAATAAAAAAAAACTGCATAAATAAATAAATAATTATTTTTGCATAAGTTGATAAAAAATGCTACGCAATAGCTTTACCGCGGCAGCACCGGAGTGCCGCAGGTTTTTTTTTTATTATTGTATGAACAGACGTACCTAATGTTTACACGACTTTGTGTAAGCATTTATTTTCCCCTATTGCACTGACTCAGAGAATTAATTTTCAAAAAATCCTTTTAATTGGTTGTTTATGTGATAAATCCCATAGAGTTAAATTCATTGAAGAAAATATTTAACTTACTTTTAGAAGTCTGTACAGGCCTAGATTGTGGCAGCATTTTTATTTTAATGTCAGTCTATTCGATGTCATCTTACAAGTAGTATAATTGCGGAGTTAGCTGAAATTTAGCACACATTTAGTTAGTGACCTAGATTAACACATAAAGTATTTTTAATTGTGGTAAATGTGATCGTGTGTGTGTGAGCAGGCGCAACCGCGGGATCACAGTACAAATATGGAACAGTATGGAAACTAAGCCTAGTTTATAAAATAATTAACTACACTCTATTGAAGCTATAGGGTTGCCTCTATATTTTTTTTAATAACTGTTATTAATTTTTATTTTAGCATCTACTGTCCTGTACTCATAAATAAATCGAATTGTAATATCTACGTAGTTTACAAATAATATAAGAATGTAATCTCACGGCTTCGGTTAATCCCAGCATGACGTTTAATACTGATACAATTTGTAGATCCTTGATTTTTGTAGACCTTTAACATGTAATTGTTAACAGGGTATATGAATGTAGTAATAAGGCTGGGTTAACTATGACTGTCGCTAAAACCAAATAATTAATTTATTAGTGAATAATTAATTTAGTAGTAAAACCAAATAATTAAGGTAATTAGTGACGAGAAGAATTTAAGACCATGTATAAAAATGGCATACGTACCCCTAGAGCGAGTGTGAAAACATAAATATCTTTGCACGTGGCTAATTGAAGAATGGGAAAGTAATACAGAAGTCAAATCCCGTATAGAAGTCGCACGAAATAGTTTCAATGCTATGCGCAAAGTTCTTTTCTACCGAAACTTAAGTCTTAACCTTCGCACTCATTTAGTATACTGTTTGTAGTAATGGACTCTGAAAGAAGACCTGAAAAAACAGACGTATATTGGGTATTAGCTGGACACAAAAAGTCACTAGTGAAGAAATTCTTAGACGAGTGCAAAAAGACCGCAATCTATTAAGAACCAAGAGGAGAAAGATTTTATATCTAGGTCATATCATCCGCAACAACCGATATAGACTTCTGCAAACGATATTGATAGGAAAAAAATAGGTAAGAGGAAAGTTGGAAGAAGACGGAAATCATGGCTTCGGAGCATCCGAGAGTGGACAGGAATCGCGAGTACCGCCAAATTGTTTATCCTCGCGCGAGACATAAATGCCTTTGCTGAGCTGACTGCTAACCTTCAGTAATTGGAGTGGCACCGGAAGAAGAAGAAGAACATGTCATTATGGCGTAAATTTTGGCGGAAATGTCCACGAACATTACGTGGCATTTTAACAAAGATTACGGAAACAAATAGCAACGTGACCACTCATCTGGACGCGATTTGCTAATGAAGCACTGCGAAAACCCCTTAGCGGCCTCGTCGATGCGTATGTTTGTGTGAACGTTTATAGGCAGTTCCAATACTGTTTCCCATATTTCTACTGTGGCGGGACGGTGGTCATTTATAAAACTCGCATCGGCACGTGTCAGCTGCAATATTCAGATTGTCCAAGCGTTAATTAAAGAAACCCAATCGTTTTTACCGATTGAATCGACGGATAAATAATATTTTAAAGGTAAATTAATATTTTATTTTTAAACTCGCGAATAATGATTATGTGAGTAAGAGGTTTATGCTGTTTAAAATACGTATATATTACGACGTTATATTTATACTGTATAAGGTAGTGCTTCGAAACATTTAATGTTTCTTTACCAACTGCTATAAGCAATGAGTCTTCTGTTCGTCAGTGTTAATAAGTAGGTAATTCGAAAGATTCTTTACATATTTTTTAATTACTAGTCAATCATTACAAGCGTCGAAGTTGAATAGATTTATGTGATGTTACGTGATACGTGATTTATGTGATGTTTTATTGTGATGTTCTATGGCTAACGTCAACGGACTCAGGGTCAGCAGGCCATAAGCGACGTGCGAGGCGAGTTGGAAAATGTTCCCTATACTTACGAGTTACAGTCGAAATCTTAATGCATTACTCACATAGTGTTAAAATTATTGAGTTGATATTTTTATTCAATATTGATAATATTGGATAATACGAATAATATGGTTATTTTAAATTTATTATTAGTTAAATTTATTGGTTGATGGTTATATTCATCATCTCTGTTACACACACAATTGCATTACTTTCCTGTGGACTAAGCTAGAACGCTTCGGATAAGTATGTTTCATACGTAAAGAAAACATACCTTTTTTTTTTGTTTTCGAGGGGGAAACTTTCAAAAAGTACCCGACGTCGTGGGAGCGACGCGGGTTATGTGGGATTCTTACCGCACTAACCCCCCCCCCCCCCCCCCCCGGTGGCCGACCTCGACGCTGCGAAGAGGACTCCGGGAACTCCAGTTGACCGCCACCGGTGTCCTCAGTGTGTGCCCCATCGGGCTCTTCTCTGGTGGGCGTGAACTGCTCACCGCACCTTCTGGTTTTTACGGCAACATGCAACCACACATGCCGCCGTCCTTCCCGGGGTCACTTGACCGGACGGTTCGAGCTCCCACTCTTCCCGCCCGCAACCTCGGAAGCCTCTTTTAGTCGCCTTTTACGACAGGCAGAGGGTACCGTAGTCCTATTCTGGTCCCGGAACTATAGAGACAAAGGAAACATACCTACTGGAACATTTTCTTGAATTTGCGACAAAAAGTTCTTTATTTGTACAGATCCTGCACCTGTTGGTACGTCAGCTGTCTTTGAATACCTACTGCTTTACGGCTTTTGTATTCGCAAAATATGAGCGGATATAATCCCCGCGAATAAGATTTTACTGTATTTGAATAAATGCGCCCACAAACAGTTGCCCTTCTTCTCCAGTGTTTAATTTCCAGGTTTACATTCCAAGTTTTTGAACTTAGTGACTAAAATGAAGTACGACTTGTAACATTTGAACGTCAGACAATCGCAAAAGAAACAAAACAATGAAATTCTTAACTTACAATTATATTAATTTTTAATTAGAACGTACGCAACTAACATCTTTTGCTGTCTCATTCCATATATGTACAAATGTTATATTAGTTTGATCACGAAATGACGAGCATTCAGAACCGAGTATCTCATCATTTAGCGCAATATTTGCATAATATTCGCCGATCGCAGATCGTAATAACACATCTCCCAACGCACCATCTACATAATTTGAGTAATTTATACTAGTGTTCTAGCAGTACATTATGCTTTCTGTTTGAGAGTATGTTATGAATAGCACCACATTAGGATTCTGTGTTATAATAGGTAAGTGGATACAGTGAATATAAACCACAAACACAGAAACAACAGTTAAACATCGAAACTCAAAATTAAAATCCGAATAAGGTGTGATATAATATCTTAACTTGTGCCTAACTGAATTTATAAGTGCCCCCATAGGCCTATACAAAATAAATACATTTAATTTCATTTCATTTCATTTTATAGCTTAACAAAGACCGATTTTTTATCGATCTTACATACCTAATATATTTTTTTTATTTTAACAAAATGTGAACTTGGTGACAGTGGAACTCTTTGGGGTTTAACTCTGAAAACACCACTGCCGTATCTATTTCTACCCGATAGCAGGAGTGTTATGCACTGTTGTGTTCTGATCTACAGGTACTTATAAATATCCCGCGCAGGACAGGCTCGGTCCCGCTTTTCGGGAAGAACTGGACTTTTGCAAAAAAGAAGGTTGCCAATTGCAAAAAAAAGGTCACCAATTGCAAGAAAACAGTCGCCAAATCCTCCGGCCTTCCTTACTCCAAGGAGAAAACTTTTTGTCCGTGTGTCTGTGAGGCGCGACACTCTTTATACCACGAGGACTGCTGTCTCGCTTTTGACAATGAAATCCCGCTTTTTTCACTAAAAAAAAAATCTAAAAAAATTAGTAAAAAAAAAAACGTGCGGCAACGGCAAACGGCTCGGGGTTGCCGCGGGGATGCACTTTATTCATCAACTTATGCAATCATAATTATTTATTTATGCAGTATTTTTTTTTATATTAATTCAGGTATTGTTCTTTGATCCCACAAACAGCTGCTTACATATTCGTCTAATTTCCGAGCAGCTCCTCTCGATCCGTGCGAGTGTCGTAGATACCATATACATACATACACATTAAGCGAACACTCGGCCGCACTACATGGTAGAAATTATGAGCATATTAGAAATTAATTATCACTTTTTTGTCGGTAAAGGAAAACATCGTTAAGAAACCTACACACTCGAGAGTGCTTTAAAAGAAGTTCTCAGAGGTGCGTGAAGTCTACCAATTCGCACTTGGCCAGCGCGGTAGACTATGGCCTAAAACTCTCTCATTCTGAGAGAAGTCCCGTGCCCAGCAGTAGGACAATAATAGGTTGACGAGAGACACAAGCACACTAAAATAACAAAGCTTATACCGAAAAAGGTGGAACAACGTATGCGGAACCAGTTAGTGACCTTAAAGGTTAACTTAAATGTTAAATCATTGCTAACAAATTAATCCTCTAAAGCCCTAAAATAATAACTGCAATACTACTGAAATCCTAATATAATACTAGAAACCACCTATTGTAATCGAACAATGGGTATTTACATATCTAACAAAGGTTTCAAGTTGCGTTATTTTGTATAGGAAAATCAATATTGAACGCAATCCGTTTCAGTTGAAATAATGAAGCACTGTTTTCAATAAATTCGTTTTATTTGATCGTTGACATTATAATTAAAACTAGTTACCCGCCGCAACGGTCGAAATTCGAACGTAATTTAAATTAAAAAAAACTAAACTTCATGTTTTCGAAAGTAGCACGAATATTTCTCAAATTCAAATAAATTGCAATATTTTTCTGAACGTTAAACCCGTTAAAGATAAAAAGAGCTTTATTTACCTGAGCTGCATTTAAGAGCCATAGCGGGTATTTTGACAGAGACATCTGACATTTATGACGTAATGTGTTTTCATAGTAAGACATTGAATGTTTCATTTCGTTTATTATGTTTTTGTGTGTGTAATGTGTTTTAGTTGATTTTATGTATATTTAATGCATTATTTAAAAAAATATTTGCGTAATCCTTCTCTACATCAACTATAACCATCCGTAATTTCATACTCCTCCGTTTGCGGCAAGTATCTTAAAAACGGATCACAAGTTTTTGCTTCACGTAATAATATAAGATTTAAATAGACTATGTCACTTTGACTACTGAGAACTGATTTGAATAGTATGGTATGGAATATGTACTTCAATTCGTCAAGCAGTTTGGGCTGTAGGGCGTGCCAAAGAAATGCACTTCCATATATATATTCGCATATACATAAATGTATACATAGCAATGTACGCTCAAAAACACTACCCTCCCTTCTAAGGCAGTTAGGTAAATAGGGGATAAAGTTGTTATGATAGAAACGACCAAATATATAATAATTGGACTCTGCTTTTAATATGGTTTGATACCGATAAGCTTTTGAAGGTGGTAGAACCAATGTAGTTCGACCGGGTAAGTACCACCGCCACACCTATTTCTAGCGTGAAGCATTTCTTGCGTTTCGATGGAAGTATGTGGTTACCGGCACACTTTTATATGAGACGAACATCATGGTCCTCGGAATGGCAATGCATCTGTGATTGACTTCAGATAGAACCCATGTTCTGTATGAAATTGATTACAGATGTCATTGAGCGGCAGTACCACTTATCATCAGGTGGATTGCAAGCTCGTTTGCTACTTCAGTCAGATAAAAAAAACGAACAAGGGCAAGTAATTTCGTCGAACAATTTGGGGACAAATTAGTTACATAACGAGGACTGGTTTTGATTTGCGTCATCGTGTCAAGGCCTCTGTGACACCGAAGCTGGTGGAACCTTGGAACTGTTTTGTTTAGGTGCAAATACTAATTATTTGAAGTGCTCAGATTTCGTACTAACGTTCTTTCGTTTAGCTTTGTTTGCAATCTGTAGAAACTTGATGTTGAGGATTGGATAATGAAGAGCCTTGTATAAAATGATGTAGTTTTTGTCCAAAGCTATGTTTATCTCTAGAAACGAGTGGTACTGTATATATAGGAGGCCAGGGGGATAATTCACCACACTAGACTATCTAATCTTGGATCAGTAATTAATCTTATTCTAATTGAAGTCAAGCAATCTATATATCTAATCTCTAATGTAATGGTTGAAACTTGCCCTCTCGATCTGGAGGTTCAAACCCAAAAATTATGTGAGTATTAGAAAATAATTATTACTGGTTTTCAATGATGGAAAGCATCGTGAGGAAACCTACACACCCGAGAGTTCTTTAAAAAAAAAAAAAGTTCTCGGAGGTGTGTGAATTCCACCAATTCGCATTTGGCCAGCGCGGTGGACTATGGCTTATAACTCTCTCAATTCTAAGAGAAGACCCATGTCCAACAGTGGGACAATAATGGGTTGACGACAATCTATGAGTAATGATGAGTTGTGATAAGCAGCGATAGCCTAGGTCGGTAAAGTCTCAATCGAATATCTGATAAATTATCCAATTTGTAATTTTACCTGCTATGTGGTTCTATAAAGTTACTAATTTTGGTTGAGTACTTGCACCTTAAGTACATACACGTTTTTATGTATATCTGGACGATATATACCTATATGGGCAACGTGTGTATGGACGATATAGGGAATATTTCTATCGGAAAATGAGCACAGGAGTATCGTTAAACCTATGAGTGCTTTTTCAAATTTTAATTAAATTATTCCACGTGCGTACTTCAAGCGTCATTGCTCTAGACACATGAGCGCTCCTGGCACAATTTAATTTTTAGCGCCGCTGGCAACTTTTGAGGTTTGCGTCTCTTAGAAAATTCTAGAAAAATATAATCTTAACCAATGAAGTTTGACAATTTGGATGCCATAGTTGTGCCGACATTTTTTTTTATCTGATCGAAGAAGGAAATGAGCAAGCAGTCCACCTGATGTTAAGCGGTCACTACCGCCCATACACATCTGTAAGTAACCTCGTATAGAACATAGATTCTATATGAAGTAAATCACAGAGGCGTTGCTACTATCGAGGATTACCTAATAAGGTCGCCCCATATGAAAGTATCCAGGCAACCACACCCTTCGCAAGAAATGCTTCACGCTAGAAATACGTGTAAGTGGTACGGTGGTACCTTCCTGGTCAAACTACACTAGTTCTACCACCTGGCAAATATAACATTATATAATATAGATTGCACCTATGTTTTTCTTGTGGTGTATTTAATTTCTTATTCTAATGCAGGTACAAATAATGCGCCTCAGTAAACATTACGGCTCGGGCAGCCGCCTATCAGACCAGTCCCTAGCTACAGCGATAGCAAAACCACATAGGAAGTTGCGAAATCAAGTCCACAGCGGACCCTAAGAAACAAACTGTGGCTGCTATCGATTCCCAATAACATCTCTAAATAAACACGGCTCGGTACACCATATTTGGAGTTGGCAATTAAGTTATATGTGACAAGACTTAGTTAAATACCAAACTTGGGAAGTTAGGGCTTTGTACCGCAAATTAACTGGCACTGAGGAACGGATTACTAATCAATGTGTTTGTGAAATGTAGTTACGTAATTCGATTGCTTTGGCAGCCTACTCTATCCCAATATTGGGCGCGGGTCTCTCTATGTAATTGGTAGTTTGTAATAGTATGTATAGTAAGTTTGGTCGTTTAATTTTCCCTAAATTCATATCAGATGTTATTGCAAGGTTGCAGAATATATATGATTCGTCTGGGGAGATACCACCACCACTTCTAATCTAGCGCGAATTCTTGCGCTTAGGTGGAAGGGTGGTGGTTGCCGGTTCACTTTTATAAGGCGACAAACTTAGTCCTCGAGAGTAGCAACGCATCTGTGATTAACTTTTAAAAGTACGTATGTTCTGTATGAAGTTGCTTACAGACGTCCATGGGCGGCTGTTGCTTCTTGCTTTTAGTATATTACCTATGTCCTGCGATATGTCATATCATAAACGAAACTGCTTAACTATATAATTGGAAAGATTTGAGTCGTAGTGCTGTATAACATCCCTGTCCGATAATGCAATATCAATCCGATGTAGTAAACTATCCCTACAGAGAAACAAAATTAAAAATAAAGTTTTGAATAAATTCATTAACAGAATTATAATTATCTACTAACAAGGACTTCGACAAAATTTAATTAAAGACTAATTCAATTATATTAATCAAATCAATGGTTTTACGTGATCTTAAATAAAAGTAGGCTTAACGCTTCCTCCGATCTCTGTCTGATTTTAACTATACAATTAATCTCTTAAAATTAATCCCAGCGATAAATGAGAACATCACGGGTAAATTTTCTCGAACATTAAGAGTTCTTCATAAAGTCGTCAGGAATAGGTTCACATCAAAATGTATTATTGTAGGCATCTGTCGGTCTGATCCGAAAATTATTTAACTCATACGTATGAGCAGCGACTTAAAACTCTTCAAAAATAGTGTTAATACAGTATATGCCTCCACCTAAGTATCTCAATATAAATACTTCCGGTTTCAGTGCAATCACTTCGGATGGTTAAACGGCCAATCAGTCTGATGCACTTAGCACTACGCAAACGACCGTTACAAACATATCTGTGAGTGTCAACTGTGTTACTGTCTGTATTTTTTGTGAGTACCGTCTATATATTTAAAAAAATAGTTTATACTTTTTGAAGTCATATTCTTTAGAATCGTTGTAATTTTAAACTTGATTAAAATAAAATGCGTTATAAAAGCAATCGTCAGCGCTACAACTAGATGGCGCTGTACTCCTTTCTGAATCACGCTATCGATTTTACTTCGGAACTTTTATAAGAGCTTGAGTGTACGAGAAATTTTCTTCCACAGCGTGTGGATTGCACTTACATTTATGATGTTTGATATATAAAAAATGTTTATTATTTTAGCATTTCGGTTATTTCAAAATACTTAACATATTAGCAGTATTAAAATAAATCATTTCTAAAAATTGACCCAAACCAGAGCGCAATCTATGTTAATATTCGCTTCGGCAAACGATCTCTAGCCCGATGAACATTCCATTTAAATTGAAATACCCTTGTAGTTATTGAATATAATTCCCGATATTCAAAGGGTCGAACAGAATTTACTGGTATTAATTAATTATTGTTGCAAAATGTGGTCACGGAATATCTGGATCACGAAACATTGAGCAGACTATTAATTTACGTCTGGCTGATAGACACGGTTGCTTAGCTAGTTTTGTTTCGTTCTTTACTTTCTTTGAAATCTATACTTCTTTTCTCTTCTCTTCTTCTCTATCTCTATCTCTTCTCTGATCTCTGTATATTATGAAGAGGAAAACTTTGTATGTTTGTTATTAATTAACTTAAAAACTACTGTACCGATTTTAAAAATTCTTTTACCATTAGAATATTACATTATCCTTGAGTAACATAGGCAATTTTTATTCTATATTATAAAGGGGAAAACTTTGTATTTTTGTATGTTTGTTATTAACTAACTTAAAAATTACTATACCGATTTAAAAAAATCTTTCACCATTAGAATATTAAATTATCCCTGAGTATCATAGGCTTTATTTATTATTAGAATACATAACTATGCTATAAGACTTCAGTAAGGTGAATCAAGGTGTATCAAAAAATTGCAATTTTTTTTATCGCATTCGCTGCGATACCTATTGATAATAGAACAAAAATGTTCTACAATATAACAGACCATATCGATATGTACGAATGAATGAAACCGCTGCACACTATAATCAGTGTGCCAGTGCCCCCAAGCAAAGCAGCCGTTTACGTTCTCGTCAACTCAATATTGTCCCACTGGTGGGCACGGATCTTCTCTCGGCATGAGAATTTTAGGCCATACTCGACCGTGGTTCACATACCTCAGAGAACTTTTTTTAAAGAACTCTCGGGTGTGTAGGTTTTCTCATGATGTTTTCCTTCGCCGAAAAGCAGTGATAATTAATTTCTAATACGCACATAAATCAGTGTTGCCTGCCTGGGTTTGAACCTCGGACCTCCCGATTTAGAGAACAAGTGTCAACCATTAGACTATCTCTGCTCTAGACTTCAGTTAAAAAACTTTATAACTAGGTAATCCATGAGGTACTTATTTGATCTGCAATGCGTGGTACCGATATAGGTATACCGAAAATTTCAAAGATATGCTTATACTCCAAAATAATACGGTCCAAACTAGGTTATGGTTTTAGTAGTACCCCTTTATCCCCTATGAAAGGGAATTCCTGTTCGGTTCGGGATATAATCTTTGATAATCTGACGAGAGTAGTAGCAACACAATAGCGTCCAGAATCATGCACATACACATACATACTTACGCATTGTATTCATAGACAAAGTGACCGCACTTGATACACAACATGGGACAACACCAGTTTATTTATATATAAACAGGTGGTAGAACCAATGTAGTTCGACCGGGTACCACCGCCACACCTATTTCTAGCATGAAGCATTTCTTGCGTTTCGATGGAAGGGTGTGGTTGCCAGAAAACTTCTATATGAGGCGACCATCGTAGTTCTGGAGTAGCAACGCATCTGTGGTTGACTTCAACTAGGACCCATGTTTTATTTGAAGTTCCTTACAGATGTATATGGGGGGCAGTGATCACTTACCATCAGGTGGACTGTATGCTCGTTTGCTAATTCAATCAGATAAAAAGCTAAATACCAGCTAAGTGCGATTTGGACTCGCTCACGGAGAGTTGTCATTGTCTATAAAATGGCAAAGAAATCAGGTTTGTTATATGGGAGTCTTAAATATACTACTTAAACTTTTTCATTAAAATTATTAAATTATAACATAAATTATATAACAAAATATTCTGTGAATATTTCAAACGTCTACCTGTTGCCGATATTAATATTGAGCAAAAATCACGTGAAGCAGAAACTAAGGGTACGTTTTTAAGTAACTTGCCGCGGACGGAGGAGTATGAAATTTTGCACGGTTATAGTTGACGTAGAGAAGGAGAAATGATAAAATGATAAAAATGCAAATATTTTTTCAAATAATGCATATAACATTCATAAAATCAACTAAAAATACATTACATACACTACCGTGAATTTGTCACAAAAACATAAATAATAAACGAAATAAAACATTCAATCTCTTCTTATGAAAACACAGAACGTCAAAAATGGATGTCTTTGCCAAAATACCAGCTATTGCTTTTAAATGCAGCTTAGTTAATAAACCTATTTTTAACTTTAACGGGTGCGTTCAAAATTACTTGAAAATTATTACAATTTATTTAAATTAGAGAGATACTATTAAAATATACTATTTAAATTAGGTGCTACTTTGGACAATATGAAGTTTAGTTTTTTAATTTAAATTACGGTCGAATTTCGACCATTGCGACGGGTGACTAGTTTATTTTATTGTATTTTGGTATTTATTGTTAGCGCCAACAGAAATATATAATTTGTAAAAATTTCAACTGTCTACTTATAACAGAGTCTGGTGACAGGCGGACAGACAGCAAAGTCTTAGTACCTAATAGAGTTTTGTATTTACCCTTTGGGCATAGAGCCCTAATAAGGACTAAAATTCAAAAATGTGTCAAAATCTGTTAAATTAATCCAAGTAAAAGCGTAACTTGATATCATACTTCAGAGCATTTATACGTGAAAATTTTATAAACATTTTACGTGTATAAGGGCTTTGTCAGCGCTCGCGTAAGGGCTGTTAAATGCTATACATAAAGTGATAATATAGCCTGTGTGACGGGTTATCAAAATAATAATATATTTAGAAGACATGGTATGAATTTTCAAATAAGATATTCGTTTTTGCTGTTAGCTTCACGGTATAGGGGATATCATGGTTTTAATTAATGAATAAAAAGGTAGTTGCTAAAATGGAGGGTAGGTGCAGTGAGGTGTACAAAGAAGCGATAAGAGGAGATGAGGTGTGAGAAATAGAAAGAAGGTCTGGTCCTGGTCGCTCTTTTTATAAAAAAAGAGCGACCAGGACGGATCATTAGTTACTATCCTACCCAGATACTGCCCAGATTTATCTAATTCGGAAATTCAATGTTGAAATCCTGGGCAGAGCATCTCAAATTTCACGGAAATTTCCCTACAGAGTAGGAGTACAATACTGCTGAATTTCAAGTAGCATGGTAAAGTATTCTCCATGCTTTCTACTTTTGTAAAAGAGGCTTATTTGCAGAGATGTTATGGATATGATATTTCGGACCTGAATACGGATGTAGAAATAATATAAAACCGGTTTCGGATACGATTACGGATATGTAATTAATTCGGATTATCCGTTACTTTCGGATGGTTTAGGTTGCGGATTTTTGAGTAATTTTAAAGTAAAATACAAATTGGTACTAATTTCGTTATATTTCTATATTACCATTTGCTGTTACAATTAATTATGTCAGTTATTCGATATTAAAGCTACCTAAACAATATTACTTTGTTTTTTTACTAAAACCATGTCTGAGTTAGGTTTTCCTTGTATCCGAAATTATCCGAAACTTTTATATCGGTTTCGGTTACGCTTAAAACATGTCCGATTTAAGTTTTCCCTCTATCCGATATTATCCGAAACTTTTATATCGGTTTCGGTTTAGCTTAAAACATGTCCGATTTAAGTTTTTCCTCTATCTGATATTATCCGAAACTTTTATATCGGTTTCGGTTACGGTTAAAACATGTCCGATTTAAGTTTTCCCTCTATCCGATATTATCCGAAACTTTTATATCGGTTTCGGTAACGTTTCGGTTAAAACATGTCTGATTTAAGTTTTCCCTCTATCCGATATTATCCGAAACTTTTATATCGGTTTCGGTAACGTTTCGGTTAAAACATGTCCGATTTAATAATAATAATAATAATAATAAATGTTTATTGACCATAAATGAGAGTACATTTGAAACGAAGAGCCCTGACTCCCAGAAAAGCGTGAGCTGTGGACTGGGAGACAGTTCCTTCCCGATTCTATTGTTACAGTTACAGTCTTAAATCTAGGGTTATTAATCGCCTTTATACAAAGTTAACCAATGAAAAAAATATATATAAAAGTAACGCTAATATTAAACATTAGATAGTTATATAGTAGTACCTATGTAAGTGTGTGTGTGTGTGTGTGTGTGTGTGTGTGTGTGTGTGTGTGTGTGTGTGTGTGTGTGTGTGTGTGTGTGTGTGTGTGTGTGTGTGTGTGTGTGTGTGTGTGTGCGCGTGTGTGTGGATATATGTGCTTGCGTATAAGAATTAATATGTGTAATACAATAAATTTTCAGCTTCGTCGTAATTAAAAGTATGCAACCATTCTATGATTTTACCTTTGATTTTATAATTTGATAGACTATTACAATTGTACAGGCTGTTAAATTTGTTATATAATTTAGGGGCTAAGTAAGTAAAGTTTTGTCTAGCTATTTTACTTTTATATGGTGGTACTGGATAAAGTTGTCTCCGTTTGTTTGGTAATTTTATATTCGGGACATAAAGTTTGTGGTATCTGCGTAGACTATGGAAAATGAATAATTTGCGTATTGAGAGGACGCCAGCTTTTTCGTAGACTGCTTGTGTTGGGTGCCGAAAAGGTAAGTAAAACATAAAGGTAAGTAAAACATAAACATTAAGTTTTCCCTCTATCCGATATTATCCGAAACTTTTATATCGGTTTCGGTAACGTTTCGGTTAAAACATGTCCGATTTAAGTTTTCCCTCTATCCGATATTATCCGAAACTTTTATATCGGTTTCGGTTTAGCTTAAAACATGTCCGATTTAAGTTTTTCCTCTATCTGATATTATCCGAAACTTTTATATCGGTTTCGGTTACGGTTAAAACATGTCCGATTAAGTTTTCCCTCTATCCGATATTATCCGAAACCTTTATATCGGTTTCGGTTACGGTTACAGATATTTTTTATTTCGATATCTGATAGTTTCGGTTACGGTTACGTAGCTCCATAACATCCTTGCTTAGTTGTACCTAACAGTGTGACATGAATTGTTAGAGCCATGTACGTGTTAGAAATTATTTGTTGCTTTTTAACGGTAAACGAAAATATAGTGAATACACTAAACAAAACTCCTAGAGTTTCTACTATCCTTATGTGTAAAGTTTACCAGCCTTTTTAGCGAGGTAGTGCACAACCGTTCATGAATATTTCATACTCTAAGAAAAGTTTCGTGTCTAGGAATAGGGCTGTTTATGATGTCATAGTTCCTTCACATTACACTATAGCATATGATATTACACTATTATATGTATAGTTCGTGTATGCTGAGTGCGTGCGGGAATACTGCTGCCACCTCTGGGACGGATCTGCCAAATACCAGCTGGCGGCTTTGGAATCGATTGAAAAGCGAGCTAAGAGACTCATCGGTAACCCTGCTCTAGTAGACGCCAAGCTGCAGTCTTGATTATCGACGCAGGCTAGCTTGTCTATCTGTCTTCTATAGAACACATTGTGAGTGCGCGCAGGAGTTGCACGATTTAATTCCACCATCCACTTTCCGTCACCGTGGGTCGAGGCTATCGTTTCATCCCTATGTTGTTGACATGCCACCTTGTCGCACGCCCCGTTTTGCTTCAATGTTTTTTGTGCGTACTGCTAGGGAATGGAATGCGCTGCCCGCGAACGTATATCCCGAAAGGTACAATTTGGACCTCTTCAAGGCCAGAGTGAATAGGCTTTTTCTAGGCATCATCACTTACCATCAGGTGAGATTGCGATCTAATGTCTGTCTATAAATTAAAAAAAAAAAAAAACAAAACCCATATTAGGTTTTCCTGTTAGTCAATATGTCGCTTTCAACGGAAAAACCCTTCAAAATGTAACCGTAAATATTTATAAGTAAAGTAATAACGTCAAACACACATTAAACGATCCATTGCGGGTTAGACTTTACAAAACGGAGATTACGAGAACAAATATTTTTTCTCGCTAAGTGGAAATTGGTAGGCAATTTGCTTTTCTTTTATGTTTGTTTTCGGTTCTGCTACGTATACTCTTGTATTCCAAGTATGAACCAGATCTTGTGGACTTTGATATATTAAATGCCTATATGATAGGCCTTAATGAATGTTTTTCTAAGAGTAGAAATGAATCTGTAGCGTACCAAGTATCCTTAGTGCAAGTTTATTATGTTTTTTCAAAACATGCATTGTTCTTGTTTCCACTCATCTTTTCAAAGATTTTTTGCAGTTATGGCCGAAAACGAAAATATAAGCAAGGTACTTTGTAATGTATGAGTAAATACAATAACAATGCTTGTTTTGGGAAAACGATGAACCTATACTAAGAATACATAAGACTCAATTCACATTTGTTTACAAATGTCCGTAGGCGGCAGTGACTCGTCACTACATAGTATAAAACAAAGTCGCTTCTCGCTGCCCGTCCCTACGTATGCTTAGATCTTTAAAACTACGCTACGGATTTTAATGCAGTTTTTTTAATAGATAGATTCGAAAGAAATGTTTTAAAATATTACATGTATAATTTAGTAAAGAAACAATGATATTTTTAGATATTAGACTTTTAGTCGGAATGAAGTCCGCCGGGTCAACTTGGATACAACCGTGCCCAGCAGTGAGACAATAACGGATTGTCTCACTGCTGGGCACGGGTCTTCTCTCAGAATGAGAGAGTTTTAGGCTATAGTCCATCGCACTGACCAAGTGCGAATTGGTGGAATTCACACACCTCCGAGAACTTTTTTTTAAAGAACTCTCAGGTGGGTAGGTTTCCTCACGATGTTTTCACATAAATCAGTGGTGCGTGCCTGGGTTTGAATCTCGGACCTCGCGACTGAGAGGGAAAGTTTCAACCATTAGGCTATCACTGCTCTAACGTTACCTATAAATAAATAATCAGACTGAGTTGATACTGAACTGTATGGTGAGGTATTAGTCATTTCTGTCATTGGACTCTAATTACCAATCTCATAGAACTAGAAGCCTAGTAATTACAGAGACGTTAATACCTTTGAAGTCTAAATGAAACGCCCTTTGCATAGAAGCAGGGAACATTTTCTCGATAATAACTTGCAACGTTCTCAATTTTCACTCAAAGACACTAAGCAACAATGTAGTATCGTGTCGAAAACGATATGTACCTTCTCTTCCCTTCAACATGAGACAAGGTTCACATGTCGTCCCACTTGTACCCTGTGTCTAGATACCTTGTACCTTGTGCGGTTACGATGTCAAACATTTTGGAAGGTGTCGAGGCGTTAACAAACAAATGATGCATGAGTCCAGAGGTGTTGCGCAAACATTACCCGTGGAGAGGTTTGCGGAGCGGCCCCTTTGGAAGGAAACAGGAGTAAATACGGTTTACGGAATCGCACAACATTCTACCAAAATGAAGCCGTTATAATCTTTTACATGATTTAATTGAAATTGTTTAATTTAGCAAAATTAAACATTACATACCGCCTAGTATGTATCTTTCATCCATCCATTTACGTTATTATCCATATACTACTTATGTTTCTTATAACTTAATTACTTGATTATCTCAAAGGACAGTACCTATTATTTTGTGATATAGGTACGTATAAATATAGATATCTAGGTAACCGTACCTATTGTTATCATACAGGCTATATTTTATAGGCTTCACCAAGAGGGTTGTCATTAATATAGGTATATGACTTTCACCTGTTACAATCCAATCATTAATTTCATGAAATATTAAGAATAAATACTAAGAGCAGTGATAGCCTAATGGTTAAAGAGCAGTGATAGCCTAATGGTTAAAACTTGCCCTCTCGATCGGGAGGTCCGAGGTTCAAACCTAGGCACGCACCACTAATTTATGTGCGTATTATACATTAATTATCACTGCTTTTCGGTGAAGGAAAACATCGTGAGGAAACCTACACACCCGAGAGTTCATAAAAAAAAAACAGAGGTGTGTGTCCACCAATTCGTACTTGGCCAGCGCGGTGGACTATGGCCTAAACTCTCTCATTTCGAGAGAAAACCCGTGCCCAGCAGTGGGACAGTAATGGGTTGACGACGACTAAGAATAATGAACAGTCAGAATTATATTCTCTAAGAAAATGGAATTCATGCTGTCAAAACATTGGTCACTAAAATTGATATCAAAATTTAATTTGAATTTAAACTATGCGGACTAAATTGATTATTCCGTCCAACTTTAGCAGGTCCCAGACTAATAGAGAGGTGTACAAATCAATTAGATAGATAAGCCGAGGTTCGGTAAGATCTGATTAATTTGGTTTAAGACGTTTATGTAGATTCGCTTCGAATATTTAGATAAACGATTATTATTTAGTTTTAGTAGTAAATTTTATATGTAACGAGTACTTTTGATATGCGGTTTTTGTATTAATTTAGATCTAGTGACTCATAATCATAATCTCAAAGAAACTAGTTCGCTACCACGATCTATATAACTGGGGCGAAATGACAAAAGGAAATCAAAATCCGCATATCGTGAGTATCCGTTACATATAGAAAATGTTATTTTAAAATGTCTAGCGGTATTTAGTTACTTCTATAAAATAACGCTTTCAACATTTTAATGTGAATGTGTAACGTGAAACGTGAACACATTTCTACTTTGTTTTATTTTGGTTTCAAGGGTTTGTTCATGAACTGTCAATATATTTTAATATTGAAGTAGAAAATGCATGCAGTCCATCTGATAGTCGATTTCCATCTGTCAGCAACTTCATATACATGTCGGAGATTATTCAGTTCTCATCAACATCATTAGTAATCAGTTCGTTTTGTGGGCGTCATTGAAGGTTAAATGCGGGCACAAATACAGCATTAATTATTCTTAACACTTTATATTCGTGGTTCCACAAAATAATGATTTAAAATACTCGTAGGTATAACCTAAACGTCCCTGTAGCTCCGGGATCAGAATAGGGCTACGGCATCCCCTGCCTGTCGTAAGAGGCGACTAAAAGGGGCTTCCGGGGTTGCAGACGGCTAGAGTGGGAGCTCGAACCGTTCGGTCACGCAATCCCGGGAAGGACGGCGGTACGTGTGGTCGCATACCGTCGTAAAGACTAGACGGAGCGGTGGGCCCAGCCGCCCATCTGGGAGGAGCCCGATGGGGCAGCGCGCTCGGAGGATTCCGGTTGAAGTCGTTTCGAGATCCCGGAGTCCTTCTTTTCAGCGCCGAGGACGGCCACCGGGGTGGTTAGTGCGGTAAAAATCCCACATACCCCTGAGTCGCTCCCAAGGCGTCGGGTACCTTTTGAAGGTTTCCCCCTCGAAAACAAAAAAAAAAAGGTTATAATATAATACAATTAAGCTATTTGAGCAGCGGGTTCAAGGCAGTGACCGCACACTTCCACACACAACGAAATTATGATCCTCGTCGATCGCTCACATCAGTATTTATCAATGTTTCCCCACCAATGCGGCCACATACCTGGACTCCACTAGAGACTTCTTAAAAGTCTCTGCTCTGATTGTAAATCATACACCACGACAATATAACTCAAACACAATATAAAACAATGGTTACTTAGTTTAATCTAAAACATTTAAATTATTCTATAAACTATGAATGTTAATGTAAGCCTAGCCATCTTCAGTAACTTCTAAGTTGTATTCATCCCTTCCTCCAACACACATATATCAAGTGCTCTATCTGAAGTAAATTATAGATGCCTTACTACTCCCGAGAAGTAAGATGTTCATAAAAAAGTGGGCCGGCAACCCGCCCGTTCATCGAAACGTAAGGACTGTTTCTCCCTAGAAATAGGTATGGCGGTGGCTTCTACCAATTAAATGAACCTTCCAAGAATTATTTATTAAGTAATGTATATAGGTAGTAATAGTTCCATGTATCCATCAGCACTTTTTTTTGCACCAGTGGTTAAAATACCAAACTTTAGCCCAAGTTTAATCCGAGGAAAAATTCAAGTATCTATCCTGACATTTAAGAAATAAAACCACTTTTATTAACAAACTAACAATCTAGTTGAAAACTAGTTCACTAGTTAACCCACAGTTCCCACTCAATAACAGGTGATGTTTAACAACGCCCCCGTTCTCGTGCGCTATTTAATTGTGAGCTCCCCGGTACGCCTTTGCTAACAAGTTCGCCAAATTTGACATTCTAACCCAGCGCTACTCAACCTTTTTACTAACAGGGATACAAATATATTTTAGTAAAGAGAAGCCGGGCCGCAAGCAGTGGCGTAGGTGGGATTACGCCGCCCGGGACGGAACAATTATTTTTGTCGAGGAAAAAAAAGTCGCGAAATAAATATGCCGCCCCGTAAAACTCAAAAGTTTGCCACCCCCACAAAATGTGCCTCCCGGGGATAAGCCCTCCGCCCCCCTCATGTGCCATTCTCATGTTTGCCACTGACCGCAGGCAAAAAAATAGGTTTTAATAACTAACACATTATTTCAAGTCAACAATGAAAAAAAAAAGTTGTTATAAAAAACTTTAAGTTGTACAGTTTTGAAGTTTTTTTAATTGTGAATACTTATTCTTGATAATATATTTTTTTTAATTGTGAATACTTATTCTTGATAATATTATCAAGTTTTTTTTAATTGTTAACACTTTTTCTACAGAACATTATCAAGATCTACCAGCCAGATCTTGATAATGTTATGTAGAAAAAGTGCTACATGCCATCCTTATTAAATTCAGCTGGGCCAATCTAAAGGGCCCGGCGAGCCACAGATTGAGTACCTATAGCTGTTCTAACCGTATTACAATATCCTGTAATCTGAAACTTGATTTAAGCGTGAACAAGTCAACTTAAACATTTAAGATGGTAATTTAATTATCATCTGTCTGGTGGTACAGGTGGTAGACCCAAGCCATTCCATTGAAACGCAAGAAATTCCGTTAAATATGAAGTCGCTTAGAGGGTCATGGGCGGTAACAGACAACTTACCATCAGGTCGACTGCATGCTTGTTTGTACAATCAGATAAAAAGATTTAATTAATGCATCAGAAGCAGGTTGACGTTTTTGGAACGAAGTTCCTTATTTGTACAATAAATAATAAAATAATAGAAAATAATAACAATCATAATGAAAAAACGCTCGGCCGCGCATGGTAGTCAGAGTAGGGGGGGGGGGGTGTTAGGTTTTTTCGTTACGGGATTCGGTCTTCGCGCTCAAATCCCGCAATAAAAGCAATGCATGCAATAACTTAAAAATATTTTATAACTTATAAGAAATAACTAAAAATATCACTATTCCTTAACTAACTAATCGAAAGGAACTTCGTTCCATCCGGTTGTCCCTTGACATCTCTCAATTATTTCGAACGTGTCTCAATGTTCGTACGTATGTCCATGCGTATGGCCATTTTTACTGTGTTGTAAAGGTTGTTATTTGAATTCAATACAAATTTATGTCAATATTATTCCTATATTTGAATACCTAGATAGCAAACACTCGCAAAAATCTATGATCGTCTCCACGAATTGAAAGACACGTTTCGTGTCTATCTTATTATAATATCGTCTTTTCGTGGCCTTTCGAAGCATGTATAGACTTCTCACAAATAGATTAGTAGTTGTATGGTACTTTTATCCTTATTTTCACCAAATAACAACATTATTAAGTCTCACTATACTGATTTCAAGGGCAGGATATTTATATGTAGTAGGTACCTATTCCAATTTACTCCTCTGATATAACAACGTATATATGTGTAAATGACTTCATGAATTACATATCTATATCAAAGGGATGATAAGTACGCAATCGTACTTTGTATATTTCTACAGGTGGTAGAACCAGTGTAGGTCGACCGGGGAAGTACCACCGCCACACCTTTTTCCAGCGTGAAGCATTTCTTGGGTTTCGATAGAAGGGTGTGGTTGCACACTTTTATATGAGGCGACCATCGTTGTCCTCGGGAGTAGCAAGGCATCTGTGATTGACTTCAGATAGAAACCATAATTTTTATATTAGGTTACTTACAAATGTCCATGGGCGGCAGTGACCACTTACCATCAGGTGGACTGCATGCTCGTTTGCTCGTCCACTATACCGTACACCTGAATTGTGGTAGAATATAATACTTTTTTTTCTTTTTTTTTTTTCATTTATTTAATACAAACAAATTAACAGAAACTTAAATCATAAAGCTTTGCATAAACCGTATCGGTTTGTCCGCAAGCTAGTTAACCTTAATAGTAGCATCACGCAAAAATACTTGCTTTAGCGAACGTGCATTTATTCGTATATCGATGTTCCCGTCGAAGAGCGCTCAGGAAGCTTGAAGTTAATATTCTCTAGCCTCATTTAATTTGTTGTGATTGACATTTCGTTGAAATTAATATTAATTCGACATGTAATCACACGACTATAAATCGAATTAAACCCGCGAATTTCAGTCCATTTCCATTATTGCTGATCAAATTCTTGTCACACTAAAAACGGTTTCTTGGACGCCACTTCTCGGTGGGCAATATTTGTTATCCAAAACGTCCGGACCTCTGCTCTATTTGTTTGCAAACACCTCGAAACACTCCTAATATGTTTGATCGGAACTACAACCGTGAAGATACAAGGTACAGGGTACAAGTAGGAGAACATAGTTCGTACTGCATCGAAGTGTAGGACATATATTACGAATTGTTTCGAGTACGAACTTCGTATGTACGAACTTTGTTTGAATCATCATCTTATTTTTCCTTTAATGATACAGGGACTTCACTACATAGTATAAAACAAAGTCGGTTCCCGCTGTCTGTCCCTATGTATGCTTAGATCATTAAAACTACGCTATGGATTTTAATGCAGTTTTTTTAATAGATAGGGTGATTCCAGAGGAAGGTATTTTGTATAATACTTGTATAATATAGTGGAGAAACACTGATAATTTTGGATTTTTGACTTTTAGGCGGCACGAAGTTCACCGGGTCATATAAAGTACAAATAAAGTACATTTTTAAAAGGCGAATATCTTAGTGATTGGGAGTAGTAGCGTATTTGTGATTGACTTCGGATAAAACCTACGTTCTATGTACCAAATCTCTAACAGATGTGAGTGGCAATGACCACTTACCAACAGATGGATAACATGCTAAGCAAAACTTAATGCCTATTAAAGAAATAGAGAAAATATTTATTCAGTTGTAAAAGTGGTCGTGTTCATTTGCTACTTTAATGATTTAAATAGACACCGTTGTAAATGACATAAACGATGGCCCATACAAATATCAAATTGAATGCAAAATTTGCAATTTTTAATACAATTTAATTGAAATCTAAATTTAGATAATTAAAATATATATTGGCTTTGTGTAAACAGTTCACCCTCGCCTCGCTCAAAATAACGTGTCTCGTGAGCCCATTGAGCCGGCTCGTGTGCATATATTACTCATGGGAAGAATATCGTATCCTGACACCTAGTGGAGTAACATTTTTAAAACTGTTTTATGATTTTATTCATTATGTAGAATTAAATATACCATTGTGATTAGGTAATTGATGATAATGATTAATTTATAATTGACTTATATATTACACGCATTTTTTTTTTAAATACAATTTCCTTCCTTTTGTCAACATTGAGTTACTGAAATTCATCCTCTAGGACTACAATAGTACATACCAGTTTTTTTTTGTTTTCCAGGGGGAACCTTCTAAAGGTAACCGACGTCGACGACGCCGACGACGTGGGAGCCACGCAGGGTTATGTGGGATTTTTACCGCACTGAAACCACCCCGGTGGCCGTCCTCGGTGCTACACAGAGAATTCCGGGATCTCCAAAGTGAGCCCAGCCGAGCCCGATGGGGCATAGCGCGTAGAGGACTCCGGTTGCATTCCTTTAAAGATCCCGGTCTCCTCTTTGTAACGCCGAGGACAGCCACCAGGGGTTTAGAGCGGTAAGAATTCTACATAACCCGTGTGTCGTTCCCACGGCGAGGGGTACCTCTAGACATTTTCCCCCTCGACAAAAAAAGCTTGTTAATATGTATTATTTTTTGTTGGGTAGCAATATTTAAATTATAAGCAACCTTAAAGTACCATTATTATCTGAAAAAAAATAAGCTGTAAGATTGTCTTATTTTTTGCCGAATTGTATTTCGTTGCTCACTAAAAATCTTACTAATATTATAAAGACTAAAGTTTTATAGGATGTATGTTTTTTACCTACTCTTCTACGCAAAGCAAAAGCAGACTGAAAATTGCAAACCTTTGACACATAGATAGTTTTTGACTCCAATTAACAATGGGACACTCAATATGAAACGTGACCGAAACGAGTGGAGCCGCATGAATAAGCTAGTTAAAAATACAATGAACGTTTAACCTTTTTATGAAATAAAAAACGAATCAGCTCAGCGACACATAAATTTTACCCCTACTCGCTAAAAAAAGCGGCGCTCATGCTCGATAGGGCGGCTCATGTGGACCCAATACTCATTGGACTGGCGTATTATAAGCACAATATGCCTTTTATACATTGTATCGAAATATTATTGATATAAAGATATTATATTATTGAAATTAAGACATATGTATAAACATACTTAAAAGTTTTCGATCGCTTGAATTTTTTTCTATATCTGTAGGTATGTAAGAATTCTAGATAATTAGAGAAGAGCTATGCCACTCCGAGTAAAATCCAATTAAAATCAGCGGTTTCACATGTGCCACATAATGTGAATTCCAAAGAAACAAATAACATTTTAATCCCTACAAAATTTTACACAGAAGCAACTATGCCATGTCGCTATGGCATTGTTGCTTCTATGTAAAATAAGTAGGCAGATTGACTAGCAATACTCGACCAGCGGCAATAGCTGCTATGCTGAGGGAAAAAACGGGTGGTAGACAGTAGTTTTCTACTGCAAAACCGTTATTCTCCTGCCTAGTCTTCCTGTCGTGCGCCTAGTACTTAACAGTAACAGAAATCGATCATGAAGTCGAAAGCAATCAGGAAGCAAGCAAGAAGGATGCTAGCATTGTTATTGTAATTGTGACTTAGCGGCATCACGCAAGAGCAACACCGGTGCGTTCAATTTGAACTCCGTATATGCGTAGTTTTCAAAAGGAAAGTAGCAAACGAGCATGCAGTCGACCTGAAAGTATGTGGACACTGTACCTGTCGGCGACTCGTCTAATTAACTAGATTAAGTTCCCTTGTGTTGTAAGATTTTATGATGATTGTATTGATAATAACTTTTACGAACTATGTTACGAATTTAGTTAAGAGAATTCAATGATTCTGTAGTGTTTACTAAGATAGGATCACAAGAGACTTAAGCTAAGATTATAACACGATATGAAAGAGATGCAAGATGAAAATACGAGATAGAGAATAGGTTTGAGAAAATTGTATGGAAGTATTATGTAAATCATATGTTTGTTGTAATTTTTGATAGTTTTAATTAAGATATAATGTTATAATTAGTGTAGATCGATAGGTTAAGAATTCCTCTACATTTTTATATACGATAGATAGGGATAAGATTTAGAACTAAGAAGTTATTAAGGAAAACATATGTATGATAGGGCAAAATCACGATGTTTTTATGGTATTTTTCAGGAATAACTTTTCAGTCTTTCAAGATAGAAGAATAAGAGTTATATAGTTTAGTAGATCTTTTTAAGACGAATCTGTTAATGTATGACACATATGTGTAAAGTTATGGGAAACAATAAAGATTTAGCCGCACATGGGTCAGCCAAAGTAAAAATTAGATCGAAATGTTAGGCAATATGGGCTTAGAGCCACGCGGCTCTCTTTAAGGTAATGCCGAAGGGCAGCGGACCAGGCGGGTTTTTAGCTGCGAACATCGAACTGCGAACATTTCCGGGCGATCGTCGGGGCGGGTCGCTTCGTTCGGAACGACGTGTTGGAGCGCGACCTTAAGGTGCAAACCTTGGACAGGTTTGTGGCTCAGTTGGCGCGTCGTATGTACGAACGCGCTGACAGTGGGCCACATGCCCATCTACGAGGTTTCGCGCCCCTTCACGCTCGACCCCCCGAGGGGCGTCCGTTCCCTCGTGAACTCGAGGGTCAGGTATCCTCCGACCATCTGGAGGATTAAATCTGCGTAGCAGCATAGCGCGGTCACAGAGGGCCGAAGGCTGCAACACTGCCTGACGGCAGCACACATCACCGGTGGACAGTGCTTCCACTGAGGGAATTGCCCGGGTAAGGAGGGGATCCTCGAGGCCCGCAGACCTTACGCCAAGCGGCGACGCCACGCCGCGGCATAGGACGACTATCAAAGTCAAAAAAGTCTGCGAACATGGTCAGCCCGTCGAGCTGACATTGCTGCCAGGAGGATGCAGCGGTTACTCGACCTGTTACCTGTGTGGCTGGATAAGTGGCGCATGGCTGTCAATGTCGGTAAGACAGTCGCAATACTTTTCAGCCGCAAGCGTATCATGCCCGCGCCGCTACGGATCCGTGACACGGATGTAGCTTGGCAGACAACAGTTAAGTACCTAGGATGTAGTATCGATCGCTCGCTGCATATGATCCCGCAGGTGGAGGAATCCCTCCGCCAGGCCAGAACGGCCCGAGCGATGCTCCGACCGGTACTACATTCTAGGCTACCATTAAGAACGAAGCTGATGGTCTACAAGACCTACATTCGTTCACGACTTACCTACGCGGCGCCGGCATGGTACGCGTTGGTATCAAGGTCGAACCGCCAGCGTCTCCAGGTGCAGCAGAACCTAGCCTTGCGAGTAATCGTAGGGGCTGGTCGCTACGTCAGGAACGACGTGTTGCGGCGCGACCTCAAGATCGAGACGGTCGAGGAGTTTGTGGTCCGCCTAGCTCGTTCAATGTATGAGCGGGCGGAGGCTGGACCACATATACACCTAAAGGGGTTCGCGCCTCTTCACGATCGACCACCTGGGGGGCGGCCGCTCCCGCGGGAGCTCCCTGGCTTGGCGACCTCCGACCATCAGGAGGACGACCGTCGGCTCGAAAGCGACGCCCAAGTACACCGCACCACCCACTAAACAGTGGGGATGGTAAATATCCTTTACACTTGTATATAAAATTATAATGTTTTTATTAACATTTTAATATTATATATAAATGTTAAAGATCCGGGAGGTATTCGACTTCCTTGAGAATTGCCCGGGTAAAGAGGGTACCCCTCGAGGCCCGAAATTCCCTACCCACCGCCCTTATGTTGACATTGCCTTAGCATATGAGAGACCCGGAGGGTATGACGTCCCACGTAACGTAACTGCGAACATGTATTTCGTCGAGACATCGGGTTACTGACGTCGTCATGCCTGTCACCAGGAGCCAGAGGGGTACCTCGCCGCCGAACCAGTCGACTGCGCCCCGTGCTGAAGAAGAGGCACAAGGGACAACTGACTCTTCGGGAACGTCGGGAACCTCGGGCACAACTACAGAGGGAACGCTAACTACGTACGAGTCAAGAGTCACTACAGAGACGGAAGTTGCTGCTCCTGCTGCTCCAGCTGCTGCAACGGCAGCACCTGCAGCAAAGAAGAAGACTCGCTCCGTCGTGTCTACGGGACGTCGGGAACGAGAAGCCAAGCTGGAATTGGCGCGCCGACAATTAGACGAAGCGAAAGCAGCAGCGGAACTCGCCCGGGCCCAATGGGAGTTGGCCCAGGTGGAAGATGAAGAATCCGAAGTTGAAGAGAATCCTGCATGGGACGCCAACGTCCAAACATGGGTGCAGTCGACGGTCGGTCGGATGTCCGAAGAGGTACGTCGGGGGGAGGTGCCCAAGGAGGGGCACCAGCCAGGCACGTCCAAGGAGGGGCGCGCCATCCAACCTCCAATTGCCGCCGTCAAGCCAGAGGATCAAGAGGAACCTTCAACGAACGGGACCAAGGATTTAGCGGAGGCCATCATCAAGGCAATCAGCGCGGCGCCACGGAGTGCGCCGAGCTACGTGCACGAGTTGCCGGACTTCGACGGGAGGAGCGAAGAGTGGATCGCCTTCAGGACGGTATATGAAGATACTGCGCCTATGTTTACAGATGCTCTCAACATGGCGCGGCTGCGGCGGTCCATCAAGGGTGCGGCACGGGAGGCGGTGAAGAGTCTCCTGTATTCGGAGTGCCCACCAGAAGAGGTATTGGAAGCTCTTCGTCGAAGATTCGGAAGACCAGAAGCCCTGATCCTGATGGAGTTGGAGAAGGTGAAGAACCTGCCACGCATCACGGAAGGTGCGCGCGACGTCTGCGTGTTTGCCAGCCAGGTGAACAACACTGTCGCGACAATTCGGGGGCTTCGAAGACCGCAGTACCTACACTCGCCGGAGATGGTGAAGACCATCGTGGACAAGATGCCGGCGGTGCTGCGCTATCGGTGGTACGACTATGCCGCCGACAAGGAAGAAGAAGATCCAGACCTGGTGCTAATGATGAAGTTTCTTAACAGGGAAGCGGACCGGTGTGGACCCTACGCGACGCAGGAGACTGTGCACCAAAGGCAGCCTCCCTGGCGTCAATCCGAACACACCACGTCCGATCGAGTCGAGGAAGAAAGGAAGACCTGCTGTCCACACTGCCGGGACGAGCATCACCTCTACGAGTGTCGCAAGTTCCTACGGCTGCCAGTAAGGGAGAGGTGGGACGTCGCTGAGAAGTCACGGATGTGTTTCAGGTGTCTGCGAGGGCGGCACCAGAAGGAGACATGTCGGCGTCCTCCGTGCAAGGTGTGCAACCGGTGGCACCACTTCGTGCTTCACGAGCAACGGGGGCCCAGCCCGAAGCGCGAAGAGAAGAAAGAAGTTGCAAACAACGTGATGCTCCCGGTGAATGCGGCAAGGACAGGAAGGGCGTATTTGAAGATGGTTTCAGTCGAGCTGTACGGGCCAAGGGGGGCTGCCAAGGTGCTGGCGTTGCTGGATGAGGGGTCAACTGTCACGCTTCTCGATGCAGCGGTTGCGAGACGACTCGGCCTCAAAGGACCTGTGGAAGCGCTCACCCTGGAGACCGTAGGAGGGAAGACCATCACCAAGGGAGACTCGATGAAGCTGAACATGAAGGTCAAGGGACTGCACCAGGAGAAGAAGAGGACCATCTCTGGGGCACGCACGATCGACGACATAAACCTGACGCCTCAGAGACTGGACAAGGAGAAGATTGAGCAATGCGCTCACCTCAAGTCGATGGCTGACCAGTTATACTACGAAGAGGAATCACCCAAGCTACTGATTGGGCAAGACAACTGGGAGCTCATCGTGTCCAGAGCCACGCGCAGAGGGAAGCGAAGTCAACCCGTAGCATCATTGACCTATCTGGGGTGGGTGCTAAACGTCGAGACCCGTGAACTTCGAGACCAGCGCGCACTTGTCTTCTAGAGAAGAAGAATTCGGCAAGGACATCGCACGGAAGGGGAATCTTCTTAACAGCGGAAGCAACAAGGAAGAGTGGCAGAAACCGCGCACTTTCAAGAAGGAGCCCACGGGAATGGAGAAAGGGGGGTCGACTGTGGGGGCTCTGCCCGTCGATCAGCGTCCGGATCCAGACCCAGCCAAGTTTTCAAGATGGACGCAACTGGTGGGGGCAACGGCGAGGTTACTGCAGACGAAGCATATGAAGACCCAAGAGAGAAGATACATTCCCCTCGAATACGACAAGATACAGGAAGCCGAAGAGATCCTGTTAAGAAGAAGCCAAGAAGAGAGCTTCCAAGAAGAAGTACGCTGCGTCACAGAAGGAAAGCTGTTCAAAAAAGAAAGCCGGCTCAAGGAACTGGACGTCGTCATGGAAGATGGTATACTACGACTCCGGGGAAGAATCGACGCAGCAGTACACACGCGGCAAGAGAAGGGACCTGTGGTGCTGGATAGCCAGCATCACATCACCGGGCTGCTCATCATGTACTACCATGAGAAGTTGGGTCATGGTAACCAAGCAACGGTGATCAACGAGTTGAGGCGACCCTACTGGATCCTGGGACTACGGTCTGCGGTCAAGTCGACGGTTTATCGGTGTCAATGGTGCAGGGAGCGCCGTGGCACACAAGAGTTCCAGCAGCTGGGGAGGTTCCCGCTGGACACCTCACGAGGGGGAGAACCGCCGATCAAGCAAAGAAGCCGTCGCCAACCAAGAAGACGTCATCACCGCGGCAGAGAAGATGGGCATCAGGTGGGAACTCATACCACCTGGGGCTCCCAGCAAGGAGGACACGTGGGATCGCCTCGTCTGGTCCCTAACAAGGACCCTGGCGGCAATCCTCCAGAGAAGGCATCCCAAGAAAGAAGTCCTGCACACTCTGCTGGTGGAAGCGGAGCACCTGGTGAACTCAAGACCTCTCATCGAAGCCGACGAAGATACGGAAGAAGGGGCCCACACTCCCAATCATTTCCTCATTGGGAGATCCTGCGGCACAAGATTGGGGACATTCACCGACGAAGATCTCACCGGCCAAGGGGTGAGGTGGTCCGAACCTATCCTGGACCCGACGGGCGCACCAGAGTACTGGAGGTGCGCACGGCAGGGGGCGTCCTGAAACGTCCCAGCTCCAAGGTGGTGCTACTGGTTCCGGCGCAGCGACGAGGAGCGAGCAGTCGTCGAGCCGAGCAGTGGGTCGGCGGACAGCGAGCCAGACTGCGGGGAGGCGGTCATCGCATCGGGCCAGCAGCACGGAGTCGCCGGGTCAGGAGTTGGTGCTACGCACGAGGGGGAGGATGTCGGCGACTCGTCTAATTAACTAGATTAAGTTCCCTTGTGTTGTAAGATTTTATGATGATTGTATTGATAATAACTTTTACGAACTATGTTACGAATTTAGTTAAGAGAATTCAATGATTCTGTAGTGTTTACTAAGATAGGATCACAAGAGACTTAAGCTAAGATTATAACACGATATGAAAGAGATGCAAGATGAAAATACGAGATAGAGAATAGGTTTGAGAAAATTGTATGGAAGTATTATGTAAATCATATGTTTGTTGTAATTTTTGATAGTTTTAATTAAGATATAATGTTATAATTAGTGTAGATCGATAGGTTAAGAATTCCTCTACATTTTTATATACGATAGATAGGGATAAGATTTAGAACTAAGAAGTTATTAAGGAAAACATATGTATGATAGGGCAAAATCACGATGTTTTTATGGTATTTTTCAGGAATAACTTTTCAGTCTTTCAAGATAGAAGAATAAAAGTTATATAGTTTAGTAGATCTTTTTAAGACGAATCTGTTAATGTATGACACATATGTGTAAAGTTATGGGAAACAATAAAGATTTAGCCGCACATGGGTCAGCCAAAGTAAAAATTAGATCGAAATGTTAGGCAATATGGGCTTAGAGCCACGCGGCTCTCTTTAAGGTAATGCCGAAGGGCAGCGGACCAGGCGGGTTTTTAGCTGCGAACATGGCCTCCAGAGAGAAGCACTCCCAAGAAGAAAGAAGAAAAAGAAGAAAGAAAACTCTGAAGAAGAAAGAAGACTCAAGACACTGAAGACTGGAAACTCTGCAGGACGGAAGGACCTTCTGCAGCAGGAAGAAAGAAGATTCTCCGCGACAGAAGAGAGAAGAATATTAGGGCTAGGCAAGGGGGATTAGGGCTAGGCTTTGGCTGGTCCATTAAGGCTTAGACAAAAAACGTCATTCTTGTTTCTTTTGAAAACGTCTCCTCCCCCCGCACCTACCCCCCGCACCCTCTACATCGACGCGGCAAGAGAACGGCGCAACTCCCCGACGCGAAGTACACACACGAGCGGGCTTCCGGCGCCAGACGAGCGAAAGTCCGTCCGTATCTACATCACGCCCGCCCCCCTCCGTCGCGGTAAGAGCCGTCGATGAGGACTCGCTTTAGCCGACGGACGCGCCTGCGCACTCACGACACGCACGTGGGGCGCACGGCACGCACGCCCCGCGACAGTACCCATGGGCGTCTAGAAATATTAGAGCTTCTTACCTAAGGTTGATAACCTGACGTATAGGTGACACCAGAGAATAGCCACAAATGCGTTGCTAACGCCGTGGATGAAGTGAGAACGCCTCGACAATGTATGCCTCCTGATTTAGTGAAAATATCCGTACTAATTTAGGTGATCCCCCCAACCTGATATATCGAGAATATAGAGAATGTATTTCCTTTGTAAAATTGGCGATAAAGTACGGCCGACTAGCTATTATTTATTTTTATCGTATACTAACTGACATACCTAAAGTACAGAAGGAATATAGTAAGTTCATAGCGATGTGAATGCTATTATAAGAAAAAAATATAGGGAGTTGAACCGTAACGTGACTAACGTGACTTGTCGTAACGTAATAATATAAACCTATGTTTGATTCTATTCATACTGAAACTGACACTCAAATTCATTTCTAATCGATATTCAATAGATTGATTGAAAAAAGTTGATTATATCCGCGGCATATAAATTAAGCCCCATGGCTAAAAATAGAACTCATGCTCATTGAGGCGGCATAAGTGGACTCAATACTCATTGAACTGACTCATGAGCACAATACATTCGAATGAATATGATTATTTAACCTTTTAAAATTGGATGGAACCATTGTTGCATTAAAATATATTAATTGAGCCTTTCAGAGCAGGACACCGTGGCTTCCCTGTAGTTAACTTACCGAAATGTACATGACCTTTTAATCGCAGTAAAAAGCTTTGAATATCGTGGACACGATGGTTATATCCAATATGAAAAAGTTGATTTATTTTACCACTAGCTCTTCCCCGCGGCTTCACCCGCACGATCAAAGGGAATTAACATTAGCATTTGATGGCGTGATTCAGAACTTGAAAATGAATTTAACTAACACCATCTATTAACAACATCTGGAACTACTAAATATGTATCAACTAACAAAACATCGATATTCTTATGTTAATGAAAGAGCACGGTAAAAAGTAGCCTACGTCACTCTCTGTCCTCCTATCTCCCAACATATAAACCATACCATTATCATATAATAGCTATGTGGCGACGTGAAAGAGGAACAAACAAACATACTTTCACATTTATAATATTAGAGTATGGAGTATGGATAGTATGAATTAAAGGATATTAATACCATATTGCATAAGTTTTTATAAAAAAATATCGGAATTACCAGTAATAGTGCAACGGTACCAATTTCGCCCTTTCACTTTGATGGTCCAGTTTTAAATACACCTCTGTTCATTTAACCCAATTTTTAATTGTATGTGCATTCGTTCTGATACTTTAACTGTAAATGAATATTCATTTGTAAATAATGTTTTCTTGCAATGTTTTCCTTTTCCCTGTCCGAAATATCACTAAAAGAATGTAACGATTTTGAAAATTATGTGCGCTTTAGTGATGAAAAGTTCAAACATACTTTAAATGTGGAGAATTCTTCTCAACATGAGTGATTTCTAGACGACATTTTTCTTGTTCTTATGCGTTTGACATTCCGTTTGATATTCCTAAAACAATACTCTCAAATAGGTGTGAAGTCTACTGATCAGCACTTTCAATTGAAGAGCGCTTAAACCCTACTTTTCCCAGCATAATGACAAAAGTATGATACTGATAATGGAGCAAAATGCTATTTTCAGTCACCTACATAGAAATATCCAGTTAATTAAAGCGTGGCATTTCTCCGTGGAAAGTTCAACGGATAATCCATACAGGGATTATATTGAATTAACATAAATATTGATATTGATAAGAGCACAAGTATGGCACCCTTTATCTCTTAACTGGATTCATTACCGCTTCGTTCGCTTATAATGCAGTTACTTCAACGTGGGCAGCTCAAGAGAGCAAAGGAAATTATGTTATCGATGTGAATGTTAAAGGTACATTTAATGGGACGTCTGGTATAAAGGCAAATAAGAATCGCAAAAATGGATTGTTGCTGCCGCTGATAGACATCACCTATAAGAAGCATTTTAATTGGTGATGAGCATAACAGTCCTTATAGCTTAGTTGTATATGAGAATTAAATTTACAGAGGATTTAATTAAAAGTGTTGAGTAGATACCCAACACTTTTAATTCTACACTCATAGCCCCACAGTAGGATTTTCTCCTGTGTCGTGGGTACCATGGATACACACAAGACGAATACACAAACACCCAGACCCAGAACACAAATCCAAACTCATCACTCAGATACTTGTCTGGCCGGAAATCGACTCCGAGACCCATTGCGCGTCAGACCGGTATGGTAACCGCCCCGCCACACGGGTTGTCTAACTCATCTAACAATACTACTTGAGAATAACAAGAATTGTTCAATTTCACGAAATTTCTCTGCTAAGATGATTATTCTATACGTGAGATTGATGCTCCATCATAGGGCCACAATTTGTCGCGTACTACAATACAATACATTTATAAATAAATAAATAAATCATTCCGACTATATGTTATTTCGGTCGCGCTAATGCATTCTTATGAAAAATAAAGAAACAAAGCCTGTATTACTTTAGATAAATATCCATGCGGTTTTATCCTTTACCGTTATGCCAAGTAATCATTAATTTACTATTTCATAGCCACATTCGTTGTTAAAATTATAAATATATGCCTATATCGAACCTCGGTACTCTAATTGAGTGGTCTAATTGCAATACCGGAGTCTAGTATTGACTATTAGCTGAACCCCGCAGTTTCACCTAAGTTAAAAAAATCGATGTATCATTAGTCCCGTGGGAATAAAATTTTCCGACAGTAAAAAGTACCCTATATGTTAATCCAGAGTGTCAGCTAACTGCCCACCAAAATTTATGAAAATCGCTCCAGCCGTTTAGACGTGAAGAAGTAACAAACATACACATTCACAAACTTTCGCCTTTATAATATTAGTATGAGTATGAAGTATGAAGTATGATTTATAATTCTTGTTAATTTTGATAATGTGTTGTCATTTTACTTCATGACATGTTTTATTTAATACAAACGTATACTATGTACGTAGGTATATTTGATGTGCCTTACTCATTCAAAACCCGAACAGAAATTGTTTTTTTTTCACGTATGTTAAGCTTTATGCAGCGCAGAGCTTTGCTCCTGTTGTAATTATGAATTCCGAACTTTGGAACGAGCTTTCACATTTTGTTGCTCATTTCGGCCCGAAACGAAAATGTGATTTTAAAGTATGCTGCATTAGTTAAATTTCGGGTTAAAACTAAAATCATGATTAACTATTTGGCTTGTGCTTTAGTACTATTTCCTTTTTTTTATGACGGGAAGGAAACCTTCAAAAGGTATATCGGAGCCTCCGGGTTATGTTGGATTTTTAGCCACTAAAAACTCCCCGGTGGCCTTCCTCAGCACTTGAAGGGGAGTCAGGGATCTCCATTGAAGCTTAAAAGGGATTTAGCAATGTGGTAGGACGTATGTGGTTCAACCGGGGAGGTACCTACCACCGCCGCAATTATTTCTAGCGGTCTTTCGTTTCGGTATAAAGGTCTGGTTCCCGGCTCTCTTTTATATAAGGCGAAGTGAAGTGATTGTGGTCCGATAAAATCCTTGAGCTATATGAAGTTGCAGAAGTCCATGGGTGGCAGTGACCACTTATCATCATCACGACATACTCGTTTGATACTTCAACACATTAAAAACAAAACTCTCACTCGCCAGTACGAGGTTTATGTCTGCTGAACTCTTAGGGGTTTCTTTACTAATCCGATTTTCAAAACCAACGATTCTTGTTTCGTTCATTTTCATAAGTGGTGCATTTAGGTACTATCAAAATGTCCCATTTGCCTTTTAACTAGGCTAAATTTTTCTATAAATACGTTTACAATACAATACTTTTCTATGGATCTGCATCCAGTTAAGTTCTAACGATTAATGGACGGATTTACATCGGCAAATATAATAAAAACGTTAAATATTAAATGGTATCAATACCGAAATATAATAATAAAAGGATTACTCTCAAAACATATAGTCTAAGATCAAGATTGATTGGTGTTTAAAACATGTCAAATGTGTGTTAAATATCATATGTTTCCAATAGGTTAACCATGGTAGTTTAGGTGTGAATAATACGTCCCTCATTGTGCGCTAAACAAAGGGTACCCGATTTCGTCGCCCAATAAACAGAGCTCTACGCACCGCCGTTTTCGATAAAAATAGGGCTGCCTGTTTATTTCGTCTTAATTTATAATTTTTACACAGTTTCTGTGAACTGTTTCTTTTTGCATACCAAATGTTTTTCTGATTTATTGACAGTGTTCACTCTATTGTATAAGACTCAAAGGAGTTGAACAATAATTACTTACATACCTACACGTCTCGTCTTAACCTAATCAGATTTAGAATCTGGTGACGCGAATGTCAGCAGGCAACGATAACTATGTGCATATTTTAAATAGAGTATTCCTTGTGTCTTAAAGAGTGTACCTGTAATTAAGTGTAATAATAATTAAATAATAGAGACTCCGGTCGCTCTCTCAAAACAAAACACAATGACTACAATCGCTGCTGAATTTGAAACTCTAATCTTATTATCTTCGAGTTTTTAAATATATAAGCTATAGTTATAAATTTTACCAAATTACATTAGGCGCGCGTTTTCAACTTTTCTTATATAAATATATTTATAACTACAACAAGTCGCTGGATGGATTGAATACAACACAACGCAACACACTAAAGTTAATTTCCAGGGCAAAAATTAAACGATGCTTCTTGTGTTTACATTTTTAATGAATGGCGTTAAAATAATAAAAATATATTAACAACCAATTAACCGAAGTATAGATAAGCGCCATGCTTTAATTTTTACCTTTAAATACCCTTTTTTGAAAAAAACTTCATATTTAACTTAATTTTCATGAACGAAATTGAGCGGTGTAAAAAATATGAAATGGAGGCAGCCCTACCTTATCGCATATATCAAAAGCGAGATTCGTAGGCCCTAGTCGTTTACACTGGATCCACATTCTATTTACATAACATTTCCAGCCCTGTATGAAGTTTTATTGCGACTACCGATAAAGGTTATTCGGGTATATGATAGACATTTTCGATATCAACTACTTTCGGCGCGTAAGTACAAATACACAGTGATTTTAATAATAAAACCTTTATTTTGTGAGGTTCATTGGGGAATACGTTTTACGCCGTTCTTTTGAAGACTTGGAAATATTGTATTTATTTATTAGAGTCTGTAAAGAAATGATTACGCTTTTTATTATTTCCACACTCATAGCGCCACAGTAGAATTTTCTCCTGTGTCGTGCCATGGACCAATGGAATCTAAACTCATCATTCAGTTAACTATGCAGTGAGTTCCGGGAATCGAACTCGGAACCCACTGCGAGTCAGACTGGTATGGTAACCATTGATACGCGGGTTCTCGTGAATACATTTATAATATACACATCCTTATTTTATTTACTGTATTTTATGTATATTATATATTGTTATAATTATATATTACTTATCATTATAATTATTTGGTTATATAAGTATATATTAATATTTTGTGTATATATTTAATATATGCAATATTTATTAATTTTATAATTGATAATTTGCTTACTTTTGTATGCCTACCACAGATTATCACTGTCGCCCAGGGTTGACTGGTAGAGAATGCCATTAGGCATTAAGTTCACCCTTGTAACCCTTAGATTAAGGTGTTTCAAAACTTTAAATAAATAAATTTGTTTTATAATGGAAAGACGTAAATGTAACAGTACCTTTAGTCTTGTTTAGTCAGGTAAGTAATTACGAAGCAGAAGCAAACAAGCGTGAATTTGAAGTAGCAAACGAGAATGCAGTCTACGTAATGGAATTGGTCACTCCAGTTAATAGACAGTGATATCGAACCCAATGAAATGGTGCCTGGGAATGGTTGCAAATTTGTTTCCCGTGGATTGGAACACCTCATGTAAGTCCTGTCTCACTTTTCTATTAATTTAGAAAATATAACTACCTGTTGTTCCTAATTTTTGGGAGAAAAATATGTGACGATGAGTCTTGTAAGTCGAGCATTGAGAGCCTAATGATTAAAAGTACCTAGGTCTCTTAATTAAAGGTCCTTGGTACAAATGCCAGGCTCGTGCCACTGATTTTATAAAAATGATATGCGTATTAGAAGTTAATTGACACTCCTTTACGGTGAAGAGAAACATCGCAGGGGAATATATCTAAGAGTTCTTAAAAACTTTTTTAGAGGTCTGTAACGTTTACGATTCGCACTTAGCCAGCCCTGCGGACTATGACCTAAAACGCTTTCATTCTGATAGAAGGTACTAGTCCAGCAGTGGGACAGCAATGTGTGAAGATGTCCATCGAGTGGAATCACAAAAGGTTCCACCTTTAAAGAAACATCTTCAAATAACAAAACACTTTAATCACGCAGAATCGGTGTGAAGTCCGAATAGAAATCGGTCGGCGACCGCGCGTGGTTATACGTAAAGGCACGCACCGAAAAGCCTTTAAACTCGCTTCGTGTTACCGTCCACCCTTATTTACATAACGTTTCCGGTCCTGAAAGCCACTTTGAAGTGAGCGAAGCGAAGGTTATTTGGGAAATTGATACTCGATTTCAGGTGTGGGGCAGTACTTTAGCGGTGAGTGTAGCGAATGAATGAACACAGGTTGATCAATACAGGAGTAGATTGAATAAAGGTTACAATTCGCCCTAAAATGGGTGTAGAATTGTAAAGTTTAATCATTTTAAATCAATTGATAAATAGTACCTACTATTAAATTGTAACCGGTCGATTTCTGAACTTAATTTTTTCAAAATCAAAATAATGAGAATTAATAAAAAATATCGTCACAATTATCCAGCCATATTAAAACAAAATCCACTCAGTTAGCCCTTAAACAGTGGAAACATCTTATTTATCTGTAATTATTATTATATTAATACGTGAAGCAAAAACTTGTAACGGATTTTTAAGTAGTATGCCGCGGACGGATTAGTATGAAATTTTGCACGGTTATAGTGGACGTAGAGAAGGAGTGCAGAATGTTAATATTTTTTTCAAATAATGCATTTTTCATACATAAAATCAACTAAAAACACATTACACACACTACCGTGCATTTGTCACAAAAACATACATAGTAAACGAAATAGAACATTGAATGTCTTACTATGAAAATACATAACAAAAATGTCAGATGTCTTTGTCAAAATACCGCTATTGCTTTTAAATGCGGCTTAGATAATTAAACCTCTTTTTATATTAAACGGGCGCGTTCAAAATTACTTGAAAATTTAAAAATACTGGAATTTGAGAAATGTACTACTTTGGACAATGAAGTTTCGACCGATGCTACGGGCGACTAGTTCCTATAATAATACTTGTATAATGAGATGATCCTTTCATCGTTGGATTCTGGATGCGTCGCCACCACATCTATTATTGCCTAATATTGCTTATCATTGTACTTACAACCGTCTTCAAGGTGGTAGAACCAGTGTAGTTCGACCGGGGAATACCACCGCCACACCTATTTCTAGCGTCAAGCATTTCTTGCATTTCGATAAAAGGGTGTGGTTGCTGGCACACTTTCACATGAGGCGACCATCGTAGTCCTGGAGAGTAGCAACGCATCTGTGATTGACTTCAGATGGAACCCATGTTCTGTATGAAGTTGATTACAGATGTCCATGGGCGGCAGTGACCACTTACCATCAGGTGGACTGCATGCTCGTTTGCTACTTCAGTCAAATAAAAAAAACCTCATTTTATATTTAACAGGCGCGTTCAAAATTACTTAAAAATTATTACATTTTATTTTAATTTGAGAAATATTCGTAGTACTTTAGACAATATGAAGATTAGTTTTTTAATTTGAATTACGGTCGAATTTCGACCGATGCGACGGGTACTTATAATTACTTGTGTAATGAGATTATCCCTTCATCGTTGGATTTCAGATGCATCGCCACCACAGCTATTATTTGAATAAATATATGAATGAATGAATGAATGAATGACGGTGTGACGAGAAGACTAAAAAGCCGTTCCACCTCAACAAAACATCCTTACCTAAATTTAGATACTAAGCAAGATAATTAGGAAGCAAAGTATAACTCTTGAAATTGTTGTAAGAAATATTTATTACTAGCTTATTAGATTAATGAGATTACCAAAAGGCCTCTGTATACTACCAAGGTAACTGAATTACCAGGGGGTTAGGAACGTGTAAGACGTGGGCGGTAAAGCAATACCATGTCATAAATACGCGTAGGCCGAGATTGTATATCGATACAATAGATCAATCGAATTGATGTTAAGAATTATGAAAGTTGTATTACTAATGAACTAATAACTGTATACATAGTGTAGTATTCTCGTCTCGTCAACTCATTATTGTCCCACTGCTGGGCACGGATCTTCTCTCAGGATGAGAGAGTCCACCGTGCTGGCCAAGTGCGAATTGATGGACTTCACACACCTCCGAGAACATTTTTTTTAAAGAGCCTTCGGGTGTTTAGATTTCCTCACGATGTTTTCCTTCACCGAAAAGCAGTGATAATTAATTTCTAATACGCAAATAAATCATTGGTGCGTGCCTGGGTTTGAACCTCGGACCTCCCGATCTAGAGGGCAAGTTTCAACCATTAGGCTATCACTGCTCTCAATTTATTACATGGTTATAATTATCGTCGTCGATAATAGCTCGCCAGCATTGTTTGTACCGTCCGAGATTAACTCAATCACTGACATGGAACGTTGCCACCGTGTCCCTTTGATCGGTTATATCAATATCCCGGTTAGTTTAATTAAGCTTGGTATAAGGTTTATGGGAAAAATTGAATTACAGAGTAGGACGATGCTATATTTTCTTATGAGGTCGGTTTTATCATTAAGGTCTATTACCTGGTTAATAATAAAACCTACCAATCAGTGTAAAGAGGTTAACTGGGGAAGTACGAGTATCACCACCTATTTCTAGCGTGAAGAAACTTGTGTGTTTCGATGGACACCTGTTTCAAACCCTTTGAATGGCAGCTGACTTTCATATTAAGCGACCATCTTAGTCATCGGAAGCAGCAAAGGTATCTCTAGTTGACTTCAAATTGAACCTTTATTCTATATGAAGTTATTTATAGATGTCCATAGGCGGTAAAACCATACAGTATAAATTGAACTGCATGATTGTTAGCTTCTTTAATCAGATGAATAAAGAAGCTAACAATCATGAAGTACCTTACAGAAGTACCTTACGATACCAACGTTCAAGTTATTATTAGTGACTGTCAGGGAGATTTCCGATTCTTTTTACCACGGTTGGCTATAGTTTTGTTAAGGACCCTTAACAAAAAGAGTCCAACAGCGGCGGTCGCAAAAAAAGAATATGGTCGGTGAGTCTCTAAATTTTTTTCTCTCTATGCTAGAGAGCGGTATGGAATATTTTCAGTAGTTTGGGAATATTTTTGGAGATTTGACGCAACACAGATATTTTTAGATTCACCACATAGCAGACAAAAGGATTCATTTCTTCGAAGAATTTCCCTCTAATCAACTACACTGAGGGGAAACCGGATCTCTAACTCAACATAATAAATATACCCCTACTCTCTGGCCATTCACACTCTCTTTGGCGTACTACGTAATTATGTACACTAGTCACTTGTCTCAATGGTCAAAATTTGACCGTAATTTAAGTTAAAAAACTAAACTTCATATTGTCCAAAGTAGCACGAATATTTCTCAATTACTGTAACCGTGCATAATTTCAACCTCCTCCGTCCGCGGCAAGTATCTTAAAAACGAACCACAAGTTTTTGCTTCCCGTATTAATATATAGATAAATCCACTTGCTACATCTGTCTTAACCACTCATCTGGTTAAGTTAGTGATCAGTAAGTAGAAATTTTTATGTAGGTTCCTACTTAAAGATTAACTTGGGAAATAGAAAAAATACTTTTGAACGTTATGTGATATCAAGACGAATTTGTTGCAAAATCCAATTAGATTCTTTGTATCAAAGAATTCTTTGTATTAGGTAAAATCTACCTTGGCCCACTCATTTCTAGTAAAACCTTTTTCTGTATAATTTTCTCTAACCAATTCTTATCTATTTGAATGGTTTCTTTCATAGGCTTTGTTCTAATGAAAATAATAAGGGAAAAAATAAGTACGTTAATATATTATTATGTCGGAAAAGGCTTATCTCCGAGAAAAATGAGCTTCCTTTCATCTTCTATATTAAACAAAGAGCTTATTAAAATTGACATATCCGTTATCTTTCTTTGAAATCTACTTCCAACAAAAAAGTAACTTGCGGAGAACAAACAAGCATTTCTTTTTATCCAATTATATCTATACCTATGTACTATAATTGTAAATTATGTTTATAACTTATATATATTATGAAAGTTTGTGAGTGTGTATGTTTGTTACTTCTTCACGTCTTAACGGGTGGAGCGATTTTTATTAAATTTGGTAGGGGGTTAGCTTACACTCTGGATTAACATAAAGGCTACTTTTTACAGTGAGAAAATATCTTACGTTCACGGGACAGTCGATACATTTTTTTAATGCAGGTGAAGCTGTGGGGGTCAGCTAGTATAATATAATAATACAGATGCGCAGATAATTTTGAGAAATTAAAGTTCTAAGTCTGAAAATAAGAGTATTTGTGTAAAAAAATTGTAAGAATATATATTTTTCTTATCACTTGTGACATGTATGTATGTAGAGATAGGTACATAGGCATACAGAGAGGAGAGAAAAATATATTATGGGTTTCTATATTTTATGTGTCATAAACTTACCTAAATAGAGTTGACTTATAAAAACTCACACTTTGTTTTACCTCTTCATTGATACAATAAGTACCTACATCCTTGACTGACTTGACTGACTTGAAATGTCACTGTGTTTACGGTCAAAAAAATGTTAAACATCATAGCATCATACCTACATACTGTAACAGATTTTTTTATACTATTAAAAATTTTAAGTTTTTTTCTGATTGAAGTAGCAAACGAGCATGCAGTCCACCTGACGGTAAGTGGTCACTGCCGCCCATGGACATCTGTAATCAACTCCATACAGAACATGGGTTCCATCTGAAGTCAATCACAGATGCGTTGCTACTCCTGAGGACTATGGTGGTCGTCTCATGTGAAAGTGTGCCGGCAACCACACCCTTTTATCGAAACGCAAGAAATGCTTCAAGCTAGAAAAAGGTGTGGCGGTGGTACTTCCCCGATCGAACTACACTGATTCTACCACCTTGAAAATTTGACTTTACTATATGCCTTGTACCAAATTTTATCCAGATCCAGTCAGCTGTACAAGTATTTATAATAACAATCATCCATCCATCCATGCACACTTTCGCCTTAATAATATTAGTAACGTTACAAATTAATAAATAATGAATAAATACTTGTCCTCATCGATCAGCTGATTAGGTACTTTTATTCACAAACGCGGTCGCGTTTGACAAGTTCAAACGTCAAACGAAGCGAGTATGTCTTTACTGTGATAGGAGCGGTTATTTGTAGGTTATGAAATTTTATTACTTACACACAACGTATTATCCTCAAATAATAATTTATAATAGTAGATTATAATTCATATATCTCAAATCAATTAATTACAATCAACTATATAATGAAATAAATTTGAAATTAATAAAATTCGATAGCACAAACCATAGTGCCCCCAATTCTTAGACTTTTCGCTTTCGCTCGATGAAAACCTGACATCCAGTAGACGTCAAACTTGCTTACACATCGCTTGACATTCAGTGAATCTCAAACGATTACATTTATACTACCAAAAAGATTTTTTCATAGGTTAACATTAAATAAAATAATAAACGTAATGAAGTTATGAATTATGTTAATTCAAATGGTGATGAATAATAAGAATATAAACTCGTATCAAAGGAAGAGATGTGCGCAGGAACTTGAATGGAATATTATGTAGGTACTTTTTTATTAAGTACCTACATCGTGTTATTTTAATTGAATGCGTAGTATGATAGATGCCTATGTAGGGAAGTATAAGATGAGACGAAGCGAAAGCGTGATTTGCGATAAAAATGTGCGCGCATTTCGTTAGTGCTTGCTCATATTAGCGTTGCCGATCGATAGTCGACTATCGATGATTAATCGATAGTCTATCGATAGCCAGGATATCGCAAGATTATCGATGGGCCTATCGATATTATCGATACTATCGGTAGTATCGATAGCTCAGTTCGAAGCAATACTATCGCATGAGTGCAATACAATCGATACTATCGATAATATTGTTGCTCGCGAGAACTAGACTATCGGTACTATCGATAGTATCGTTGCTAGTAAATCAAAAATTGTCAACACTATCGATGCTATCGATATGATCGATTATTTTGGACTATCGATTGTTTACTAATTTACAATAGTATTGTTAGCAATATTAAGGTATAGTAGTCGGAAAACAAAGTTAATGGAATAATATTTAAATAATGTTATAATGCGACAACATTACGTATTTACGTACACAAACTATGGAGGCCTTTAATAGTCCTCGTTTAATTACATTACTTTTAAAACAAACTCAATACTATTGCAAATTGCCAAACTATCGACGGTGCCAAATTGTCGATACTATCGATTCTTTCAATATTTTTAATAATTTATGATCACAATACTATCGGTAGTATCGATACAATCGACAATCCATTCTTCTTGAGCAACAATACTTTCGATAGTATCGCTCTCATCCGATAAAATTGCCTTATTTTGAACTATTGATAGTATCGATAGTATGGCTGTTTTAAGATGAAAACTATCGATTGAAAAACTATCGATAGTTCGGCAACACTAGCTCATATACTACTGTTTTGCTTTTGTAGTCTATGCAAATTGTGTACCTAAGAAGAGATTGATAAGAATGAGCTTTCTCTTGCCTTCTTTATAAAGGTGTTTATCGCTATGCATATTTTATTTCTCTTCAGTTATTTTGTCATCATTTTAGAATTATGAAAGCTATTACAATTCTACGTTTATTGTTGCAAGTAGACATAATAATAAAAATAGTCTGGACTACTAAAAATAAAAATTGCAACGTTTAAATATTTTAACACTGATTTTATTTTGAGCGAAGTGGTTTGAAGTAGCGTACACTGTAGGCGGTTAATTAACTACTAAATAGATAATTTAGTAGTTATTTAACCCCACAAACAAATATCATATGTAGGTACCTATCATAAAAAAATATCCAATCTTTTAGACAAATTCATTGCTTATCCCTCTTTGTTGTAGTATTTATTTTTTGATTCATTATGCCGGGCGCTAAGAGCATGACCACTAATATTAGGCCGGGCGGTCAAAAGATTCAATTTAAACTAATTCGCAATTTCTCTAAATGAAGGGAATTTCCAAATGAAAGCCATTCAAGAATATTTTTATTCAATATGCAATTATTCTGAAAAAGATTATTATTTGTGTTGTACTCCCAAGTTGTTATTAGTAAAATTGCGAGTTCATGCTTCTTCTATGGTTGTCTTCATGCTGTAGGTATATTGTAGGCATTTATGCTGTATATTATTTTCATACTACATGTTCTGACGGAAGGTTAACCTAACGGAGATGAACGTATTGTCAATAAGACCTCATCCAGCGGAGTTATCAAACAATCAATTCTTAATTTACATAATATGTTATTATATGAAAATATAGATTATCTACTAGCTGACTGGCGACCTGCGTTTCGCCATTCACTCTTTAATTAATGGATCTAATAGTCTTATTGCAGTTATAAACCCATCATTTAGAATATTTGATACAATCCAATATAACCATCTAATAGAGTATACTATTTGTTCTTAACATCAATCTTCAATCCAAAATACAAAAATAAACATAATAAAGTATCCTTGTTTTAAGTAGCGAAGTTATTCTTACACTTATTTCACCTGCAAAAATAAAACAGCAGTATGTGATTAATTCAATTGAAATCTGTAAAAGGATACATTTATTTTATGGGCTAATAAATCCCACTCATTTGAATCAAGATTAAATTTACACACTGCTACAAAGTATGTTAATACTGTTGTCAAATAAATTAACTATTATTACATCTGGTAAATATGCAATGAGAATCCATATAGTTCATATGGAATTCGCTTTGATTTGGTAACATTATTTCTTTTATAATTGTGGGGCAAGGGCTGCATGCAGAGTTAGGAATATCTGGCACACTTAGTAAAATTGTGTGTTCATACTGTATGTTGTCATCATTCTGTACATTTTCTTTATGCTGCACGTTCTCTAAATGTCGACCAAATTCTAAGTATGTTGACATAACTGTCGACCAGACCTCACCCAGCAGGAATGGCAAACATACTTGGTTCTTATAACCTAAAACATTTTTATGAGAGATTAATAGCCGATGTCCATTAGAGGCAGTGGCCACTTACCACTGGACTTTAAGCTCGTTTTTTACTTTAATAGTTATTTTAAAAAATACTATAAATACTAAAGCTTTACCGGAAATATTGCAGTAAATGTAAAATTCATTGGTCTGGTACAATTAGTGCATACCATAGGGTAGCCCATTAAATATTTGTTGCCAGTTTCTCTTCTTATTAGCAAAAAAAAATGTGTGACAAATATCCATCTCTTAGGTACTGAAATATTTAATGAAATATTATCATATTTAAAAGGTTAAGGTGTCACACAATCACAGTTTCTGACGAAGAGCCGCCACAGTGTTTTCATGCGAGCTAGACAGTTGTTTGAAGTCACCAAGTGTAGGACCGAGATGGGGTCATCAATGTGTTAACACTGGAAGGCTCGCACTATCAGGTGCAAAACTTGGCGAAGCTTGATGCTATCCCTAGTGCGCCGGTACCTGTCTCTTCGTAGCAGACAGCTCCAAACTCTAGTAAAGCCCACGATGGAAAAGAAGTTACTCACACTAAACGTCTCCAAAAAAATAAGTGATTTGGCTGTTATGTGAGTTCCTTCTGCGTCTTCTGTCTCATAAATATTACATTATTTTTTCCTCAGACTTTATCACTTGTATCCTTTGTCATTTTTATCCTTTGTCATTTGTCATATTTATCACTTGGCCAGCGCGGTGGACTATGGCCTAAACTCTCTCATTCTGAGAGAAGACCCGTGTCCAGCAGTGGGACAATAATGGGTTGACGACAATGTTTACCTTATTTTTCATCTCTTCGATAACAATGTTTACATTTGTCTACGTCAGTTGCGCCGCTCATTGAAAACAATGTATTACAATTTTGTACGTTTTTTTTTTTAATTTACTTTATATAATATTTTCATAAATACAGAACATTATTAGAAACATAAAATTAAAAATAAATTAAACCAATTTTATACGTTTTACTTTTTTAAACTAACATCTGTCAAATTAACTTAGAACGATCTATGGACTCCAACGTTTTGGCCCATTTGTCACAATGTACAATCGATTTATCGATACATTCGGTTCATGTAGATGACCGTAACGTAAACAGCGCCATCTAATATCTCAAACATATTACTATTTCGATTTGGCGGTAAGGTGGCGTATCATCGCAGAATATACTGAGAATACTGAGATAGCTTTGTATTACTTTAGTAACTTATAAGGATATACAGGGTGTAAATGACAGCGTACCGAATATTAAAAATATGGATTCCTGACACGATTCTGGTGCTTATGGCGTTGGAATTTTTCATCGGATTTTCCTCGGATTTTCCATTTTTTTATGCACTTTTTTTTACTGCATAATGCAACATGAATTTAAAAGAAAAACACTCATTATAGTGTTTTTCACGAAAACTAGCAATGTATAATGAATGCGCTATCAGCTGTTCGACGTCCGGTCAATGACGCCGCGCGGCTGAGGCCGTGCGGCGGGCCGCCCTGCGCTCCGCCGCACCGACTTCCACCAATTTATGAACCAAGTTTCCAAAAAACATTCAATACCTAATTCAAACATTTTAACGCAAATAATAACTGAAAACATTATTCGGAAAAATACTAAATACCTATTCTTTAGTTTATTTTTGTGTACCTAATGATTGAAAACTTCTTCATTTACTTAGGGCAAATAAAAATAAATCACAAATAATGATTAACATTTTAACGTATTTGTTTCAGAAGCAAACATAAGGGAAACATCATTAAAGAAATGATGTAGGTACATAAGTATCATGCAAAATTCTATTCCACATACACAGTACACTCACACATACAGCGCGGTGTGGCTCTTCAGTCCTTTGCCGAAAGTCGGGATTAACGCCGCACACAGAATAAACAATAAAAAGATAACTCAATGTGGCTAATGAAGTACTTGTTCTCCGTAGGTCATGTACTCGAGATGAGAGTTTCTGTGATAAGAATATCAATAGTTATTGATTGATATTATAATAGCTTCTTATACTTTCGTTTTTTTATGTTGTATGTTGTTATTTTATGAAATTTTAATTTGCTTTTATGTATTTAAAGTATTTAGAATCTTGAAGTAAACCAGTCTAATTTGAACTAACATGAATAATGTTTATAATGTACCTAATTTGGTATTTTATTAAAATTACAAAACAACGAGTGGACAAGTAAAAGTAATTGATTTGTCAGTTTTAAGTTAAAGGTTGTGTCATATCTGAATTTAATTGAATCTGTGTAATGCACTCGCTTAGTAGTAACTCGTCACTGAGCGGCGTATTGGCGGTTTTCTTTGATAGTTCGGATATTATTTAAAATTTGAAAAATTGTCACAGTTCGTGATTTTCGCTTGCGGAAGACGGATGCTCTGCAAATTTATGTTTCGTGTTAGTCGTGTCGTGTGTGAACTGTTATTTATTATTACTTGTTATTGCTTTAGTTTTGTGTTTTTATTGTTATTTAGTTTTTGCAAAATGCAGTTCAGTGCTCGTGAATACGGGGAAATGCTAATGTGTTATGGTGAAGCACGTGGGAATGCACAGCAAGCTCTGCATCTGTACATACAGAGGTACCCTTATGCTCGCCATCCAACGGACAGTCGTGTGATTACTCGGGCGTACCAACGAGTGTTGGATAATCAGCCGATTGTACCGCAGCAGGAAGAATGTTGAGAGCACGTGTGGTGGGTAATGTTTTGGAAGCCGTGCGTCTAAATCCGCGCTTAGGTACACGCACCGCAGCTCGAGTATTGCGCAATCGGCACGGGTCTTAGTCTAGGTAGGTATTAAGTTAATAAAATAGAATAAGCGATTTGTTGTTAGATGCGTGCGGGGAATAACTACTTATAATACAATAAGCGATCGGCGATCGGTACGCGGGTTGTTCGATGTACATTGCGCGCTCAAAAATGACCAACTCGGGAACCAATAATTTCCGAGGAAAATTGATGAGTTATTTTTAGTTCATTTAGTGTCACAAATCTACCATTTAAGTTTTCGGTACGCTGTCATTTACACCCTGTATTTATATCTGGTTATAATATTATATTGTCGCTCATATGAAACGTTAGCTCATATAAAATTTTAACAAAGCGCCATCAATACATTCGGTTCATGTAGATGACTGTATCGTAAAGAGCGCCATCTAATATCTCATATACATTATTTGGTAAGATTCCGTATCAACGCAGAATATACTGAGATGGCTATGTAATAGGTACTTTAGTAACCTTTGATCACCAATATTACCGATCGAAGGTAGTAACTTATACTTATTTTTAGTCATGATATTAGATTGTAGCTTATGTGAAACGGTTGTAATTTTAACAAAGCGCCATTACTTACTTAATCAAGTTAACAGATAACATTACACCATCTGTTATTAGGATTATGCAAAGTTAACAGCTGAAGCTAAAAAAAATATTTGCAATTAAACCTATAAATTAAGATATAAACTATCCTATCTTTCAAGTTGGATTAAAATGCACACGTTGTGTAAATTTGATTATAATCGGTTCAGAGTTTAAGAGTCCATTGCGGACAAATAAAGTGACACGTAATTTATTTATATTAATATGTTAAATCTAAGTTCAGACAAGCCCTCTCGAATAGCGCTAATCGCGATGAAATAGGGCAAACCCGATCAAAAGTTATGAGAGGTTTTACATATTTATATATATAAATACATACAGACATAAACACAACATCATAAAAAATCATAGGAGAACCTTCCTCGGACGTCTAAAGATCGAAATTCGATTGGAAACTCGATTTATGTAAAACGGAGTAAAACCAATAACTTCCTGACTTTCAAAAATTTTCAATTATCTTAGCAACAAGTTAAAAAACCTTTACAAAAAGATGTAAAATCTTATCAAAAACAGTTTCACTGTAAAAATAGCACAAGTTCAAAGTCATCAAATTGTTGAAAAACAATCAAAAAATTTACAAAAAGTTATGAAATACAAACACAAAAAACCCAAGTTATGATTTTTTGATAATTTAATATCGAAAAAGTTTTGTTGCAACCTTAAAACTTAACAAAAATCGAACTTGGCGTGCGTCCTTGAGAATCTCAATTTTTTAGGATCCATTCATATTACTTTAATGTAAGGTAAAATACACTGTAACTGTTTAGGAACTAGTACCTACCTGCTCACACCTGCTGAAAATATGTTGGAAGATTTTTTTCTGTGTTCAGTATTATTATCTACTTGTAAGAATGCAGCGTAATTACTGACCCAGGTGAAAATTATCTCACACTTCCCACTAAGATAAAAAGAAAGTAAAGGAATAAGAACGGTATTGAGAAATTACTTGCAATACATCAAAGCAAATTTTGGGTACTGAAGGACGCACGCCAAGTTCGATTTTTGTTAAGTTTTAAGGTTGCAACAAAACTTTTTCGATATTAAATTATCAAAAAATCATAACTTGGGTTTTTTGTGTTTGTATTTCATAACTTTTTGTAAATTTTTTGATTGTTTTTCAACAATTTGATGACTTTGAACTTGTGCTATTTTTACAGTGAAACTGTTTTTGATAAGATTATATTAACTTCATTCACAAACTCCAAATTGAGTGTCGGCAAAAAACGCGTGGGGCTCAAATTTCCAAACTCGCTTAGCTTAACGAACCAAGACATGGTACAGCGTAAACTTTTAATAAACCAAACATGCTTTCCAAAATCCTGGGAGACGTTTGTTGAGGATACGCTAACGAGGCTTCGTCAAGGAATATTCCCCTACTAGGTTGCTCCCGTGGCTTTACCCGCTTCGGTCATATTTATCACGGTAATCCTATGGCTTAATCCAGCACATAAAGTATTTGTGTGCCAAATTTCAGCAATATCTGGCAAGTCGTTTTTGCGTTAAAGAGTACGTAACAAACATACATACTATAGGAGATAGAAAAAAAATCGCGAGATTTAGTAAGATCGCGGTCGAGGGCCGTTCCGCTAACTGCCGACGTACGCGGACGACTGATCTACCCGATTGTGTTGCTATAGTTAAACATGCCATTGGGCGTACTCTTGTTTATTGGCAGAAAAGCAAACATTTTAATACGCACATACATTTTTTTATCTGAATGAAGTAGCAAACGAGCATGCATTCACCTGATGGTAAGTGGTCACTGCCGCCCATGGACATAGGTGAGCAACTTCAAATAGAACATGGACTCTATCTGAAGTCAATCACAGATGCGTTGCTACTCCCGAGGTCTATGATGGTCGCCTCATATAAAAGTGTGCCGGCAACCACACCCTTCTATTGTAACGTTATTATTATATTTATAAAAAAATACATTAATAATTGAATGCTTACTGCGTCGCCTACACATGCATTCTCACAAATTTTATAATAAAGTAAGAATAGTAACGTTTTATTCTTGTAATAATGTAATGACGTTGTTGAAAGTTTAAATCAGAAAATTTAAAATGTGAACAGAAAAAAAGAGAAATAAAAACGTGCCTAAAAGCTATGACAAGCTGTTGACAAATGTAAAAAAGAATAATGTAATTCCATCTTTTAGGACAACTTTTAACTGGTATCAATTTCTCAGAAGCAAGGCCTTATAAAGTTTTTTCGTGCGCCATTATTTTTAGTTGTAGGCAAATTACGACGTAACACGTTGTCGTCAAAGAATCTCGGGTATCATAGAGAATAAGAAAATTTGAGATTAACTGCCTTTAAATTCGACATCAGATTGCAAAATTTGATTATATTTTGATTTAAACGATACACTGTAATCAAGACTTATAAAGTATCACTATCATAATTGACACTCTTTTCAAATGGATATGGTATGCTTATTAACTTTTCTTAACGACCTGAGTTTTTAAAGGTCTCGTTTATCTAAATTCTTTTAAAATACCACCAACGCTTCGTTTAAAAAAGGTTTGATTAAGTTAAGTTTATTTGTTTCGGTATAACTAGGTATAGTAGATAAACAAATTAACTGAAAGTATAGATATAGAGAGATATACCTAATCATACTTTAATATGTATATTTTATTAAAACAATATGTAAGTTGAATGTGATATCAAATAGGGTTGCTTAAGTAATAATACCTTTATAGCAAAAGGTAAAAATACTAAATAACACGGCAGCGACTAAATGTCGGTAGGTAAAGTATACGTGTGATTAGCATCGCCGCAGGTTTTTTTACATATCGTCGCCTAAGTTCTAACACCGCGGATCTCAAAATTAGCAACTTTTCAGGAGAGCAAATAAACTGTCTCAAATTGTTATTTTTACTTCTACAACTACCAAATAATATATTGCATTTAAATATTAGTATACTCATATTAAAATAATATTTTTATGAAAATGTAACATGTTCTCATATTATTTTGAGATACCATTATTTCATTAATTCAAAAAGTTTTTAAAGTTACGCGGTGTTAGAACTTAAGCGACGATATGTACATTGATTTGGATAACATATGCACCTGCTAAAGTGAAAATGGGCTGGCCACAAAACTCAAAGGACCGATTACCGATGAAGGAGAGTGGAGTCTTGAGTGACCACCATGGTTCAGCAAAAGGAGCACAGGAAACAAAGTGGACCGATGACATGAAGAACTCAGTGAGAAATCGTTTGATCTAGACGGTACTAGACCGGTTGAGGTGGCGCCACTTAGAGGACCCCTGCTGGACGGTCCTCGAAAGTCTGATAAATGAATAGATAGGTGCGCCCGCCTGAGAATTTATAATGGTGGCAAGTTAGTTGTATTATACGTAGATACGTGCAAATATTTCACGTTCACGTGAATGTGAATGTTTCATGTAAAATATTTGAAACCAGTTTTCGAATTCCATAGTTCATGTTATTTTAATTTTTGCGACGTATTATAATTAACGGATCGCATGCAGATATTTCAAAGGTATTTTATTTAAAACACTACATTCAGAATAAAATATCATCGCTGCATGTACCTTTTTTGGCTGTAAAGGAAACCTTCAACTATCTTTTCCATGCATAGGTTGTCTGCCTTTTTTTTTGTTTTCGAGTGGGAAACCTTCAAAAGGTACCCGACGCCGTGGGAGTGGCGCAGGGTTATATGGGATTTTTACCGCACTAAAACCCCCCCGGTGGCCGTCCTCGGCGCTGAAAAGGAGGACTCCGGGATCTCGAAACGACTTCAACCGGAATCCTCCGAGCGCGTTGCCCCATCGGGCTCCTCCCAAATGGGCGGCTGGGCCCACCGCTCCGTCTAGTCTTTACGACGGTATGTGACCACACATACCGCCATCTTTCCCGGGATTGCCTGACCGAACGGTTCGAGCTCCCACTCTAGCCGTCTGCAACCCCGGAAGCCCCTTTTAGTCGCCTCTTACGACAGGCAGGGGATGCCGTAGCCCTATTCTGATCCCGGAACTACAGGGCGAGGTTGTCTACCTAGCGATAAGACTGCCTATTACATACGACTTATCTGTATTGTATGTTTTTGTTATGTTTGTATGTTTCTAGTGTGAAATAAAGAGTATTCTATTCTATTCTACAGTCTACAGTAAAACCCGATGTTATTAACTAATAACATCGGGTTTTGTAGGATTTTGGCTTTGGTTTTATAAGTCATCTCGGCGGTCTTACTCGGAACCCCAGAAGCACCTATCAGTCGTTTCTTACAATTGACAGAGGGTACGTAGTTCTATTCTAATCCTAAAGTAACCGTATCTACAGCATTTAACTAATAATTAAATTTCAAAACTTAAAATACAGGACAAAGTTTGTTATTTTTAAACACGTAGGTACACAAGTATTTGATACATTTACCAATACCAAAACCAATCGGACATAAAAAGGGTTGAGGATCCCTGACAGAAATCTATTATTTCAGAGGTTTGAGCTGAATTTGTGCGCTTGAATATTTACCCGTACGTATGTGTCCATAGCACCTACAACAGAGGGATTCCTAGTATGAGACTATGAATATTGAAAACGGCATATACGAATGAATACGGTTCGGTATCGACAAATACCGAACGAAATCCAGGCAAAAAGCTATGACCGGAAGTTGAATTGGGCCACGATTTTTATACCTTTTTGTTAACTAACCGCACCGTGGCGCAACACACAAACAGATTTTTGTTACGGTAACGAAGTTTACTACAAACGTTTCTGTTGAAATGAACAGTTTCGATAAGCCGATTCCACAAAGGCAAAATAAACTTGAATTTTTTTGCGTGAAGCATTTCTTGCGTTTCGATTGAAGGGTGTGGTTGCCGGCTCACTTTCGTATGAGGCGACCATCATAGTCCTCGGGAGTAGCAACGCATCTGTGATTGACTTCAGATGGAACCCATGTTCTGTATGAAGATGATTACAGATAGGATAGTTTCTATGTAACTTGTCTTTGTAATACCTTATACATTTAATGGAAGAGCGGGGTATCCTGGCACAGGTAAATATTTACTTAAAAGGATGCCTCAACGGTAGTTTCTAAGATGTAACCATTTTATGAGAAATAAACTATTTTTTCTATTTCTATTTTCAGATGTCCATGGGCGGCAGTAGCCACTTACCATCAGGTGGAATGCATGCTCGTTTGCTACTTCATTCAGATAAGATAAGAAACTTAAATTAATAGCCTAAGTCAAAATCGGTTTCCTTCCTATTAATAATTAGTTTTTTATTTCTGCTCAACTTAATCAATCGAGTATTTTTCTCGTTGATTTGTATCCTAAAAACTTTTTATGGTTTTTCTTTATTTTATTAAACCATTTTTATTTATTGTCTGCGCATTTATTTGATAGTCCTGTTGCAAAAAACGCTCGGGTTATTGAAAACGTACCTATTAGGTAACATTAACTTATAATTATTTTAAATACGGAATTTCTCACTTGATTAAACTTTTCGTTGATATAATATTCTCTACTCATGTTATGTTTTATTTATGTTTTTGATTCCTCGACTCCCTTTAAGTTTTTTGGTAATTATACCAAACAGAGCAACAGATATGTTTGTGAATATACAGCGACTAGTTAACGACGTCCCGTCGCTAATGATGAGGTCGACTTTGTGGGAATTTCGGAAAGTTAGGGGGAAACCTTAGATGATGAACCTAACGAGATTTAAGGATGTGTTCGATATAAAGCTTCGAATATTCATATAAATATTAATTACTTTTATAATGGGTTGCGTGTATATTTGGAAATAGAAATCGTTTGTCTAATAATTTGACTACATATTTTTTGAAGCAACAATTTTATGCATTACTATTATTATTTATACATTACTACTCGTCAATTACCTAATTCGAAGTAAAAGGAAATTTGTTAACTACCAAAATAAAAAAAGGTATAAACGATATTACCTTTGCGCGAATGTATTAATAAGTATGTGTTATAAATTAATAATTGTAATTATTAACAAAAAAATATATATTAGGTGTTTATTACACATTTACTACCTACTATCGAGGTTAGAGAAACTGAATTTTTTTTTCGCAAAACCAAACCAAATACAATTTAAATTGGTGTCACATTTAAAGGCGAATAAATAAATATGACTTTAAGTTACAGTACTAACAGGCCTCGAACGCTTCCATGTATAGTGGACTATATAATGTGATTGTGAAAATATGACTTAATCCCTCCGCACTAGCAGATAGGTAAATAAAACCACTTACCTTGCCACCCAAGTCGATCCGGGAACCAGAATCGTGCCAAGCGATGTACGCCGCACGTAGCTCATGATTTCATTGAGCTTTTTATTCTTGAGCAATATTTGCACTTCACGAAGCACACGCGACATCACAACTAGCCAACATAAAGAATAATCGGGGCAAAACAACGCAGAACGAGATTATCAACGAGATACGCCCAGTACAAGACAGTAACTAACTGAAATTTTAGATCTACCCACATGTACGATTACAAGAATTTAACAGATTAAAAGAGGCATTTTGTATGGTAAACAATCTCATTGACGTGAGACGAATAATACTTTTTAACAACCGTAGATAAATTCACAAAATTGACACAATTAAAGTAAGAATAGAATAGAATAAAATAGAATAATCTTTATTGAACACTATAAACACATACAAACATAACAATAATATACAAAGTGGATCAGTAGTATGAAATAGAAGGTCTTATCGCTAGGCAGCGATCTATTCCATAAGTAAGCTTTTAAATAGCATCTAACGTAGGTAAACATGTTTAAAAACTTGACAGTTATATTAACCGCCAAAAATTTCAAAATATTCATCGAATATACTAATTATCGTCGTTCTGAATGACAGATCCAACAATGTTGCATTTTTGAAGTGAAACTTCTTTATCGGGGTTGGAAAAAAATTTAGTGTAACATTTTTCGTTACGCGCCATCTTTTTCTGTTACGCGCCATCTTTTTTTTCCGTTACGCACCATCTTTTTCTTATCCCTACCACGCGTGATATTAGATAGATTATTATAGATTAGATTATTAGATAAAGCCTTTTAATAAAAGCCTTTTATTAAACTTTATCTAATTTAACTTTATTTAACCAATTTCTGTAAAGTTGCATATAGTAAATTATTTTTTGAAAAATAACGTCATAAAGAAGTTTCACTTCTTACTAGTGTACGCTAGTACACGCACACATTTTTTTTATTTAGTGTCTTAGCTTGTTTCTTGATCTATTGATGCCTTTATTACTAATCCATTAACGAAGACAAAGATAGCCAATTACCGGCCTGTCTATGCTAGTAATAAGTTGTTTCTCTAGTAACAATAAATCTTTAACTTTCTTGAAAGCTACTATTGAAGTCAGGCTTCACTACTTAAAGCTGCTCTTTGCACTTTCAATATATTTTTATTCAATAAAGATGGGACATTCAGTCTGATCTTAAAATGTTTGAGTCTATTGAACTCCGTGTTATCCACGCTGTACATGAACGTGTGTAACGGAGGTTTTCCAGATGGTAGAACAAATGTAGTTCGAACGGGGAGATACCACAGCCACACTTATTTCTACCGTGAAGCAATTCTTGCGTTTCGGTGGAAGAGTGATGATGAGAGAGATTATCGGCTTTTATGAAGTTGTTTGCAGATGTCCATGGACGGCAGTGACTTCTTACCAACAGATGGACATGGCACGCTCGTTTGCTACTTAAATAGGTTTTAGGGGTCTGAACCAGTCCTTAAGAGAGTATCGAAAAATTTTGAAATGGTAGGACTTCTGGGTTTCACCGGCGGCGGTCAATTGGAGTTCCCGGAGTCCTCTTCACAGCGTCGAGGTCGGCCACCGGGGGGTTTTAGTGCGGTAAGAATCCCACATAACCCGCGTCGCTCCCACGACGTCAGGTACTTTTTGAAAGTTTCCCCCTCGAAAACAAAAAAAAGGACTTCTGGATTATGTGTCGAATAATTTGGAGACTATTTATTCCGGACGCCTCTCCTTCCTCCTAATGTAGGCTGGAAAAAAGTCTGTGACTACCGATCTCCTTTTTACACAGACCAATCCTGTCACGCTTATTTTTGCAGTTTAACTGTCGTGTTTTTACAGAATTCTATTCTTAATAATAATTTTAAGAATAGAATAAAAAAATAGCATAAATTAATTTATACTTTTATTTCTATGGTAAGTTAATATTGTTTATAAAATAAATTAAGCGTTTCACTTTGCAATCAAGTGTAAGTTAAATACCTTGTAAATTGAGAAACATCTTTAGCTTTTAATTACTCGACGTGGCAAGGGTCTTCTGAGATTGAGAAGGGTTGAGAGTCCTCCTCAGAAGCCAAGTGTGTGTATGTAAAGTTCTTATACCTCTGAGAACATTATTATGAACTTTCAGAAGTTTTAGACCTTACGTAACGAAGCAATCGGCTTACAAGTCCAACACTCTGTTTCGGGTTCAATTCTCGATAAGTGGTGCAATTTTATTTCTGTTTAGTTTTTTGTATTTGTTCTACTTTGTATCCGTGGCTCAGGGAATCCTAGCTTAGGGCGATCAGTGTAGAAAGTATCTTTTTTAAACATGTACATTATATTATTATTATTTTTATCAGACCACCCTATTAATACGTGAAGCAAAAAATTGTGATTCGTTTTTACGATACGTGCCGCAGGTGGAAGAGTATGAAATTACGCACGGTTATAATTGATGTAGAGAAGGATTGCGAAATGCTAATATTTATTTTTCAAATATTGCAAAACATAGATAAAATCAACTAAAACACATTATCACTACCTTGCATTTGACACAAACACATTCATAATAAACGAAATAGAACATTCAATGTCTTACTATGAAAACACATAACGTCAAAAATGTCAGATGTCGTTGTCAAAATAACCGCTATTACTTTTAAATGCAGCTTAGTTATTAAACCTTTTTTTTACATTTTATGGGTGCGTTCAAAATAACTTGAAAATTATTACAATTTATTTAAATTAGAGAAATATTGGTGCTACTTTAAACTACGTGAAGTTTAGTTTTGACGGGTGACTAGTAGATATAAATTGTCTATTATCTATTATAAAATTTTTCGGTTCTTTTTATATTACAGAAGATCCAGCAAGAAAATTAGCGGGTTTGTTCTTTACTCTTTGTGATAAGTTCATCCCCAAATACTCAGATATAGTCTAGTAGTCATTTTTTTTCCTTTGTCCTACTATTTTCAATTACATCGAAAACGTAAGTTAGCTAGGAGACGCTCGTAAAATATTACCCGCTGTTTGTCACAGTCGTTTAAAAAAATTGTCTGTTTGACATGACTTTATAATATTATCAGTACTTTTATATTGTTTGAATAAAAAGAGAAATCTTTATTTAAAAGTCTTCATCGCTAAAGTTTACGTCAAGCTTGAGTGCTTTGCAACTGCTTTCTCCATTTTCAATACTCTCCTCCGCTTATTAGATAGGAAATGTTTAACTTTTAGAAAACTTATAATTAAAAGGAGTTTGCCTCTTAGTTTCCATATTGAAAATTGAATCGAATGTTACGTACGTAGCATATATTTCTTATTATAATATGGATGGATCGTTGTAGCTAATAGCAATAAGTATAAAAGTACGCAGGTAGGTACTTAAAAGTATCTAAATAAAATTATTAAGGATTGTTTATTATCAAATCATTATATTAAGATTCCATCTTTGAACAAGTCTAATACCCACGCACAAAGACGAGTACAAAATAACACAGAATAAAAAGTAGATATTAATCACTTGCTTTAACACAGAGAAGTAAGCATAAGAAACCAGCTTTGTTATGGGGGACAGTAACAACAAATACCGGCCAAAAAAGCGGGGAACCTCTGTTTCGAGGGGTTCAAAGTAAATATACCCCGAAATGTTTAGACAAACAAAGAAAAAGTCCTATGTTTTGAAGATTTTTCATTTCTCTTTAATTATAAGAGGTGGTCCGGAACTCTTCATTCCACCCCTTCACCTCCTGATGTACAAACGTTAATATCCTGTGGGGGGTACAACCCAATATTGTCCCACTGCTGGGCACAGGTCTTCATTCAGAATGAGAGTTTTAAGCCATAGTCCACCGTGCTGGCCAAGTGCGAATTGGTGGACGAATAATATCCTGTGATCTTTACATAATTCTAAATAGCATATAGTGAAACATGATGCCATAAGACCTTTGCATTATAAGACAAGCCATGGGATTAGAATAGGACATAGGACTTTTCGTTTATGTATGTGTATATGTCAAATGCGAGGTAGAGTGTGTATTGTGTTTTTAGTTGATTTTATGTATGCTTTATGCATTATTTGAAAAAAATATTAGCATTGCGTAATCCTTCTCTACATCAATTATAACCGTGCGTAATTTCATACTCCTCCGTCTGCGGCAAGTAGGTATCTTAGAAACGAATCGCAAGTTTCTGCTTCACGTATTAATATATAGATACCAGTATAAACTGTTATAATATTCTATTAATACAACTAATTGCATTTCCTGTCATATGTCATGACAAACTATGTAAGTACTATAAATAACTTTCGTGACTTGATCTCAGTTACGTGTAGTGCAGCTTTGCTGCTTTGAGCTCGTTTTCAATTGCCGAGAACTTGAAACTACTATATCAAGAACCTATTGCAAAGTAGTGACTTGAATATTGCTAGATCTAGATATTACTATATAATTTTACATTTGCGTGTTCAAGAACCTATTTTTAATTTTAAGATCATGGAAAAAATATTTTCAAATAGAATTGTCCGTCAAGTGCGAGTTGGCCATAATAAACTTGAAGTTTTTTGCACAACACTCAACAATATCTGTTTCTTAAAAAACGCACACTTATATCATTAAGATATGTGTAGTATTTTGATTTTTAACTGACGATAAAAAAAGGTTTCCATATTTTAGTTTAAAGTCATCTTGAACTTACGTCAATAAGGATTGTAATCGCATAATTAATTCTTTGCTTTTTTCTGTTTTGCTTTTTAAAGTACGCCATTGTATACAGAAGTATAGAATATTATGTTTTTAATATTATTATTTATTAATATGTAAAATGAAACTAAACAGCTTCAGAAGGCACTTATGGAAATGGCGTCCAGCTTTGATTTTAGCGTGTTCCATTTTCAATATTACGAACATTTAATGCATTAAAAAGCATAGTAAAATAATTTTAAATTTTTCAACGACAGGAAATTAAAGTAGTGATGATAATCATCAATATAAAATGTAGTTAATGAAAATTTTATACTTCGATGCCAAAAAAGATAATTACAAAAGGAAAAAATCCTCTGAGTTTCTTGTCAGATCTTTTCAGTTGTACTTGTGTTAATGGTAGCGTAAGAAAAAATATTGTAATGGACAATCTTTTAGGGTCCCCGTAGGACTATACAAAATAATGACGTTTAATTTAATGTCTCATAAAACGTAAATACATGCATTTAATTGAATTCCAAATAAGAGATCGTCATTTACAAGGTAACAAATTTGAAAGGTATTTTAAACTGTTTGTGTTAGCTATTCGTCAAACTTATTAACTTGGAGCTTATGTATTTATCCCAAAAATATTTAAGGTTATCCGTGAAACATAAAACGAATTAAACGCGGTCGAAGCTACTTTCAACATAAATAACATCTCAATAAGGCACTCACCATTTAACATCAGGTTGGAAGGCGATAGAAGAAATTAGATTTTACCGGGAAAATAGCGATGCTGCCATTTTTTGTGTTTCGGTCTAAGGGTGTGGCTGTCAAACCATTTCCGTATAATGCAACCATCTTTGTTCTCTCGATTAACTTTGCATCTGAGGTCAACCTCAAGTAGTATTTCTATTTGAGGTTGATCGCAGGTACAGTGATCACTTAACATTTAACAATACAATCCACCAGCTTGTTTGCAATAGTTATTATGCATATTTGCTACTTCCGATACATTCAAAACATCACGTTAATCAAAAAGTTATGCTAACTCTATCTCATTAAGATAATTAACGTAACATCTAAATAAATTTCAAATTCAGCCCACGTAAGCATGGTTCAGGACTGAAGTATATTGGTGTTGTAAAAGTACGTTCAACATGTTCTTTGAACTTTAAGAAGGTAATTAAATATACTGTTTAATGTATCGTAACTTTTCGCGGTGGGATGTAAGTAGGTTTACCAAAAATCGTTATTCACGCGGCTTTCATTTTTTACTATCTTCTCACGTAAATTTATATTTTATATTTCATCATTTATTTATCATTATTTTTAATTCCACGAGGCAGCGATTTGGCTCATTTATTTTAGAATAATAATATTTATAGTGAATATACATAATTTATTTTAGTTATTAATTATGTTATTATTATAATGTCAAATGACTGTGTATTTTATTTTTATAACAAGACAAAAAATATTATTGAATTTAAATGGAATTTAAGTATGTAAATATTTCACGATAACGTTTAATAATATCATCATTTTCAATAGAATGTACCTTAAATACTTTAAGATACCAGTCAGGAATAATAAAAATACATTAATCTTTAAGACAACAGCGCGTTGACACTTACTGCTTCGCGTTTTAAAACACCGTACCAAATGACACGTATGTAAGATATCCGTATTTTCGCCACCTATTCAATTCTTATACTTGATCTCTTTTAGGATTCGTAAATATAATGAAATACATAGGTAATCATCCACCAATCGCACATAACCGTCCACCAATTCGCACTTGGCCAGCGCGGGGGACTATGGCCTATAACTCTCTCATTCCGAGAGAAGGGTCTTCTCTGCCCGGTGTTCATCAGTGGGACAATAATAGGTTGACGACGACATGGGTAATATTTAAGAAATATTAGCCATATAAATGTGAAATAAAAGATAATAGATTATTGACATGTAAGGTTCCTCATGTAAGGTCAAAATACGATAAATATAAAAAATAAATATGTGTTGTAAAAGTTGGTTCTAGTTCCTATTATATCAATTCTGTTTTACAAAAAGATTGTTCCCTAACACTCATCATAAAAGTTATAAAGAGATAAATGTAAAATCGAACAGGTGTGGCCAAATTTCATCATACGATACACTGTTTTAGTGCTAATAAGAATGTAACAGTAAAATCAATGTAAGCAAAATCAAGATACAGACAGAGGAACATATCCTAGGAATTAAATTATCTTGGTCGTCTCAGCCCACATCGCCTTTAGCTTACAACTGGTTGTGCGGTAAAATTTACAGGTGAACACTACCCATCTATACCTCATTATTTCGCTTATATACATTTATATACGTTTTGAAGGTGGTGGATTTTTTTTTATCTGACTGAAGTAGCAAACAAGAGAGTTATAGGCCATGGTCCACCGCGCTGGCCAAGTGCGAATTGGTGGACTTCACACATCTCCGAGAACTTTTTTTTAAAGAATTCGGATATGTAGGTTTCCTCACAATGTTTTCCTTAATCGAAAAGCAGTGATAATTAATTTCTAATACGCACATAATTTTAGAAAAATCAGTGGTACGTGTCTGTAACCTCGGACCTCCCGATCGAGAGGGCAAGTTTCAACCTTTCAACCAATCAGCTATCACTGCTCTAATAACGTAAAAAATTAAAATATTTACGATAATAAAAATCTTACAGAACGACAAATATACTATTTCAATTTAAAAAGGATCTCTTTAAAAATTCTTGAGAACCGTAGATTGAGAATAATATCGAGACCCGACCGATATTACAAGATAATGGCAAACCTAAGCGTATCGGCGATTCAATCTAGAAACAACATTCAATTTAATATCTAAATTGTTACTTGAGACAACAGAAACTTTAAAGTAAACAATAAATCAATACTTACCAGGGTTGTGTACTAGCCCATTTTTATAGAAACTTATAAAGATTTGTAGACTACTAAAGTCGTCCCTGTAGCCTCGGGGTCAGAATAGGGCTACGGTATTCCCTGCCTGTCGTAAGAGGCGACTAAAAGCGGCTTCCGGGGTTGCAGACGGCTAGAGTGGGAGCTCGAACCGTTCGGTCAGGCAATCCCGGGAAGGACGGCGGTATGTGTGGTCGCATAACGTCGTAAAGACTAGACGGAGCGGTGGGCCCAGCCGCCCATCTGGGAGGAGCCCGATGGGGCAGCGCGGTCGGAGGATTCCGGTTGAAGTCGTTTCGAGATCCCGGAGTCCTCCTTTTCAGCGCCGAGGACGGCCACCGGGGGGGTTTTAGTGCGGTAAAAATCCCACATAACCCTGCGTCGCTCCCACGGCGTCGGGTACCTTTGCAAGGTTTCCCCCTCGAAAACAAAAAAAAAAAAGACTACTAAAGTACTGTAAAGCTTTCATCCTTTACAGTACTTTACAGTCCTTACGATGATGGCCGATCCAAAATAAATATGGCACATTCTTTTGTTTTATTAGGAGTGTTAACCTCTTAGTTTCAAATTCATAATATATAAGAATTCTCATAAGTGTGTGAAGTCTATCAATACACACTTCACCAGTGTGATGGACCATGGCCAAAACCTACGGTAGCCGATACATAAAAAACACAATAGAATTTTATTATTGATTGGTAGTTACCTAGTAAGCTAGTTGAAAACTATACCTTTATAATTATAACGTATAGTTGGCAGCGCTATTTAACTCCGAGAGGAGATCTGTTAGACCAAATGAAAATTCTGGATCCGTCATTAGCCTGGAGTAATTATTGGCAAACACTCTTGGCATATTTTTTTAAAGATTGAAGTGGTGAATGAGCATGCAATCCCCCGATGGTAAGTGGTCACTGCCGCCCTTAGATATCTTTACTTAGAATATGGGTTCTATCTGAAGTTAATCACAGATACGTTCATTTTCCCGAGGACTAAAAATAAGTGCAGTATTTCACACTTGAAATAAGTGTTATAGTGGTAGGTACCTCCTCGGCCGAACTACACTGGTTCTACCACCTGAAGAAATAAATAATAACAACAAGTCTACTGTTTGGACAAAACTTAAAACTTGTAAACTGATTAAGAACATAACAATACAAGTTAATTAAGTTACGAGTTTGCGACGCTTAAATGTTTACTAACAAATTTTCGAGTATTTAATCGTTAATCTCCAAATTGTTATTAGTAAAGGAAAGTTTATTGTAAACAATAAACGATTACTTCTATCTGTTCTGATGTCTGTCTTTCCACAATTTTATTTTTATTACCGATAGGTACCTTTTTTTGTTAACGAAGGGGGAAACCTTCCAAAGGTACCCGACGCCGTGGGAGCAACGACGGGTTATGTGGGATTTTCACCTCACTAAAATTCCCCCGGTAGCCGCCCTCAGTGCAGCGTGGAGAATTCCGGGATCTTCAATGGAACACAACCGGAGTCCTCCTAGCGCAATGCCCCATTCGGGCTCTTCCCAGTGAGCATTTTTACTCACTGCGTCTCCTGGTGTTTACGCCAGCATGTGGCCACACATGCCGTCGTCCTACCCGAACTCGCATGGCTGGACGGTCTTACCGCCCGGCCATGCGACTTCGGGCCCACTCTTACCGCCCGGAACCCCAGAAACGTTTTTTCGTTGCCTCTTACGACAAGGATACCATAACCCTATTGTGGTCCCTGAACTACAGGGATAGCTTATAGGTATCAATAAAAAAAAATAAGCCTTATACTTGCAATTGTACTGCTGTTGACTTCTTGTTGGGACATACAAACATAAATACACATTTGAAATCTTATGGAATTGCAAGTATGTAACTTATCAGCTACGATACCTTGTACCTATACTTATTTGAAGTAGGTAAGATTGTCCATGGGCGTATCGCTAATCTCTAAGTGCTTGATATCAAGTGGGAAGTGTAGGTTTTTCTTATGTTTTTTATGTAATAAAAAAATAGAGCAGTGATAGCCTAATGGTTGAAACTTGCCTTCTCGATCGGGAGGTCCGAGGTTCAAACCCAGGCACGCACCAATGATTTATGTGCGTATTAGAAATTAATTATCACTGCTTTTCGGTGAAGGAAAACATCGTGAGGAAACCTACACACCCGAGAGTTCTTAAAAAAAAAAAGTTCTCGGAGGTGTGTGAAGACCCGTGCCCAGCAGTGGGCCAATAATGGGTTGATGCGAAAGAAATATTACCTAGAGAGCTCAACAGTTCTCAGAGATAGGTAATTGTCAACAGTCAGATACTTATCTGGTGTCAGGGGATAATTGCAGATTTCGATCTTAAACCACCAGGTGCATTGCATGCAGTTTTAATCACACGGTAATCATACAACCACAATACATACTAGCATATTTTGTCGTGGGAAACCTTAAGATTTAGCAAATTATCCATAATATGAGGTTTCTTTAGGCTCATTAAATTGGATTGTATTTTTACGAAAAAAATATATCATTTGGCATATTCGAAAGAACAATCGGTCTAATTAAATGACAAATTGGGAACAGAAAACCGCGGTTCTAGTCTACGTACTGTTTGACAACAAAAGGAAATTTCCCAAAAGTTTGCCACAATAATCAAGTTCTATTTAATTTACTAAAAGTTAACTTACGGAAAGTTTGACTGTCTATTCTCATTTAAATTATTTTTTTATGATTACATTAGGTTTTTGTTTTATTACTCACAAGTTATACGTGAAGATGAGATTTGTATAAAATTTATTATATATAATTTTTTCGTAACTACTTAAGTTTCTACGATGGAAAGTCGGGATCAAAAATGCAAAATTGTTGTATAATTTGTATTGCATATAACAGTCCATGTATGTCTAAACTACAATAATTACAAGGTGGTAGAACCAGTGTAGTTTAACCGGGGAAGTACCACCGCCACACCTATTGATAGCGTGAAGCTTTTATTGCGTTTTGATAGAAGGCTGTAGTTGCCGGCATACTTTCACATGAGGCGAACATCATAGTCCTCAGGAGTAGCAGCGCATCTGTGATTGACTTAAGATCTAACCCATGCTCTGTATGAAGTTGATTACAGATATCCATGTGTAGCAGTGGCCACTTACCATCAGGTGGACTGCATGCTCGTTTGCTACTTCAGTCAGATGAAAAAAAATACATAATTAATGTAGCCGTTCATATTTTTTACTCCAAGTAAATTAATAAGTGTATACCAATAGGCACTGTTTATGAAAAAATATGAAGTAGAAAATTAAGTTAGGCTTTCATCTCACGCGATTGCCGTATTCGACAATTTGTATGGTTAATGAGAAAACTTTGTTGATTTGTCAGACCTACGTCCCGTTTCTTGCGGAGATTTCTCACTTTTAAAGTTAATTTATTATATTTGACGCTAATTTGTTGGTTCTTTTTTGCGGTGTTTGACAAAAATGTTTGATTTTTATTATGATGGCAATAATTACTTTTTGGAATATATTAATATAACGTTCGTAATAAATTACTAACACAATTCCGGGCACAAATTTTGTCAAAAACGCAACATAATTCACATACAACGGGACAGTGACACTACTTTGAGAACTTTTTACTTAAATTTACAAATTTGTACAAATATAAGCTATCTGCACATGCGCAATTTTTTACTCTCCGATAATTAGTTTAGAAATTAGTTGAGTTAGATTCCTGCTGGAGCAACGTTACCCCAGCAGGAATCGATTTTTCCGTTTTTTTCCAAACGACAACATGCACATTTTTTTTATTCGGCGCACATTTACAGCAGATTGAGCACTAATTATTTGTCTCACTCATGTCATTCTGGGTGCTACTTTCTTGCTGGGTTAACGCTCACGGCCCAGTGTTCGAATCAGAGAGTACAACCAGTACAACTATTTAATGTGTACAGTAAAACGTAATATACCTAAATATATATATGTAGATCGACAGAACGTCACACTTATTAACTCTTAAATTCTCCGTCTGATGAAGGCTCTATGAAGGCTACGCATGTAAACTCATAAGAACCGTATTCACATTTTCGCTCGCATTCTATTTCGGGTGACGTAATAGGTATTTAACCTACTCAAGTAGACGCTGCAATTAAGCACTTGTCACCCCGATTGATACATATTATAAGCGAGTAAGCGATTGAGTATCGCAACGGGCGATTGAATTAAGAACATAATTTAATACTAAACTAACCTAAATATCTTTGGCTACCAGATTCGTCAGAGCGTCTGCGGTCTTTTGTCTGTTTCACTCCTGTTGCTCGTTTCGAAAGATGTTTTCATTCAACTTGCAAGGTCATTATAACTTTCTAAAGTGAGGTTAGTTAGTGTTATAATTATATTGCAACAATAATACAATAATGTGTATATTAATGGGTCCAATATATGGGTGTCTTTTACACACACACTACCTCCTTTGAAATTATATAGGTACATGATTATGCTAGAGTTTACTAGTTGGTACAACCAGTTATTCCTGTAGTTCCGGGATCAGAAGAGGGCTACGGCATCCCCTGCCTGTCGTAAAAGGCGACTAAAAGGGGCTTCCGGGGTTGCGGGTGGTAAGATCGGGAGCTTGAACCGCCCAGCCCAGCGACCCCGTTTAGGATGACGGCATATGTGGCCACATGCTGTGATGGTCAGAGGAGGGGTTTTAATGAGATAAAAATCACACATAACCCGGCGTTGCTCCCACAGCGTCGGGTACCTATTGAAGGTTTCTTCCTCGATACAAAAAAATAATAATAATAAAAAGGTGGTACAAGTAAGTAAGTGTAGTTCGGCAGCAGAGGTATCACTGCCACGCTTAATTTTGCTTGCCACACTTAACTTGCGTTTTGCTAGAAAGATGTGGTTGCCGGCTCATTTTTGTATGAGTCGTCTCTCTTAGCCCTCGGAAGTGGCAACGCATCTGTGATTGACTTCATATAGAAACCTTTTCCAATATGAAGTTGCTTACAGATGTCTATCAGCGAATATAACCACTTATCATCAGGTGGACTCCTTCAATCTATTTTAAAAAGCTATTTCCATGGTTCGCACCTCTTCAGTTAGGTACATCTTCTGTAAGCCGTGGCTGCTGACAATGTTTTTGTTTCTTGTCATCAAAAAAGGTCATTATAACTCAACAATATATAAAAAAATCACCGCGCTCCTTGCGACCGTCCAGCGTTGAGACAATTACCTAAGATGTGTCTCGCAACACAATATCGTAAAGCGGAACCTGATTATCTTTGTCACTGGGTACCTCAAACGGATTTCGTGGACACACGTGTCAAAGGAAAATAAACGTCTCCGTACCGAAGTCTAGTGTAATTACTGTATCAATTTCTGCGTTACGGGAATATCCGTTTGTTTATACAACCTACTAGCTGACCCGGTAAACTTCATTCCGCCTAAAAGTCAAAAATCTAAAATTATCTGTGCTCCTCCACTATATTACGCATAAATTTTACATAAAATCCTTCCTCTTAAATCACTCTACCTATTTTAAAAAAAAAGTGCATTAAAATCCTTAGCGTAGCTTTAAAGATGTAAGCATACATAGGGACAGACAGCGAGAAGCGACTTTGTTTTATACTATGTAGTGAAGTGAGAGTCAGACGCGCCTACAAATGGTTCCGTACCATTATCTATAAAAACGGCAAAAAAATACGTTTATTGTATGGGAGCTCGCCTTAAATATTTATTTTATTCTTGTTTTAGTACTTATTTGTTGTTATGGCTGCAACTGAAATATGAGCTATCTATGACGTCAACCGTAATAGGTTAGCCACCTATGGCGGTGGTCTTTGTTGTTAAAATAAAAAAGATGATTTCAATGTATTCAAAGCAAAAAATATATATGTGCCTGCCTATGTAACTTCGAAATTATGTAATGGGTTCAATGTAGGAATGAAAAACGCTATTTTGTATTTTAGCAACTATTCAAACTTAACAACAGCTAATTAATGTGTAGTAGATTTATTTTGTTCGTTTAAGAAAGGGCCTTTTTTCAACAGAGCATTAACGTCCACACTTAATGATTGTTTTATAGGTTTCTTACTACCTACATATCTATAGATATATTATGCGAACACTCGCTAAGTGCGGTGTGTTTATCTTTCTGCTTATGTTTCCTTTTAATCCCTTTTATGTTAATGTCTTCTAAAGGAAGTATTTGTTTCGTTAAATTTTGTATTAAATACGCTTCGATTTTATTATTTTAGGTATACAATAATTTCCATTTAATATCTATGTTATAAGTGTATTTAAACGCCGCTAGGTATAGGTATATTGAAAAGTTTCATTGAGTGCAAACATACAAAGTTACCTATAAATGATACGTTATTTAAAAAACGTAGACTTAGACGTACCTAACGATCAGTCAGTAGATATATCTTTAATATTCATAAATTAACTTAAGTACGTACCTACCTATATAGATGCTTATGCAGATACCTTTTAGTTGACGGAGGGAAACATCAAAAGGTACCACAGTTCCCTGGAAAACCCTCTCCGTGGCATATGATTTTAGACTAGTATTATCGCGGAATTGATACATTATCTTCTCTGTTAAAATTCTTAGGATGTTTTTTGATCTCTATAGCTTCTCTTACTAAACGTGGGAAGTAATGACGCTCAGCGGAGATCACCTGAGGTTTATGCAGTTCGATCCAGTGGTTAGAGCCGGAATTAAGGATGTGTTCAGCTACCGCAGATTTTTTCGGGTCATTATTTTTGACTGCGCTAATGTGTTCTTTAATCCGTTGGGATATGGCTCGTTTAGTCTGTCCAATGTAGGAGTTGCCACAGCTACAGTTAACCTTATAAACTCCGGGACATTGGTACGGGATGATGTATTTAGCAGTTTGGCCGTGACCACGATCCATGCAACTGGGTCGAAATATCGGTAAAAAGAATTCTACAAGAATTCATAAACCGCATATCGTGAGTACCCGTTAAGTATTATAACCTCTCCGTGGCCATCTTAGGCGCTACGTACAAATCTACGGCATCTCCAATCGAACGCAATCGGAGTCCTCTGAGTGCGTTGCCCCACGGGTTCCATCCAGGTGAACCTTGAAGCCCACCAAATCATCTGGTATTCGCGACTATATGCGGCCACGTAGATACCTGCTAATTGTTATAACTCTCATCCTACCTAGCTAGATAAGAATCGATTTTGATGACACGCAAGGCACGCCATTCATTTCGTCTTGAAATAACCACGTTAACCCATTAATGTCTCACAGCTGGGCAGGGTTCTTCTCTCAAAATGTGCCTTGAAATACTTAGTTATTTATAATGACTTTTAGTGCACATAAGTAGACAGAAACATATCAGGTCTTGTCCAATCTTTATAACCTTATCTACACAAAAAAAGGTTAGTTAATAGACGTCTTTGCTGCCCGGGTCACTATTGAAAAATAAATTTAATATTGTTAAACAGGCAATTAACTATATGCTAACCTTTCTCACTTTTAGACATAGACATTGTCAAGCACTTTGACCATAACAGGTATCTACTCCATGGCATTCATAAGCAGTTTAGATAAACACGAAGTTATGAAAATGTGTGATTAATCCATTTCCATTTTTTTTTTATCGGTTTTGGTGCGATAAGAATCCCACATAACCCGCGTCGCTTCCACGGCGTCGGGTACCTTTTGAAGATTTTCCCCTCAAAAGAAATAAAATATGCCTTCTCCAAAAACGTACGGATCAGTGTTATAAAATCGAATATCGAATAAAAGGCGTCTTAACTAGAACTGCGAATAAAATTTGCTCATATTGCCGTTAAACATGTGACATTTGGCATTTGGAACTTGATACTGATCTAAACAGCTTTTATGAAGGTGACACTACGCAAATCCTGAGGAATAAATAAGTATCTTGAAGCGATGTTTTCTCAATTTAATAAAATGGATCAAAGTAGAATTTTATAGGGAGTAGAAGCTCCATAAATTTACTCAAAAAATATTTGAAAGCTCGAATATGATATCAAAGCTCGGGTTTCAGATCATTTTACACGAAAATTTTGTTAAGTATTTTACGTCTTTTACATTATAGCGTCTCTACTACATTAAAAATGATAATATGTATGAAAAATATTTGTTTAGTTTAGATTCTTACGACAGCCTTTTGAGATCCACTACTCGGCATATGCCTTAAGGGTTTTTAAAAATAGTCACTGCACCTGACATGTGTGTTGGTAACTGTAGTATTTTCCGGATTTTTTTTTCATGAATAACAACTTTGCTAAAAATCATCACATGATCAAATAGTTTACGATGCTATATAGGACCTACAGATAAACATTCATTTTTATAAAGAAGAAGAAGAAGAAGGGTTACTAGGTGGTAGAACCAGTGTAATTCGAATGTTGAGGTACCAACGCTACGCCTACAACGTGAAGCAGTTGCGTTCGATGGAATGGTGTGGTTGTCGGTTCACTTTTATGTGAGGAGAGCATCTCACTCCTCTGGAGCATCAATACATCTTGATTTCACATGTCCATGGGCGGCAGCAGCCACTTAGGCACCATCATGTATATTTTTTCTTCGATTTATTATTGGGAGTAGCATGAAAACCGCTGACACCTAGGTAGGCTGATAAAATATATATGTACCCAAACATATCATTTTATTACAATTGTATAACTTAATACAATATACCTAGATATGTGAGTAAGCAACATGTAGGTACTATTAGATACTAAATGCAATAACTACAACTAGCATATCTATACTATTTTTTTAAAGAGGTAAACTTTATATTTTGCGTATGTTTGTACATACCTTAAAACTACTGAACCTATAGTAAAAAAAACTCAGTCACCATGAGAATGCTACATTATCCCTGAGTAGGTAACATAGGCTATTTTATCACTAGAATACGTAACGGGTCCTTGTTAAATTTTAAGTAACGTGAATCAAGGTGTAAAAATTTTGCTTTAAAATTTGTTTCATCGCATTTGCTGCGGTACCTATTGATGTTAGAGCAATATAATGTTCTACTGTCTACGAGAACGAAGTAGCGTGAATTCTGCTAGTTTTAATATAAAGTCCATATATAATTTAAGTCTCAATAAAAATAACAAGGTGGTAGAACCAGTGTAGTTCAACCGGGGAAGTACCACCGCCACACCTATTTCTAGCGTGAAACATTTCTTGCGTTTCGATAGAAGGGTGTCGCTGCCGGCACACTTTCACATGAGGCGACCATCTTAGTCCTCGAGAGTAGCAACGCATCTGTGATTGACTTCAGATAGAACCTATGTTCTATATGAAGTTGCTTACAGATGTCCATGGGCGGCAGTGACCACTTACCATCAGGTGGACTGCATGTTCGTTTCCTACTTCAGTCACATAAAATAAAAAATAAAAAAATAAAAACACAAAATTAAGAGCTAAAGGGTTACTAACGCACTTTGAGTTTATTCAATGATATTCAATGATAAAATATACGTCCTTATTTAATATAAATTTGGGAAAATAATTCAAAAAGTAAGCAACAAAACCACTTTCCCCAAATTCCTTCTCCTTGACGGCTGACGTGAATTTAGATGGTTACCGATAACTTGAGACTGCTATCAACTTACCGTTTCAATAAATTAACAGGAGTTAATTAAAAAACTTTGCTTATAACGTGATAACGCGTAAATATTGATGATTAAATATTATAATGCCAAAGGTAAATTAATGTTAAAAGTTGTTTAGCCTTTTGTGGTTCGACTTGGCGCTACCACCCACCCACCTGATTCAAGATGATGATGATTTAATGGCTAGTAGCATTAGGGTAGATTGGTCCTTATATGTTATGATGTTATCTTATGTGTTGTGTTGTTTGTTTGTTTTTGAAATCCAATATCCCTTTTATTATATAGCACCCACTAATATATAATTATAGAGACTAATAGACATACAGAGACAATAGTACCGTTATTCAATCAAACACTCATACTCATTTTATATTAATATATGAAGCAAAAACTTCAGCAGCAAATATATTAAAAAGGATCTCTTTTTAATATATTTGCTGCGGACAAAGGACTGTGAAATTACGCACGGTTATAGCTGATGTAGAGAAGGAGTACCAAATAATAATATTTTTTCAAATAATGCTTAAATCATACACAAAATTATCTAAAACACATTACACACACTACCGTCCATTTGACACATAAACCCAATAAACCATTCAATATCATAATGAACACACAACGTCAAAAATGACAGCTGTCTTTGTTAAAATACCCGCTGTTGCTTTTAATTGCAGCGTAGTAAACTAAACCTCTTTTTACCTTTAAAGATTGTTAGTTTAAAGTGTAGTTTAAAATAACTCGATGAATTTGAGAAGTATTAGTGTTTTTTTGCACAATATCAAATATAATTTTTGAGCTAAATTACGGACGATTTCGACCGTTGCGATGGGTCACTAGTATTTTTAAACGCATAACATATGAGGTTTAATCAAATTGTTATTAATATGATATGAGTTTGAAATTATTATGAAACACATGACACTATACTTCCGGTCGGTAATTACGAGTCGCAGTAATTAAGAGTAACAATAATAGCGTGATAAATTTGCAAATTTATATGCACGAGATACGAGAATAATTAGCAGAATGAACACAGACAAGTTTTAGTTCAAAGGGTTAGTCCGTATTGCCTTTTAGTTTAATTAATATAGAAAGTTTCTACGTATATCATCGAAGAGTTTTGAAGGTGTTCAAGAGTTTCAGTAGAAGGGTATGTTTGTTGTCTTTTAATCATGTGAGGTGTTCGTTTTACTAATTAGAAGAACTGGTTTTTGTGGTTGCCTACTTTGCACACTTTCACAAGAGGTGACCATCATAGTCCTCAGGAGTAGCAACGCACCTGTGATGGACTTCAGATGGAATCCATATTCTGTATGAAGTTGATTACAGATGTCCATGGGTGGCAGTTACCACTTGCCGTCAAGTGAACTGCATGCTCGTTTGCTACTTCAGTCAGATAAAAAGTAACATATCTGTCATTGACAGATAGAACCAGTGTAGTTCGACCGGAGAAGTACCAACGCCATACCTATTTCTAGCGTGAAGCATTTCTTGCGTTTCAGTGGGTGTGGTTGGCAGCACACTTTTATATGACGCGATCATCTTAGCCCTCCGAGTAGCAAAGCGTCTGTGATGTACTTCAGATTGATCCCTTGATCTATATGAAGTTGCTCACTGGTGGCCATGAACGGCAGTGATCACTATCAGCGGCAGTACCATCGTATACAAACGAGTGTATTAAACTAATATCTGATAATTACACTTATCTTTGATTAAAATCATAAGAAAACATATGTCAACGGATACGGATACGAATACGGAACGTTAGTTTTTAAATCGACTGATACAGGTATCACCTATTTACTTAATGGGTATCGATGGGACCGTGAAACGACATTTGACACTTTGGATATATCGGTAACTTAATATAATAAATGATTGCCATAAATGATTGAGCTAAAATAACCAGAATCTTGAACTAAAATGGTTCTAACTGAAGATTCCATTGTCGGAAGACAGTACAGAAGCCTTTTAATGAACGGAAGTAGGTAAGCCTCTTATTGAGTCATTTTACAAATTTCGTAAACTCTACAAAGAGCTATTGCCTCTTGTACATTTGTTCTAGTTGTTGCGGTTCTTTTCTACAAGTTCAACTTTTAGGGACTAGTATGAATTTAAGTTATAAATATGAAATGTCTTGGAATAAGTGTGCAGTACTTTTTTTTGTTTTCGAGACGGAAACCTTCAAAAGGTACACAACGCCGTATAAGCAACGCTGAGTTATGTGGGATCTTTACCGCACTATAATACCCCAGTGATCGGCTGCGAAGAATACTCCGGCATTTCAAATAAAACGCAGCCGGAGTCCCCTGAGCGCATTGCCCCTCTGGTATGCAGTTCTAGTTGAATAATGGACAATTGTAACACTTTTCCATAGGTAAACAGTTGGTCTGTCCCTGGAGTTCCGGGACCAGAATAAGACTACGGTACCCTCTGTCGTAAGAGGCGACTAAAAGCTTCCGGGGTTGCGGGCGGGAAGAGTGGGAACTCGAACCGTTCGGTCAAGTGACCCCGGGAAGGACGGCGGCATGTGTGGTTGCATACTGCCGTAAAAACCAGTAGGTGCGGTGAGCAGATCACGCCCACCAGGGAAGAGCCCGATGGGGCACACGCTGAGGACACTGGCGGCGGTCAATTGGAGTTCCCGGAGTCCTCTTCGCAGCGTCGAGGTCGGCCACTGGGGAGTTTTTAGTGCGGTAATAATCCCATATAACCCACGTCGCTCCCACGACGTCGGGTACTTTTTGAAAGTTTCCCCCTCGAAAACAAAAAAAAAAGGTGAACAGCTGGTCAGTGTTCTTCTTAAACTACCTATATTAAACAAAAAACTATTTTATTCTTAATATTGTTGAGATTGAGAGGCCAAGCTTTAATTAGGTTTTCTGCTTCTAATAAAATATACCTACCACGTTAAAATTGATACAATACCGATAGTTCTCCTTGTATGTAAGAATATTTAAGTAGGTACTTACTACATTATTATTATCTGTCTTACACGCTGGCTGGGTACAGCCCTAAGATAAACTTCTTCTTACTATGACTTACTAAATCGGTTTTACAGATTTCACACGCCTTTAATTTTATGGGCTCTTAGTTATCTATTTCCTCGTGATATTTAAGTTCAGCGTTTAAGCACATGGGTATATTACAGCATAATATGTATGCCAATAGGACTAATGATGGCTTATAGAGCATCACACCTAAGAAGATTACTTACCTATTTAATCCTTTATCAATCGTGGCCTGTTAAATCAAACGTTGGATTATATACTTCTGTATCTTCGTATATCGTGAGTGCGTGATATCGAATCAGTGTGCGTGCAATTCAACGCGATCCGTGGATTTAATCTGCTCATAACGGATCAAGTAACACACGGACCGGTCACACGCGTTTATATAGATACTATTTATATACATCAGATACGAGAATAGGTATCTATCTATTTTTTTTTTTTTTTTTTACGTTATAGTGAAAATATATATATATATATATATATGTGTGTGTTGCTGAAGTATCTGTAGTTCAATTAAGCTATTTCCTTAGGTACTAGGTAGTTTACAAGTTTTGTAAAACTTTGGTAACGTCTACCACCGTAAAGAGTATCTATCCTAAGTGTTAATGCCAAGTTTACCTAAGCGGTTTGCGACTCGTAGGTTTTGTCGTGACTTTCCCTGTAGTCTCGGGCTACGGTATCCCCTGCCTGTATAAGAGGCGACTAAAAGGAGCTTTCGGGGTTGCGGGCGGCTAGAGTGGGAGCTCGAACCCTCCAGCCAAGCGACCACGGGAAGGACGGTGGCATGTGTAGTCGCATGCCGCTGTAAATAACAGAAGGTGCGGTGAGCGTATTCGCTCACCAGGGAAGAGCCTGAAATAGGCATCGCGCTCGGAGGAATCCGGTTGTGTTCCGTTGCAGATCCCGGAGTCCGCCACGCATCGTTGAGGACCGCCACCGGGAGGATTTAGTGCGGTAAGTATACCATATAACCCGCGTCGCTCCCACGGCGTCGGTTACCTTTAGAAGGTATCCTCCTCGTAAAAAAAGGTTTAGTCGTGACAGAGTTACAAACTCACATACATCCTCACAACCTTTCGAATTTATAAAATTCAATGAGATGAGAAATAAATGTAGAAATAAATTTGTTAGTAATAGAAATATATAGGCGTAAAATATATGTATTTTATTACTTAGATATTAAGTCTTTTAAAGGCTTAGGTAGATTTAGTTTGGCTAAAATCCTTTAAGCTTCTGAGCAAACAATCTACGGAACAACCGACTGTAATTTACCGACAAATTGCCGTCAAGTACAGTAGAGGCAATCTAGTTAATAGGTATCTCGTTGTGACATATTTAGCCCATGTAGGTGACTAATTAATCCTGTCATATAGATGTTATTTAACTTATAGTATCTAAAACATTTAAACAAAGCACCAACTTTTTAGCCGCGAATATCCTTACTATATTTATTATCCGTTTGTATTATTAAAGCGAGTTCATTCACATTTATTTTAACTTTGTTTCTATTTCTTTACAGTGTAGTACCTATCTAACAATTTACTTCCTACGCACATAAAGCCTGGGTTTGAACCTCCTGTTTGGGAGGTCCTCCCGATCGAGAGGACAACCCAAACAGGAGGTTCAAACCCAGGTCAAGAAAATGTTCTCTAAAGTGATGTACCTACGTATTAAACGGTTAAGGTAAGATTAAAAAATGTATAAAACTTTAATTGTTTTTTATTAAGCACTTTAATTGTTTTTTATATGTTTTAGAAATGAAATCAAAAAACTCTTAGGTTGTTCCGTCCCTTAAAGGCAGGTTAGTCCTAAGTCCTAGTCTGCCAATCAGTCAGTGTTACATTATTAGGTAGCTTAGAACTTCTTGTGGTGATATTAAGTTCTAATCTTCCTAATAAAGTAACACTGACGTAAGTTTTAAGATCTAGTAGTTACCTTGCTACTACTCAAAATAAACAATATTAAAGGTATCTAATTAGGTATTTGTCTCACGTAATGAACGGTAATTCTCTGTAGGTTCCGACCTTCGTTTCGATTAGTTAATTAGGCAGTTTCATTGGACGGCCAGATTACTTAATTCTTAATGATTACTTCCTTTTACTAATGGCAGATTTTTTAAATTTCTATAGATAGATGGGTACACGTCTACGTGCTTATTTCGAAAATAACATTATATAACCATAGGTTTATTTCTAGATATTCAGAGGTCGTGAAAAAATCTCGACAATATCAACGTAAGTAGCACTTTATCTACCTCTTTTGAATTAAGCGCAAGAACGCCGCAATCGTTCATCTCGTTCGATTTATGGTGTGCGGAAGTGACGTCACATCTCAATATTGAATAGAAAAATTCAAGCATTACGTTGCGTAGTGACATGTGATTAGCATTTCCGTTAACTTAGCCCACATAAATTTTAAATATTTTTTTTATTATCAGATATATGTAGGTATGTATCGTAATTAATGAATATTAAAATATGAAGTAAAAGTGTTTTACAATCATTTTAACGTACTTTTTCCCCAAAAATCATTTTTTCTTCATCACTTTTAATGTCGATTTAGGTACCTAATGTAGGTGTAACCGTTTTTAGTAAATAAAGTAATAATAATAATAACATTTATTTATTTTCTCTCACAATAAGGACTTAAGCTATAGATATGTAACAAAAGTGTCATAAAATTATCTTTCGACCTTACGTTGTGAGAGACTGGTGCCTGAAGTAGGTAGAAACCTGAGTTACAGGTCACCAGTGCCCTCCCGCGGAAAGATTTCAGAATAAATTTTATACATACTGTTAACCATAGAAACTAACGTTACTTAGGTAATACTAAAAGATTTATAAATATTAGCGTGAAGAGAACTTTTTTTAAATTAAATTATAAGTGAGTGTGTGTGTATGGGTGTGAGTTAGTGTATGTGGGTGTGTATATGTGTGGAGGTAAATGTGAGAGGGAATGTATAGGCGCGACACAAAAGTTAAGGCAGTAAAAGGAAGGACTATTTTATCGGATGCAGTAAATTTTCAGTTTCTTGATAGGTAAGGGTTTTGAGGTAATTGGCAACAGTTATCTTGCAGTTATGAGAGTTGCATGGGTAAATATTTAGTTTATTGTTTAATAATTTGTAGAGGAAAGGACCAAGGAAACAGAAGAAATTACGTGAACGGGACTTGTGGAATGATGTGGTGGGGGCTACAGTTCCTTTCCGTCGTTTATGTTTTGCAAGTTCTGGGTCATAAATTAACTGAGAATGTTGCCTGAGCACGGTAGACATAATGAATGTTTGACGTACTGATAATATATCCCATAGCTTATATAAATCAGCGGTGGGGTGGTGGTAAGGGAGACCCGCCCCTACTTTTAGTATAATACGCTGGACTCCTAGGAATGGAATGGAATTTGGAATTTTAAATATTTTTTTTATTATCAGATATATGTAGGTATGTATCGTAATTAATGAATATTAAAATATGAAGTAAAAGTGTTTTACAATCATTTTAACGTACTTTTTCCCCAAAAATCATTTTTTCTTCATCACTTTTAATGTCGATTTAGGTACCTAATGTAGGTGTAACCGTTTTTAGTAAATAAAGTACCTACCTATTACAAATTACTTACTCGTAGTTTGTATAATTATGTTAAACATAATGAGAGACATTGTTGGACGAGGTATTCCAACAGAGGCTGTGGTTGCAACGTAAACCAACCTATAGGTCTATGGCTGACTTCAGGTAGAAATCCAATCTTATCCAGAGTTATTTACATTCAGCTGGGTATGCACATTGGCCACTTAGGCACACCCAGATTAACTGCATTTGACAAAAAATGTTTTAGCTCACAATAAGAAAAGCAACATAAATAGGTAAAAACCATAGGTAAGTGCTAAACCTATGCTTTTATTTGGATTACGAAGTTCATTGAAACAGGTCATACATACCTACAGCTAGATCTATAATTAAAAAATCTATTAGGTTTTAACGTTATAGTAAAATCCTATGAAGTGAAGTGCTTGATAATACAAGTCTTAAACAAGTGATTTCCAAAACACCGCTTAATTGTGAACACTTTAAATGAAGACGTAATTTATACTCAGACCAGTTAAGTGAAATAAAAAATAAGTCTAACATTGTAAATGAGGACCTAAACCGGTTTGAACCTGTGACCATGTGGAACCCGAACACTGAGAACCGGTCAATGGAGAAGCGTGTGGTGGTGGGTAGGGTGAGGCCGACGTGGGCTCGGAACATGCCTGACGCAAGAGATGACGATGACAAGAGTGAGTCCGATGTGGGCGTGATGCCCCATAGCGAACCGCCGTCACCCACCGAGCCCTGGGACCAGCAAGGGAAGCAGGAGGACAAGTACGATGTCTTTGGGAAGGTTAGTAGAATGTTCTCTATTGTTTTGTCTTTTTTTTATCTCACTAAAGTAGCAAACGAGCATGCAGCCCACCTGATGGTAAGTGGCTACTGCCGCCCATGGACATCTGTAATTAACTCAGACAGAACATGGGTTCTATCTGAAGTCAATCACAGATGCGTTGCTACTCCCGAGGGCTATGATGGTCGCCTCATGTGAAAGTGTGCCGGCAACCACACCCTTCTATGGAAACGCAAGAAATGGTTCACGCTAGAAATAGGTGTGACGGTGGTACTTCCTCAGTCGAACTACACTTGTTGTACCACCTTGAATATGTTTAAGTGCAGATTACAAAATTTTACCTCTTCGAGGATTTTTAGGGAATGGTTTCCGTACCTTCCTATTTGTAGCGTTTCATATTTCTAGCGTGAAGCATTTCTTGCGTTTCGATGGAAGGGTGTGGTTGCCGGCACACTTTCACACGAGGCGACCATCATAGTACTCAGAAGTTGCAACGCATCTGTGATTGACTTCAGATGGAAACCTTGCTCCATATGAAGTTACTTACCATGCATACCATGGGCGGCAGTGACCACTTTCCATCAGGTGGACTGCATGCTCGTTTGCTACTTCAATCTGATAAAACATTCCTCATAGTTTTAACGTCGCTCTTCTTTAGATTTCTGTCTTAGAATGTGATTAAACTAATTCTTATAGGTACCCTGGTACACTTTGATGGGGCACTTGGTCGGCTCAAATTTATCATCTCTACTAACTTCTACTGTGATGCTGACTCCAAATCACCTAATTTCCATCCTCTCAATTCCAGGTGATGCTACTAGGCGACAGCGGCGTCGGGAAGACTTGCATGCTCGTCCGCTTCCGGGACGGCACCTTTCTCGCCGGAAACTACATATCCACTGTCGGGATCGACTTCCGGGTACACCATACAGGACTTCCGATTAGACGATTTATTTCCTTCTGTTGTATAAAGTTCTTTTGTTTAAAGTGTTTGGTATTTACCTAAATTTTATTTTTATTGTTCTATTTTTTTATCAATTGCACCTCCCTCAAGCATTTTTTAAGTTGTTTAAATATGAACTGTAATTTTATGAAGATAAGTAATAACTAATTGCCATATTTCACTATTCGTAGATAATTACAGCGTCAACTATAAAAGTGCTTAACTGCGCGTCTGCGTGTCAGTCCTTAGTTATCGCAACCATTGTCGAAAGACCAACTATTAGGTAAATCTTTCTATATAAATAGGTAGGTAGTAGACAAATTACCTACCTACCTATCTATAAAATCAATCTAAAGAGCTATACTTAAGTATAAAACAATTCTTAAATACAACACTTTACCAATAGGCGCTTTAAGATTAGGTAGGTATACTTAAGGGTTCCCATTAATTTTATTAATAATCACGCTAAAAACACAAAAATTAAAATGGACTTACAAAATTCAATTCAAACTCGAACACTAGGCCTGGCCGCAAGGAAGTAATAAAATTAAAAAAGCAAAAAAGCACAATTAGCTAATGGTCGCCAGGGGTTCCAAGTTCAAACCGACCAGTCACGGGCGCACGGTGCCCGCTCGCCTCCACGCCATTGGTGTCGATGTTTGGCGCGCTTTCTCCGATCCCGCCCCTCGTGCGTCAGTTGTGATTGAATCCTTGAGTGGATGAGTGATTTATTGTTCCAACCATAAGAGGTGTTTTTGGTTTTTTTGTGCGGTTTTTGCAAGCTGATTTATGGCGCCCGCTGACATTTTACGATTGTGCGGATGAGCTTAATTGGTTTTCTTGAATGAACTTCCTTAATTACTATAGGTACGTAGGTATATTTTTAAATAAGTTTGTAAAAACTACTTAAAAAATACTAATAACTATTTTCTTAGGTACATATAGTAAGAAATTACAGTGAGAATTTAAAAAAAATACCTATTTTCTCGTAAGATTGGTAACTACCTATATGTCTCCCTCTCGTTGTACCTGTTATATGTATTTCTTAATTAATCTGTGACTTCGTTTTTAACATTTTAACTGTGTCTACCACTAAGTAGGTATTTTGTCTTTGACCAAATTAGATGACATGTGGTTTACTTGTACACTTGTATTTTACATTTGTACACTCATGTTATAATTTTCGTAATTCTTAATACAAAGAAGAATAAAATGTCGTTTCCACTACGATAATGTAACAGATCAATAATTAACAAGTAATAACAAGTTCCTTCAACAATAGCCTCAATTAACTACCACTAGCGCCATCTGTTTGCAGAATAAGGTGGTTACGGTGGACGGCATCAAGGTGAAGCTTCAGATTTGGGACACAGCTGGCCAGGAGCGCTTTCGTAGCGTCACTCATGCCTACTACCGCGATGCTCATGGTAATAAAGACATTTTATCTTTTTCTGTCTCACTCTCAAGTGATCTGAAGTCATAGTCAGGGTATTTTTATAACACTGATCCGTTATTCATTTTATAGCTATGTTCATGTAATTATATTGGCTGTTTACGATTTGGTTAATGTGCATTGTAGCTCCATCTATTAGCATACATTAAAATTTGCCATCGTCGTCTGAAAAGTTTTATGTGTAAGTATAATCAACTCAATTGACTTTTGATTTAGTTAGATATATTTGTCTATTCACGATTTAATTACATTGCAAATAAATACTGTACAATACGCATTTAACATTATTTTTCACAAAATTAATTGTAAAGAGCGCCATCTGTGAATAAGTATGTGAACTACATTATCTGTAAGCAAAAGTAAACACGAGTTCATTCCCCGCGCGAATGATAACAAAACTTAACGAATGCTTAAAAAGTTATTTTTCGTGACGCCACAAAGTTTCTATACTTATTTAAAGTTTATCTTGCCAATCGTACATTCGTAAATCGCTTTGAAATGTATACTTTAGTTCGTTTCGTGTTAATTGACGAACGTTGGCGCGAGCCGGTCGGGGCGGCCTCGACCCGTTTCGGAACGTAGGTATAACCGGATCACATGTGATGTGGGGGACTCAGCGAGCGTGCTTACGTCACGGCCTACGTGTGTCTGGTTGCATGTTATGGGTACTCGCCACGAGGTTGGGCTGCGGTGCTTGTTGTTGGTATATTAACGTATTAGGTAACCTATAGGTAATGATGCCACTTACGGTATTAAAGTATTTTTTACTCCTATCCTATTCAAAGACTGTAGGGCTGTAACGCATAATCCACTGCTAAGCCCTATGATGTCTAAAGTGTTGTTGAAAGTTCGTCTGTAGATAACAACATTGGTACCAAGATTAATATGAAATGATTCTTGAATAAGTCTCACAAAAACACAAACTAGATATTTACTAGGTACATATATATATACACCATAAATAAATAACTCTACTAAGCAATCAAAATACACATATCGATATTTTTTTATTTTTCTTGATTAAGGGCGAGAATTTGATATATCATGTAGACGATTAATTGTAGGCAATTAATAACACTTTTTTTTTAAGTGGGTAATCCTCATGGATACCCAGCCACCCGGGGCGGCAGCTGGGTTATGCCGGACTCTTACCGGCTAAACCCCCACTGTGTTTTCTCCTCGCACCGTACGGCGGGAACACGGGTAAGCTTTCGCAGTCATCCGCGAACCCGCCGGTGCCTGGCCGCTTCCGCAGCCCCTCCTTGCGTGGAGCATAAAGCTCCCCTCCAACAGCAAGGCGCGCCAGAAAACACAAAGGCGCGCCTTACCTCCAAGGCCCCATCCGCAGGGTGACGGTCCAACCCCGAGACTGCCACCCAGGGGCCGTGGGCATGGCAAGCCGACACCCGCAAGGCATCCCTACAGGCATCGACCAACCACACCCAGCGGCGGATCCGTTCTTTGGTTCCGCCGCAAACCACCAAACGGCCGCAGAGGATAGGGAGGACGGCAACGACACACCGCATCTCCTCTTCCTCTGCGGCCCCACCGCCAACGCATCTGACGGTGCGCCCCCGTTCGGTCGCGGGAGATAGGGTGCACGGCAACGACACACCGAGACACCTCTCCTCCCGCGACCCCTCCTGGCTGCAGAGGCCAGAAAACACCGACCTCCACAGCCCCCTCGGATGCGTCCGGTGCGGGCCCTCAGCCAAGCCCGCTCGGAGCGTCCCCTCCCTGGGATCTCTCTTGGCTTCACCGCGGCGCCCCCAGCCACGGTTACTGAGCCCCCTCACCGCGACAAGGTGGAGATCCCTGCGAGGGGGACAAAGCTGCGTACTAAAGACGTTTAAGCACCTTCATACCTATGTATATTCATGATTATTACCACTGGCTGATTGCTAATTATTATTAATTATCTAGATAAATGATTAGGCTAGTTGCTAACTGTAAGCACGTTTCAGTGAACTTTTAAGCATCGGTCCTAGTAAATGTTAATCGGATTGGCTAATCTTCCTCTTTAGCCTTATGGGCAATTTGCGATTCGCGTTACGGCCTTTTCAATTGCTACCAAAGACGCGAGAACAATGGAAAGCTTCTTATGTCCGACTTCTGTGTTTCTGGATACACAAAAAAATATTATGAAAAAGTCTACTTATCCCAATAGCGTAACTACAAGGGGGCAGGTCGGCCAAATGCCACGGGCCCCAGGCGGAAGGGGCCCCCGGTCAGAAGAGAATCCCAACTCCCTATAATGTAACCCAGATAATACAAAAATCCTACTTCAGGTCTACTATTACAAACCTTTTTTGCCGCTCAATACTAAGTTGGAACGTCTCGCATAAGTAAATGTTCTTTGCATTCAAAAAAACAGCAGCCATGAAAACTGGTATAAACAAGCACTTAAGTAGCTACCAGTATCTATATATTATCGACTATTAGACTTTTTTATATATACACATTTTTTATGTTCAAACACTCATAGCTCTTGATAAGTTAATTCCTTCTAATGAAGTCTGATCAAAAACAGGAAAACATGCACAGCTAATTATCTTACTAGTGTTAGTTTTGAGAACAATAAAATTTAACCGAAGTTCGCTTGGTTTTTCCAGCTTAGGTATTTAGATAATAACTGATTTAGAAAAAGCAGAAGGAGGTAAGGAGTTAGACAAGTGATCTCTAGGCAGACATCATGAATTTAGATTCTTGTTCGTTGGTTGCATATTTCTGAATTTGTCTCGGTAAGTATTTGGATCTTAACAAGGTAGTACCTAAATAATCGTTTGCCTGTCATGTCTAGCTGTACCTGTTACTAATAATATAATTTACATAAAGCGAATAGTTAAGATACCTCTATAATAAACGAAAAAAACCTTTAGGTCGGTAGGTAGTTGTGCTAATAGGCACTTCAATTAAGGTCGGCAAAAAGCAAATAGAAAAGCGTTATCGCATGCGCTCAGAAGCTCAGAGCAGAGACAGTTATTTCCCTCCGACACTATCTAACGGCAATTTCTTTCGCAGCCCTGCTCCTGTTATACGATGTGACGAACAAGACGAGCTTCGACAATATCCGCGCGTGGCTCGGCGAGATCCGCGAATACGCACAAGATGATGTGGTCATCATGCTTCTAGGTAAATATGAGTAGCTGCATGGTGTTATGACTGTTAATACTATAAATATTCGGTCTAATACAATATTGCAAACGAGATGAGCTCCGACGAGATCCGCGGTTGGCTCTACGAGATTCACAGGAACGTATAAGACGATGTGGTCATGCTTCTAGGTAAATATGAGTAGTTGCAAGGTTTTGTGGCTGTTGGTACCTTAAAGGAACCCTCTCTAACACAATATGCCGAACGAGACGAACTTTGATGAGATCCGCGCGTGGCTCGGTGAGAACCGCGGGAATACATAAGAAGATGTGGTCATCATGCTTCTAGGCAAATACTGGTAGCTGCATGGTATTATGACTGTTGGTATCAAAAGTAATTTTATCTCTAATTCAATATAAGGAACGAGACAAGCTTTTGCGACATCAGCGGGTAGCTCGGCGGACGCGTGAGTACACACTAGACGATGTGGTCATCATGCTCATAGGTAAAAGAGAAGGTGCACGGTATTGTGGCTGTTAGTATCAAAAGTGGTCCTTGGTGATACTTTAATATAATAAATGGCCCGTCTCTGTTAATTTGAGGCCAATGATAATGATACAGAATGAAATACAAACGGCCTTTAACAACTTCCGCATGTAAGTCGGCGAGATCCGCGAGTGACACACGACGATGATCATCATAATTCTAGGTAAATGCGCGTACAACATTGCATTGTGAACAATATGCAGAACAAAATGGGTTTCGAAGACATCCGCGCATGACACGTCGACATCCGCGAGTAAGTATAACATAGTGTAATTTTCACGTTTCTCCGGTGACTCTATGGCATCTAGGCGGTTAGTAAACCAATAAACGGTTTCTAATACCTACAATAAAGACAAACAAAGCAAGCTTTGAAGAAATCCGCTCATGGCTCGGCGAGATGCGTGAGTCTGCATAAAAAGATATGGTCACCTTTTTTGTAGGTAAATAAAATGAATAGTAACTGCATGGTATGTGTGGTCGCATACTGTCATAGGCATCTAAAAGTAGGTAAGGGATAAGTGTAATTGGTATCCCGTGCAGCGTTTGACAAAGGCTCCATGCTGAAAATCCCGGAGTCTCCTGTGTAGCAATGAGGACGGCTACCGAGGGGGTTTTCGTAAGTAAATTTCCTACATAACCCGGTGACGATCCTATTGCATCGGACAGCTACGCCTTATCGGATTTCCCGAGCCAGCAAAAATGTATGGTGTCGGTAGGTATTTCATAAATAAATGCCTTTGTTCCTGTTCTCTTTCCTCGACCTATTCTGTAGAAGATTGAAGATTTACCAAGACGTGTTACCCAAGTCTTTCACCAATGATTTCTAGTATTGGTATGATAATTACTACTTTTCACTTTAAAGAACATAGTTTCTGAGCCAGTGCTTCCATCCGTCCATCAGTGGTAAAAATGTGGTAAATTAATAAAAATTAACATCTAGCGTGATGTTCGCTGCAGATATTAATTTATAGTCAGATACTTCCAGTCCATCTGTTTTTTGCATTAAAAAGATCTGTGTAGTAAAATTGGAGATCATTTTGAGCTGCATGCAATAACAACTTTAGAATCAGTATCAGCGCAACGAGAATACGCTAGGTAAGTACGCTATACCTACAAGGAAGTGCCTAATTGCCTATTCAAGTAGGTATGCTTAGCTTGTACCAGTTTCTACTTCTCTATGTAAAGACACCGAGTTTTCTAAATAATTGCCTACGGAATGTAGGAAAGAACTTAATTTGCAACATTTGGTTATCCTAATATTGATCATGCCAAGCCATTTGATGCTTTAGAAATTATCATTTTTAAGAGCAGTTTTAAATAATTTTGCTATTGGTTTGGCATGTTTACTGTTTGGGGCCATCCATTTATCACGTGATGTTTTTTTGGCATTTTTTGACCCCCCCTCCCCCTTGGTGATACGTGGTGAGGTTTAAGAGTACCCCTCCCCCCGCCCCCTTATATCACGTGTATTTTTCGTACCTGCAAAGATTTTTTTTATATATAAAAAAATACTGGTATACGTATCATCTAATTTTATTTTATATATTGTACGCGTTTGACTAAAAATAAATACATGTAACGCCGCTTTTCGGTTGAGTATCGCGCGCTTGCCGAAAAAATAAGTACACGTGATATATTTACCCCTCCCCTCCCCCCTTGCGATATTTCGTGATTTTTTATGGACCCTCCCTCCCCCTTTCGAGCCTCACATGATTAATGGACAGCCCCTTTACGAATGTACTAGCATTCGAAAAATATGATGCCTAATAAGTACCTATTGAAACATCGGACCTCCAGTACAAGGTCAAATTTCAAGCCACAACCTATCACTGCTCAGAAATGGCAGACTTTCAAATGTAGTCTGTGTTAAACGCTAAATCATCACTCACGCATAGCATTAAGTGATGACAGAGACTCAGTCTTATTGAAAAACCTCGACTCACTTTTATGGAATAACAAATCTACTTATATTTTAAGTCAGAAGACTCGTAAGACTAAGTCAAAGTTTTATATCCATTAATTAGGATTTATAAGACTAAATGGACTTCACGACTGAGTCCTTTATAAAAAGTCGAGTATTAAGTGATCAAGTTATATGACATTTAAGACTAAGTCTCTTCCATCAATAAAACAATTACATCTCCCATCTTTATCACAAGTGTACGACGCGAGTAAAACTAGCGCGCACCGCTTCTAGGAAACAAGTCGGACAGTGGGCTCGAGCGGGCGGTGAGGCGGGAGGAGGGGCAGCGCTTGGCTAGGGAGTACCAAGTCGCGTTTATGGAGACATCGGCGAAAACCGGGCTGAATGTAGAAGCCGCGTTCGCTCATGTCGCCCGCTCCCTTGTAGCGAAAGCTAATCCCGTCGACCCGTCTAGGCTGGCTGTGCGCGCGCAACCCACGCAAGAACACAGGTCCTCCTGTCCCCCTTGCTCGTAGATCACGGTTGTATAAAGCGAAAGATTAAATGTCTTGTTATCGGCCACTGACCTGTTTCAGCTTGGTGTAAGGTAAAGGTAACGTTGCCAGTAAAGTATGTATCTATTTGGAAATATTGACACTTAATTTTGTAATAAATACATTTATTTAAAACTTTAAAAGCTAGGTACCTACATGACTCAGCCCTAAATCTGACGGGCTATGATTCAAATGTAACCCAGGCTACCTTATGTATATTTTATTTGTGTTATAGCTAAACTTATCCAATATTGAATATATTAACCTATAGTAAAAGCTCCTTATGCGCGATGGTTAAGGTCCACCCATATGCCATGAATTCAGAAGCTATGAATTATCAGTAGCGCTCAAAGAAAGCTGACGCGTAAACAGAGGGCGCCAACCTTTTTTTATTTTTACCGACTCTATTAATCGGCTACATATGCGGATTAAATTTTATAGCCGCGAGTTCAACGAAACTATATAAGGAGATTTTACTGTATATTATGGAGATATGGCTAATTTAGTGTTACTAGTAATGTATACGTACCTAATTATCAACATGACCGCAACAAATCTGTCCGAATTGAAAGATCTGCGATAATGTTGTATACCTCCTATTTCATCTTTCCAAATAAAGTTATCTTAGGTACCTATATTAAATTGCAGAGCAATATAGCTCGTACAATACGGTGCATTTCTCAACACTAGGTAAGATACTTATAGGGAACGTGTAATTTAACTGTCGGCCTGAAAACACAAATATATCGTACATGTGTATTTTTTTCATGACATTAAAAATTACTTTATTCGGCAATGCTACCTTTATAACTGTAACAATCAACCATGAATGTTTTCTCAGAATATATTAAAAACATCGCATGTAAATAAAGCTCAATGTAAACTTTATGTAAGATTTCCCATGTTACCATTTACCGTTTGCAGCTTTTCAGTAAAACCTAATTAATGTGCGACTATAACCTTTGTACCCGGATATACCTTTTTTGAGAATATTTTTTGGTCTAAGAAATTAATTTATTGTATTTTTATAATAAAGTATAAATTTGGAAATTTCGGAATCAATAATTAAGTTAATAATTTGGATATTAGACAGTTTTGTAGAGTTAAATCGCGGACCAATGTTTATTGGACATTATTTATCAATTTTTTGTTTGTATTGGTAATTGCTACAGCCTGTTTTTGCCAAAACTAATGTAAACTTTCAATTGCTGGCTAGATATATGCACCTACTGTTTTACATTTTCAAAATGGAAATAAAATTATAGTACCTATATTTCAATATAATGTAAAAAATACAATAAGTACTTGTTAAAAAGTTTATGGATTTATGTCGTCACAGTTTTAAACATTTAATTAGGACTTCCCTGTAATTTAGGTAAGTAGTAATAGGTACTTACCTAAATTACAGGGACACACACATCAAAGCCAGAAAGCAAACTTGCTATAGGTATCTCAAAAAACGCAACTTTACACTAGAACCAAAAAACTATTTACAAAATTTATGACTAATTGTGATTTACGAAGTATTTAGTATCTTCTTTTTTGTATGTATTGCATTTTATATACCTAAGTATGTCTAATTTACTAAAATTATTCCAACATTAAGATTTGTGTGATTTAATTTATGTATACATATATCTAACTTAAATTACTGTTTTTTCAAGATACATGTTTGCTTTCCGGCGTCGATATTCAAAAATTGAAGATCGTCTTATGTAGTATGTACTTACTTACCTACTGTATTTCATTTTGATCTTGAAAAAGTCTGACGTAGAATGCTCAATAAATGAGTCATAAATTTTATATTTTGTAATGTACAAATTTATTTACAGTTTTTATTGAGTAATCATTTGGGTCTTGAGTATTTTTATATTATTTTTTTCATTAATATTATAAAAAAAATTAAAGTATCAAGACGTTTTGTGATGATTTCCTATCGTAGTGTTAAAAATGTAGGTACTTGTAAGTTAATCAATTTGCCACCGACAAAATAATTATTGAGAAAATAAAGTTCATTGCACAATAAAATATTTTGTCGGTAAATAAATATGTTTATAAATATATCATTATAAATAATGGATTTTTCTGAAATTATCAAGCTCGTATCGCTTATATTTTTGCGCAAAAATATTTATCTCCTGTGATATTTTTATGTGTAGTAAGATAAATTTGTTGACCTTTGGAAAGTAAAAGATATGCAAATAATATGAATGTATTTAACATATTAAATTTCTAACGGTATTTTTTTCAGATTAAGTTATAATAAACAAGTATTATAATACAAGATGTTCCTCTTGTGAGGTGACCATGATATCACCTGATAAAGAATAAGTATAGGTACCAAACTTAAGTTAACTCAAAAATTTCTTCCGAATTAAGGTATAGAAATCAAATAGGAGACCTCAAAACAAGACACTGCTATACAATGTTAACTACAACTTATTAATTATTGTATGAGTAACTTAAGTAGTTTTCATTTTTATTTTAAGAACAAGAACATTTCATGAATGCAAGACAATTATTATATCTATCTGATAAGCCCACCTGAGGACTTTTGTAATAGTTAAAAATATGTAATATTCGAACTTATTTGTAAAAACTGGCATGTAATTTTCCTGTATAATATGTTAGTAAATGTTGTGTGCCACTGAACGTTGCTTGTGCAAAATATAAATAAATATATTTAAACCACGTTGGTGTTTTTTATCCATTTAAAAATCTCATATTATTTTCTGTGTATTGCTTTTAATATCCAGATTTTAAATAACGATGAATAAATAAAAGTTATGATTTATTTATCCCGAACTGAAACCGTAGCTACTTACATGATTACTCAATCCACAATCCTGCTTATTCAGAACATCGTAGTAATTAGTAAATAGCAAAACATAAATAAGAATTTATTTATGTAACCCTTTTTTCGTGGAGAGCGTAGGTTCCTTCCTGCTTATTCAGAACATCGTAGTAATTAGTAAATAGCAAAACATAAATAAGAATTTATTTATGTAACCCTTTTTTCGTGGAGAAGCGTAGGTTCCTTTAAACACCAAGGCAGCTTAGAAGATAGGCTTTTCAAGGTGGTAGAACCAGTGTAGTAGACCGGGGAAGTACCACCACCACACCTATTTCTAGCGTGAAGCATTTCCTGCGTTTCGATAGACGGGTGTGGTTGCCGGCACACTTTCCCATGAGGCGACCATCATAGTCCTCGGGAGTGGCAACGCATCTATAATTGACTTCAGATGGAACCCATGTTCTGTATGGAGTTGATTACTGATGTCCATGGCAGTGACCACTTACCATAAGGTGGACTGCATGCCCATTTGCTACTTCAGTCAGATAAAGAAAAAAAAACTACCGCCTGAAGTCCCACGAATTCGGCTGAACGTAATTTGTCAGGATTACGGGAAGGCTAATAGCACTCCTCCGCGGTCCACATGGCGAATATCTATTTATGCAACTCAACATTTCTATAATTAGGTATATTTTTGCTTCGATTCATGTGGGCTGATCTGATAGGTACTCGTGCCTATGGACATATACTCCATCCACCTGATAAGCACCTAATGTTATCAAAGATAATTCAGATAATGTGCTTTGAGCCAGTTTCAGCCACCCTTCCCCCTGGACTTCTCAGTGGTAATTTAACGACAATATGCGCCTGTGAAAATGTCATGTAAACATCAGCTAAGTTTTTTTTATAATATAGAAGTAGCAAACAAGTAGGCATGCAATAACACACGTTATTGGGCCACTGCCATATACATCTATAACCAATCTTACATAAGATTTGAGTCCTGATCGAAGTTGACCACAGATGCGTGGTGGACCACAGACCTCTGAGAACATTTTTTTTATAACTATCGTTATTTAAGGACTTTATGCTTATTTCGAAATAGAAGTAAGTAATGTTCCTATTTCGATAAGTAAGTGTAAGGACACACACACATTTTAAACCATGGTAAACATTTGATTACATGAACACTGGCGTAGGTACCTACCTTTTTTTTCGAGGGGGGAAACCTTCAAAAGGTACTCAACGCCGTGGGAGCAACGCCGGGTTATGTGGGATTTTTACTTCACTAAAACCATCTCGATGGCCATCCTCAGCGCTGCGTGAAGGACCTCGGGATCTCCAATGGATCACAACCGGAGTCCCCTAAGCGCGATGCCCCATTCGGGCTCTTCCCAGTGAGCATTTGCACTCACTGTGCCTCCTGGTGTTTACGACGGCGTACCTACGTGATCAAGTAAACAGTAACCGAAAGTGTATATATTATTTTCAAAATTAATTATTGGACTAAAGTTGAACTTATGAAACAAGTTATTCAGGCTTGAAGACCTACTAGAATGTAGAGTTTCAAGGTTAGATTTCTACCTGGAATCTTCTACTTGTAAGTTTTCAAAGTTATGTAGCTATTAGAAATAAAAGTATCTATTGCTTTATCGGCGCAGTTGATCGTGACACTTTTACGAATGCCAGTTTTTAAAAGGATTATAAAAGTGTTATCTATTAATTCGGACTAGGTATGTTGGTGTCGTAGACTGTGACCTAAGATCTAGTCATTCTAAAAATATTTTTTTATAACATTAAAGTAGTCAAGAATCATACACTACACCTGATGGTAAGTGGCCACTGCCGCCCATGAATACCTGTAAGCAGGTGATCATTAAGAATAAGGTTCTCGATCGCCAAACATGAGATTTAGCCGCCAACTACACCTCTACAACGAAATGAAAAGTAGCTTCGCTGTAAAAATAGTGTAGGTATTCTATATATGTGCAATACATATAAAGAACACATTATTTACACACCTTAGACACAATGCCCAAAATTTCTACTGAGCTATAGAAAATATAAATATACTGTCTTCTCAGTGATGTATCGACAGGTAATTAGGTACCCAACAAAGAGCTGCCAAAAAGAAACAGAATAATGAAAGTACCAAAAAAAATTATTTTAAGTATTAATTTTCAATACACTAATCATTTAGTTTTATTTATAGTTATAGTTGTAGTTGTTGCGAAAAAACTATTAAACAGTTTTTATTACAATCCTACAAAACTTACGAGAATTATAAATATCAGCATAATATCAGTCTGATAATTTGATGATTTTAATAATATTCTTAAAGTTTCTGGTTTACAAAAAATATAAAGCATAGTTGGTGTCACTTTTGAATTTGCCGCTACATATTGCCAGCTGCAAAGTTTATCGAAGTTTGAATTTACCGCCATTGGTAATCCTGTTGTAGAAAGAGACAGAGAAGCAAACTCAGAAGTAAAAAACATTTTAACCAGGGTTTTCCATTTTATTCCAATATATTTTAAATTTTTTATCTTGATATTCGGTTTGACGTTAAATTTGCATATTACGGTTAGTCATATCATTTTAATAACTGATTACATTTTAATTAATAGTTCACTAATTGTTCCTATAAAAGAGTCCACTTAAGTACAGGATATTATTTGAAATGCATTGCTTACATTCAGAGTAATGTGTTTCGTATGTATTTTCGTAGTAAATTTGTTTTGCTATATCTAATAATTTAAGCAATGTTGTCGAATAGATTTAGTCAAAGATTTTTTTTTATTTTTTTAAATATTTAATTACCGATGGATTACTTATATAACATTATTTAATTTCAAATTTAAATTGTTTTGCAAACGTGAACACATAAGAAAAGGTGTCGAAAACCTGGAATCCATCAATTCTTTGCTTGGTATGTTGGCTAACCTGCCGCCATTTTACGCGCACATGCGCAGAACGACAGGTGGTCGGCGACTCGACCCAGCTATCCCGACGAACATCGACTTCTCATGCTCATCATCAGCCGCTTTCGTGTTCAAGCAAGAACGATGTGCAGTGCTTTGTGTTGAAGTGGTCGTGGTGACATGGCGTCCGCGTTTTAAATGCTGTTTAAAGTGTTAATACTGTTGAAATTTGTTTAGTTACAATGAATGTGAATTATGATAGTGTTTGTAGACTGTGCTTGTCATCTCGAGGCGAATTACTGCCTATATTTCCTACCACCAGTTCGGATGACTCGGAACCTCCTGTCCTGGCATCAAAAATAAGGGACTGCGTTTCCGTTCAGGTAAGTTATGCATAAATTATTCGAGAGAATGGAGTTTTGAGTGAAAGTAGACCCTCGGGTGTACGTGAGAACTCGTCATCCGCCCCGGTTCGTGTAATGACAGGCAGCGCTGTTAGGTGGAGATGTCGTAAGATCGTCCACCATTTTGTAACGTTCTACAGCTATCGGTCGACTCGTGGCCGCGTCGCGTCGCATTCCGTGCAGCCGGCAAGGAATGGCGCGCATGATGAGGGTCGGGTTTGGCATTATTCCCGGGGGTCTGGCAGGGAGGGGGTCTGCGGATCGCTTGATAGTCTCGGCGGTGGGCATCGGGCGTATTGATTTATCGGACGAGACCAGGACGGTGCAGCTCGTCCCTCGGACGGGTAGAGCGTCTGTGTCGGCGTGAGTGCGTCTGTGTGCGTGCCTATATCGAGCGGTAACCCTCGAGGGGCTCGCTGGTTGCCACTCGACTCGCTTCTACTTATTCGGTCGAGGAGTAGCCGTTCGCCGCCGCTCGCATATACCTACGTCTACCTACATACTTAGTTTCTCCACGCGTCGCATGTATACATGAGGTGGCGAGGCGCGGTTTCGCCTCGCTCGTTCTGATGAAATGCGCGCGTCTTTCGGCCTTCGTAATATGATTGCGTATGATTATTTTTTCAGATAAGCGAAAATGACGACCTGCCTACCAATGTCTGCAGGAAATGCATGGACAATGTCAATAACTGGCACATATTTAAGACTGTGTGTGAAAGGACACAAAACAAGCTACAGTCTCTGATTAATAAAGATGGCAGCCAACTAGAAGAGGTGGGTTGATATTTCTGGATGGTCATTTTAATTGAAATTGGGAACTGTCATATGGTCTGTTGTTTACATGTCTGCTTTGTTATTTCAGATTAAAGTGAAAAACGAACTTTTGTCAGATGAGGCCTATGATGATGGAGTGGTTATTGATGGCTTATACCCTGATAGTGAGGTATGTATGAGTCAGTTATATACTGATAAGTGAAGGCTTGTGATAATGGAACTTGTTGTTGACTGTGGTCATTAATCAATAGCAATATAACTTGGTAGTAGATATTCAACTAGTACAACCAAGTTTTATGATGTCAAGGACATTGAATGGCACTTGCCATGTCATCATTGATTATGGGTTTGATGTTGAATAATACTGATGATTCTATTTGTTACTCCTAATTGATAGTAGCATTATGTACCTTTTTTTACTTTTATATTCTTATCTCTATAACATTGATACCTTACTTTATCTCAATGAGCACATATATATTTATGTTTTATGAACATTTTTTGATCTTTTATTTTATAATGTTTCAGAATGGTGGCACTTTGAACAAGTTGCAACCTGAAGGCCCGCCAATCTTGGCATCATTGGGACTCACACCGAGGAGTGATAAGGTAAAAGATTATTTTCCTGGTGTGCCTTATCTTTCAACGCTGCCACTATTGCAAAGAGCTAATATTACTCTTGAAAGATATTTAATATGACACTTAAACCATTTCATTTGTAACCAATAAATTGTAACAAATTTATTTTGTGCTCAATAATTTTAAGACAAGTTTGTGTAAAGAATGAGAGTGTGAGAATAGTTCAATTTAATTAATTTCATCCACAGACTCATGTAGATCCCCGAATGGACTGGCATCGGGTTCATGCAATAATGGGGATGGTCCAAGATGATGATGTCATTGATGCACTGCAGTCCACAGAGGAGTGTGATGTTGTCCATCAGTCAGACCATAACTCGGACTCAGATGCTGAATTGAATGATAATATTGCAGATGATTTTATTGACTGTAAAAATGGCTTCCTGCGGAAAGATAGACAATTTGTATCAAAGTACCCAAAATTATCATCATCTGCCAATCACGCTAAAATGAAAGAGGTTTTGAAATTGAGGAAACGCAGTGTCTTTACACTTAAGCATTGTCCAAATCCAAAAAACGCCTGGCAATTGTTTTTCACTGATGATCTGTTGGAACTTATTGTCACATCAACTAATAGTAGAATTAGTGCACTCCAAAATGAATGCCTAAAAGAGACAAATATGAGCGAAATAAAAACTCTTATTGGTATCTTATATTTACACGGAATAATGAGGCCAACTCACCAAAAATTTAAGGAGCTCTGGAATAATGAATTTGGAATTATATGTGTTCAAAAGTGTATGAAACTTGAGCGGTTCAAATTTCTGCTTAAAAACTTGAGTTTTGACTATGAGGATAATGACAGTATAATACAGTATGATGTAATGAAGCGAATTCGTAAAGTTTTTGAAATATTCGCATTAAATTGTAGAACAGCGTTTGAAATTAAAAACATCGCAGTAATTGATGACATGATATTACCGGTGTATGGGCCCTGTCCCTTTCGCTATATTATTGACAGAAAACCTTTGAAAAGTGGTTTGAAGTTAGTGTTGGCAGTAGACCCTGATAACTTCTATGTTAGCAATTTAGATGTTATTACAGATCCATATTTTGGGGCAGATGATATTGTAAGGAAATTAGTTCAACACTTAGCTGGAACAGGAAAAACAATACTTGTTGACAGCTGGTACACATCTATAAAGTTAATGGAAATGCTCAAAAATGAATACCAGCTATATACTATAGCAGCGCTCAATCCCAATAGTGATATGATTCCACCATTGTTTCTCTCCAAATACAGAAAAGATCAAGCCTTTATGAGTGGATTTTTGGACAATGATGTGTCATTAGCTTCATATGTAAATGCTAATTCAAAGTGTGTTAATGTCCTGACTAATGAACCCAGGTATTACAAGAGAGGCCACTGCAAACACACTACAGTTGTTTCTGTATATAAAAAAAATCATTCAGTTGTGCAAGTACTGGATGTACTAATGCATTATTACACGACAATTCAGAATACAAATGATTGGACCATGTCTCTATTTTTTACTCTCTTGAACATTGCCTCTGTAAATGCCCAGGTTGTATGGGGCTCTTTCAATTCTGATAGAATAATTCAGCGTCGTTTCTTCATTAGGCATTTGGCACTAGGTCTATTAGATAATGAGGAGTTCCCGTCGCTTTTACAAGAAGTAGTGCCGAAGAGAAAAAGGGAACCGATTTTAGCACAACAGAATACATACAAGAATAGAAGGAGGTGCAAGATCTGTGTGAGAACAACAAAACGCGACAGAAGAACAAGAGTATATTGCATTAAATGTGGCACACCAATATGCAAAGAACATTCTGTCAGCATTTGTACTGTTTGTGCACCATAAGGATGTACTGAGCTTCAATAATCCATGATAACTATTCAGTTGTATTTGTTAGAAAGATATTGTATGATTTTGTTTTTTTTTTATTAAATATGTCACTTATGGCATATCTCTATCTATATGGGAGATTAAAAAATATGTATATACCAGGTCTTTATTATGTTGCATAAATTATTAGAGTATATTTTATTTGTAAGAGTGATCATATTTCTGGCACAATTAGTTGACTCTAAATTTGTTTCACATACATTTCATATTATACTACTCGATGTTTGTTATTTGATATGTTATTAGTGTTTTTTACTAGATTCTTATTATTAATTGTTAATTAGTTTTAATTTATGACAAGATTGATCGTTTAAAAAATACAATTTTGAATTCATATATAATATTTAATAGTTAAGTGTCATATTGAATATCTGTAAACGTTAGGGTATTATTTTCTAAATAACTTCAATGTTGTTTTTTTTATGATGTAGCAAACGTGCATGCAGTCCACCTGATGGTGGCAAGTGGTCACTGCCATCCATGTACAACTGTAATCAACTTCATACAGAACATGGGTTCCATCTGAAGTCAATCACAGATGCGTTGCTACTCTCGAGGACTATGATGGTCGCCTCATGTGAAAGTGTGCCGGCAACCACACCCTTCCATCGAAACGCAAGAAATGCTTCAGCTATAAATGGGTGTGGGGGTGGTACTTCTCCGGTCGAACTACACTGGTTTTCTTCCACCTTATTGTACTTCTAATACCACAAATTACCACAATTTAAATTCCGGTTGTATTTCCTGTTTGGTAAAATGTTTGTGTAATTAGAGGGTGAATTTGGGGGGTGACTAAGGGTCCTGTTCAAGGTCAAAAATCATGAACTTAGATTACACTTCTGAGATTGAACTGATACTGAAATCGGAGGTTATCCAGGTTTTAGTCAATGTTATTCAGGTAGATATATACATATTGGAACATTATTATTGTTTGACTAAATATTGTCAATAATATATATCGTCGGTGGAAATTTGTGGGAAAAGTTAAATCAAGTCATTTTTATTTTTGGTGAGATCTTGTTGTTGATCCGACGATATTAAAAATATATCTGGTATCCCAGCATGGACTCGAATTTTGAAATAAATAAGTATTTTAGATAGTGCAGATAGCAGTGACATTTGTTTGAGAAACAAAATATTGATTGCCACAGTTGTTTTGTTATTTCATTATTTGTTGGTTTAAATTGTGAAATATAAAAATCATTCTGGAAAAGTATCTCTCCACTGTTATTATAACGATTATTACGCATTGTTTTATATATTCTGATTGAAAATTCTTACAAATAAATAATGAGTAAAATGAGGAAAACTATTGTATTTTATTATAATTTGCATTAATATTTCCTGAAGAATTTAATTTATATCTATTTAATTTTATTCTATGCATTAGGTAATGCAATGATTGCCATCTTAAAAATGCATTTTACTTGAGTAACTTGCGTTAATTTTTTCATATAAGTTGCTCCTTAAAATTTATAGAAATCTGTATATTTGCATTACTGCTCATTGCTTACTGCTTACATTCAACCATCGCATATGGAACTGCATTCATGATAGTTTTTTAAAAAAGGTTATAAACTAGGTAGTTAATTATTCTGAAATTGATAAACTGAGGTCGTTTACTACTATGCCCCTAATACTGCATATTTTACCTTTTCAATATTGTATTCAATACTTATATGTGAAGTCTGACTTTACAATAACTATTTTTTTTGTATAGTGCACATTTGTTAAAATTCATTAACATCTATTAATGATATTATGGAAAATAAAAATAATAATTTACTTCACTTACACTGTTCGCCGTTATTTGTTTTAGCCATAATAATGAAATTAAAAAAAATACTGACTGGGTAAATAGTATAGCTAATCATAATATAATAATTATATTATTGTATTGTCATTTGTCTATCAATTTGCACTTTGCTAACTTGGTACATTATAGCTTAAATGTTTCACTCACAGACAAGACCCGTACCCAGCAGAGGGACAATAATGCGTTGACAGAACATTATGATTAATTATAATAAAGGTGTTACAGTACTGAGTGTATACAATTGTAAACTTATCAAATTTGTTTTTATTTATAGGGTGCAGATAGTGATAAAGATGACGAGGAAGAAGAAGAAGATGATGAAGACGGGAATGAGTCTCAAAATTTTCCACCCATAAACATTTCTAACAGACCTAACATTCCCAACATGCCGGAGGTTTCAATCACCGTAATGCGACCCACAGGTGAAACTTTACACTCTCGTCAAGGTATCCAACAACTTGCTTCTAAAGATTGCCTCGTATGCAATCGATCCTACCAATACTCTCATAATGCAAGACGTCATGAACTCACATCACACGGCTTCGATAGATACACGAATAAAATCACACATAAAAAAACTCCTTCGCACATGCAACCAAAACTTCGACCTAATCCATTCAATCCTAAAGCTCGGCTCATGCCTAATCCTATCAGCCATAAAATGCAACTTATCCCAAAGGGCATTTCAACGAAAATTATAAACCCAAAAACTATTGGCCCACCTAAACCAATCCCTATCAAAACTATTAAACCACCGCAGCATATTTTGCCATATCCATTACGTATCAAAGCACTAAAGGATTTACAAATAAAAAAGAAAGAACCTCAAATTTTGAAAACTCTTCTGACTACTAAGCCAGAAGTTTTAATTTCGGAACCAGAAATAATTAATTCGGGTCCAGAAAGTCCCGAAACATTGATATCCGAACCAGAAATAGCATCGTTTCAAGTAGAAGCTATTCTGTCGGAACCAGATACTTTTGTGAATCAACACGATGACGAAGGCGATGGAGATACGCATCAGTACAAAACAAATAATCATGGGCAGAACTACGATACTGTAGAAATGGACACTGACAATGAAATTGAAATCGCTCGACAGCAGGAAAACGAAGGTGAAGATGAGCAAGTGGAAAATAAAGGAGAAGATACTGAAAATGATAAGCAAATGATGGAAACAAACCGGTATAAACAAGAGCTAACTGAAGATGGAGAAATGCATATTGATGGTGATGTTGATACAAGTAAAATCAACCACGAAATCAAAGAAGAGAAGGATAATGAGGAACAAAACCATGATGAAAATTATGAAGATGATGATGACGACCTACCACCATCGAGCTTGGCTCCTGTTGTAGAAATAAATGAGGATATGCAGGTTAATCCTTACAACAGTGAGATGAATGAAGAGGAAGAAGAAGAAGATTTAGAATCAGCTGATGCTAATGACACAGTAGATGGCGAAGACAATGCGAAAGACCTTGATCCAGATAAGATTTATGTTACAAAAACTCAACGAGACTTTATAGTAAAGTACCGAGATATAATAGAGCAGATTAATACAAAACGATGTCTTTGTTGTAAAAGGGAACACCCGCGTAGAAAGGCAGTCATTCAGCATTTACAAAAGAATGGCCATAAGGTGCCCAAACATACATGCTACAATTGTGTCGTAACATTTAGTCATATTGGGGCTTTACTCAGTCACATGAGGTCTAATACTTGCACTGATTTGTGGAAAATAATTTATAATGAAAATGGCATTACGGAAGATCTTGTTTTAGAAGATGAACCAAAGGATCCTAAAATTCAGCCCAAAGATATTTTTAACGCTAGATCATATGCATGCAAATTATGTCCAGCTAAATTTCAGTTGAAACAGTTTATTATGAAACATGTTTTAGATGTTCATGAAGATGGACAATCTAAAGTCACGTTAGCATGTGTTCATTGTGGATCGAGGTTCAAAGATAAAGGTTTGTGGAAGAAACATATTCGGAACGGAGAGTGCACAGTCTATATTTCGTGTGACCTATGTTCAGAAAAGTTTGTTAACATGCAAGATTTTAGCGATCACGCTTTGGCTGTTCATGCTGGCAGCTGCGATCTATCTGATAGTCAGAGCAAATGTGTGGACGGTCGACCAACGGATTGTCCTATATGTGGCAAGAAAAATAGCAGCTATCCGAATTTGGTTAAACATTTGAAGATTATTCATAATGAGGAAAAACCACATTATTGCCAGCATTGTGATTCCAAATACGAACAAGCTGCCGATCTTAACAAACACATTTACATGGAGCATTCTGACAGATCTTTAGGCGTCCAGATTTCAACTGAGCCTGATATGTCGCTCGTCAAAGAAGAAGCGGAAGAATATCATTATTCTTGTACGGAATGCAATGCCATTTTTGAAACGGTGGATGCATGGACCGATCATCAAGTGGCAGAACATAATCAAGTCGCTCATCACTGTGATCAATGCGAAAAGAAATTTTTACGGCCATCTGAGTTGGCTGAGCATAAAAATACACATTTGAGGGTGAAATTTTATCCTTGTAACGTTTGTTCCAATTCATATAGCACCCCCCAGAAGCTTTCTGAGCACGTTCAACAAGCTCACCCTGGGTCCGCTGCATACAATTCATTGGACGCAGAATTCTTTTGCGACATTTGTATCAGATCTTTCAAAAGCCGCCAGGCATACTCTAATCATATGCGTATTCATTCTAAAGTACCTACTACTAACAGAAAGCCTGGTGATCCTAAAGGGTTTTCACCACAAATTATTGGAAAGCCTATTCGACACTTTTCTATGGTTCAACCAAGCTTTTTGTCATTTAAGCCAAATTGTAATGTTCCTAATGCTCCTTACTCATGTGATATTTGTGGCAAAGGGTTTATGCATAAGAAAAACATATGGAAACATAAAAAAGTCCTGCACGCTGATCTGATTAATGACAGAAACGATAGTGAAGAGAATACTATGCAAGCCTCTACCGAAGAAGACGACTACAATGTAGATGAAAATGGGTCCATTTTATCAACGCCTCAATTTAACAGTTTTAACTTCACAAACACGACAAATAATATGCAGCAACAACAACCCACACAAGACCCGATGCCATTCTCTTGTGAATTATGTTACAAACGATTTCCTCTTAGAACTAGTTTGTGGAAACACAAACGCGCCAAGCATGGAATAATTAACCCCAGCTCTACAAAGTCGTCTGACTCCCAAGCAACACCTAGCGAATCAACTGGTCGGTCCAATTGTACTATATGCGAGATAAGTTTCTCCGACAAGAGGTCCTATTATCGTCATAGGAAAAATGTTCATAAATCAACTGTACAGATGTGTAAGATTTGCGGTAAACCGCTTAGTTCCACGGGTGAACTTTATGAACATTTGAGAGCTGCTCACGCACAAGAATTGCTGGGCTATAATGCTAGCCAAGGTCCTAGCAAGGCACAAGACATGAGTCAAGAAATGGATCCAGATTACGAACAGGATCAGGATACTATTGATCCTAATGCCGATTATCAAGCACGATACCCGTGCGATACTTGTGGAAAGCAATTTGTTGGACTTCTCGCATTACAAAATCATCAATGCATTAATCAGATGCAATCGCAGCCGCAGACATTTGACTGTGAAATTTGCCATAAAAGCTACACATCTATTGCTGCTCTTAAGAGTCACCGCGGTTGGCATTTACGCTCACCTGACGGTAAAGCTGCTGCTAATAATTCCGGACTTTGGATGCCACAGCGCAAAGTTACAAGTAAAGTAAGTAAGCATGAAGTAGTTGATCCTTCCCAACTGGCGAAGGTGACGCACACACCTCCAAGCGTGGTAGCGAAGCGAAGGTTACCTCCAGAAGTAGAAGTAACCGTTGTTAATCCGAACAAGAAAATGCGATCAGATGATTCTGTGGAAATGGATCAGCAAAACAATTCATCTTCAGGAATCGAAGATAGGTATTGCTCGATATGTGATAAGGAATTTACGAAGCGAGCGGCATTCCAACGCCACATGGATGAGGTTCATCAACCAAACTCAGTGTTCTGTCCTGTTTGTGACAAAAGTTTCACTCGGAAATCGACGTTGATTGTTCACATGAAGAAGCATTACGATGCCGGAGAAGGTAGTTCTACAGGAACAGCTCAGATGGATGACGATGCTCACATATGTGATGTCTGTGAATCGCAGTTCGACAGTGTCACAGAGTTGACTGCTCATCGTATTGAACAACACGGTGAAGGGGATGGCGATGGAGAAGAAACAGGAGAGTCTGAGGAAGAAGCTGTCGATGTAGAACAACCTCCCGGCGAATTCACCTGTAACCAATGTGGCGACGGCGTGGCTACTCCCCGTGATTTGATTGCCCACCGCACCATGCACTCCACACCGACCAAGTTCTTCTGCAATATCTGCAAGGTTTACTTTGCAAGAGCTTTGGATCTCTCGTCTCACACCAGGGCGAGACACTCAGACAACGACAAGGTTTCCTACCCATGTGCCATGTGCGACCGCTCCTATATGAATAAGAAGAGTTTGCAGCGTCACATTGAAATGGCACACTGATATTCTCATCTAAATACAAATACGTTCACATTTTTAAAATGAACTTTCTCCTCTATCACTTAAGTTTTATTGAAATGCGGTGGCCTTGATTATGTCATGTATATTGATACCCTTTGATACCCTTTCATAATGACTTGTCATTTCGAAATTGTAAATATCGTAAGCCGTTGTTGACTTCTACAGCGCAACTGTCATCAGAATATCTCTATGCGCAACTGTCTTCGGATTGCCTATATATGTTTATGCTGTCATTCCTCTACGTTGGTTGCCGTTTTTATTTTGTAATATTAAGGTAGTTTTTATTTTCCCTTTAAGCTTTTTAATAAGTCTGCTCATATTGTGTTATTTATTTTACTGTCCTTTATTAAGACAGTTACAAGTTCATATAATTGTAATGGTTTATTATGAGTTCGCGTTAGATGATAACATTAAAATGCGTGGATGTTTTATCATGAGTTTCGCAAATGATAAACAAATGTCTACATTTATATTTTTAAATACTGGAATCATGGGCCAAAATTTTTATATTAGTCAATATTGGTTAAAACAAACTTAAATTGTATGTAAAAGTATGACTTGTATGCGTCTTTAAAATTATCTATATTTTTTGTGAGGTCAATGTGATCTTGAACGAGTTATTTTTAGTTGTAATTAGTGTTTAGTTCTACTTTATTATAGTATGTAAATATTTTCGTAAATGAATACTAATTAGGAATTTAATGATTTGAATTGATAAGGGAAGGTTTAAGTTTCATTAAAATGTACTGATTATTTTATAGTAATTGCAAATGTATATTTTATAAAAACTAAATTAACCACTAATGGCATATCTCCTCATCTATGGTGATAAAGAAATGTTTTTGCATATTGGTATTTTGCTATTAATTATTTTTACGTCACTACTTCCATTACGTCCTGTCTACTGTCGATTATTCTGCAGCCATTTGTAATAGTGCCAAAATCAAAATACGTACACAGTTAAATTATTAAATATATTAATATAACGTACAAAGTAACCAAATAAGCTCGCATGTTAGCCTGAAACATCTAGTATTTTATACCAGTTCAATATAATCTAATTATATACAACGATTGTATAGTTTCTTTTATGAGTCGCCATTGTCTAAAGTTTTGACTGTTAACCATTCAAGATTGTTCATTTGCAATCTTATACCTCCTCGTAAAAATATAATGGTGACTACAGATTTATGCCCGGTACAATGAGTCTTATTTGGTTACCCCATCAATATAAAACTAATATTTATCTGAGGCACTCCGACTGCATAGCCTGATATTTCACAACAATTATTAAAATATATCTAATCATTAGATAGTCTCATTAATTGTATTAATATTATTCACGGAAATCAATTATATTGGTTATATTGCTGGCGGTGTGACTGGTGTCCCGATGAGATTAGCCTCTTACTATAAGCAATATTATGAGTAACTTGCACATGGTCATTAAATATATTATATCTTTGCATTTAATGCGAGTCATACAAATACATTTTACTTAAATTTAAGATCGTCGAAAGAAATTTAATGTGTTTAACATTATTTAATTGGATGCTTGGTACTTCAAAAGTAAGTGGTGTACAAAAATTGCATATTTTAATGTGTTTGTGCTGAAATTATATTGACCAAGTGTTACAAATAATCAGAAATGCTACTGTGTGTCCTTATTACTAAAACAGAAATTTTGGCCATGTTGGCAGTTTGGCCATTTTAAAAATATAGCCAATGTTTCAGTTATAAAGGCCAACATTTTACTACAATATTTTAATATACTCTTGCGTATAAAGTTGTGCTATTATCTTCTAAAGTACCTCAATTAACTATTTCAAAAACAATTATACTAATCCCGAATATTAAAATTGTTTTGAGAATAAAAAATATACTTTTGTAATCGAATTTTAAAATATATTCATTATTAATTTTATTCCAAACAGCAACAGAACTTTTACATTTTAAAATGTGTTGAGTATCCAAATGTTAATAAGTAATTATGATTATTAAAATCGTTTTTACTTTTCTTTCTTTTTAAAGTCTTCGAATCAATTTCAAATACAGTATATAAAAGTGAGACAAGTAGATATTTTATACGATGATTATTGTTCTGTAAATTAAAAGTAAATACATACGCTTTTGAATTGTAAATCAATTGCCATATTGCCTAATACATATGTTCTTATGTAATATTGTAAATAATCTGCATATTACTTTGAGGTTAACAAATTTCCAATCATCTTCCATTTAAATTACATAGGCTATACCTACGATGTTATTGATCATTTGTTTGGTCATTCAAATGTATGAAATGTTTGTACTTTGGGTAACAGATAAATTTAATATTTAAATTATTTGTAAATGTTAAAGTATTCAAGTCGTATGTATACTTCATTGCATACGTTTAATATCTTGAATTATCTGATGATAGATAAGCTTCATGTTGGCTGACGAAGCGATGCCAATTTTGCTGGAGGAACTTGGTACTTATGCAATGGATATGTTGTAGGTAATAATCGTGCTTGTAGTTTATATTTTTAAAATAATTATGCCTGTCGAAAATGGAAACAAAATAATAATGTAACCTCGATTTGGGTAACATTGAACATTTTTTACAATATTTGTGATATTATAATCTGTTTTATATTTATTGCACCTTGTTTTTATTAAATGAATAGTGTCCTTTTTAGCTGGTTTATTAATCTAACACAATAAATTTACGGAGAAAACAATTAAACTATCCACAATTACCCCTAAAACTCAAATTCAAAGTTATCCTTAGTTTTGGGTAACTTTGAATATAATTTTTTGAGGATATAAAATCCGTCATTAATCGAATATTTTAAGGTCTGAGTAAAATTAATTAACATATTTTTGTTAATTAAAACCAAATCTATAAAAAATACATTTATTTTGATATATAAATACAATAGACAACTTGGTCTTGCCATATGAATCAAGGTCGATCAATTTGGTGGTAAAATAAGATACTAGTTTTTTTTTGATTATTTATTCCATCCATCCATAGGATGGACGGAACATCGGGTACCTTTGGAAGGTTTCCCCCTCGAAAACAAAAAAAAAAAAGGATGGATGGAACATGGACATAACATAGGCCTCCCCTAAATGGGGCCACTCCAACCGGTCCTGTGTCCTCTGAATCCAACGGTTTCCCGCTGTCTTCTTCAGGTCACCGGTCCATCTGGTAGGGGGGCGACCGGTACTCCTTTTGCCTAAACATGGTCGCCACTCGAGGACCTTTCTTCCCCATCGGTTATCGGTCCTACGAGCGATGTGGCGGCCCATTGCCACTTCAGCCTGCTAATTTTGAGAGCTATGTCGGTAAGCTTCGTTCGTCTACGGATTTCATCGTTGCGAATCATGTCTCGTAGCGAAATTCCGAGCATAACCCTCTCCATAGCACGCTGAGCGACCCTGAGCCTCCGAAAAAAATATTTTTTTTATGATACAGGTAACTTTGAACCGTTCAAAGTTACCCATATAACATCCAATTTCGACGTCGTCAAAAGTTTCACAGTTTTACGCAATATTCAACATGGGATAGGGATAGTACAGTTTCAAAATAACAATATACAATATACATTTTAAAGATAAACACCAAAACACACCTGTTTACGGTAAGTTTTATATTATAATTGCTATTTCAAAATGAAGCATTAAACATTTGCAACAACTTCACTACGGAAAAGGCGGTATTTTTTAAAATTAGGACATTGACAGGTACCTTTTTTTACTTTCATTGCTATTACAACATTTTGGCAAACCATTTTACGCAGGTACGATATTGAAACAACAAGAAGTTTCCATGTAATAAATTAATATATTTTTTTCACAACTTTGTTCAAAGTTACACCGCTGTTCAATGTTACCCAAATTGATTGTACCTTTTTTATTTTTTATCTGGTTTTAATTTATTTGCTGATTAATATTTGTCCATAAAATCAACCCATAATGAGAAAATGCAGGTTTTTAATAAAAAATAACTTAAATATTTTTCATCGATGTCTTCGGTATGATTTTTTCGGATTTATTAAATTTCAAGAAAGTCATAATCATATTCATATTGCATTTCAGTACGAAGGATAGTTACTGACTATTTTTATGTAGTTAATTGGTTTTAACGTCCATAATTATTTACAAAACAATTTCTTTTATTGAAATATATTTTAAACACAATATTTATGTATTTTTTGTTTAAAGCTATCACAATTAATTATACCAATTTTAGTGTAACCATTGCATTGTACACATTACACAGTAAAGTGTATGTAAAACGCAATTGGCAGGCGTCGTTGGTCAAATATGGTCTCCTACTCCCTAAGGGTCTTTGTACACGAGTTTGCACTGATATAGGCGTGATACGCTATAGACAAGACACAAATATTGCTTACAACATTCATATAAGTCAACAGCAAACAATAGGTTTAAAAAAATAAATGGCCAACATTTTCAAGTGTGGCCAACTTGTGTATGTATGACAAATGTTTGATTGGTCATTTGATATTCATATTCAGCATGTATGGCCAATGTTTGTATTGTATTACAATTAGTATGACTAGCGTCAGTATTGCGTCTATGTCATTGCGGGATCGTGAACGAATGTTCTAGTAGTTTGAATACGTTTTGTACGATTAGAAGCTAAACCAAATTGTCCATAGATGAGGTTCATGTTTGTCATCTTATGTGGTTTGATAAATAAAGTGACTTAATGATATACCTACTGTGTTTTTCATATATTGCATACCTACTGCTTTATAAACTATAAAAAATAAATCCATAAGAACATGTCTTAGTTTTTGTGCCTTGTTTACACTTCGAATTGACTCTAGGTGGACTACAGGTGGACGTATTTGTACATACTTATTCTAATAGATATTTAAAAAAAATACCACTAAGGTTCATTGTTAATAAAGATTATTACTTTCATTCTTTTAAAGGTTTTTTGCAAAGTGGTAGAACGTATATGGTTGGACCGGGGAGGTACCACCGCCAATATATTTCTAGCGTTAAGCAAATATTGCAAAGCAAATATATTTGGTGTGGTGTGCGTGGTATCCTACTTGCTACTATATGAGTCAACCATCTTTGCCCTCGGGAGTGGCAACGCACCTGTGATTTGCCAGATAGAATCTTTGACCAGTATGAAATGAAATTATGCTTAGGCTTATGGATGGCCACCTATAGAGGTGCCATTTGCCACTTACTATTAGATGAATAACTTACTCGTTTGCTGCTTTAATCTTTAAAAAAAGAAAATGTCACTTGAGCTTTATCTTAAAAATATAATATAGTTTTAAAAGCCGATCTGTCTACTTATTTCTTCTTAAGTAGGTACTAATAATGTAAAGCTTATTCAATAGTGAAGTGACGTACTCAAAATTATAACACTAAAAAGAAAATCAAAAGAATTTCATGGCTGCAAAATAGGGCAATTCGTCGATGGGGGGATTGGTGAGCCCCTATCTTTCGCCCTTCTGGATTAGCCAATCGTAGGTAGATTTGGTGTTTAAGTTATACTCATTCGGAGTGTTTTTTATAAATTGAAACACAGTGGTAGATTGCACAAAACATTTTAATATAAACTTAAAAAGTCGTACAACAATATGAAAAATTATTATTGACTAATTATATCGCGGACATGGAGAGCCGCTTTTACTATATTATGCAAATATGTATTATATTATCTTTAACACTTCCATCGAATATATCTTACAAAAGAAAGAAAAATAAAAAGTATCTTTATTAATAAAAAATCTCATTACGCTAAGTTGTATTATTATTAAACTTACATTATAGATTTTATCTACAAAATACTGTAGCGTCGTGGTCAGTGTTTCAACCGTGACCTTATTAATATTAGGTACATTACGTAATTTTAATAAGAATAGGGTACATAATAAAGTACCTACATATTAATGGTAGGTACTGAAATCATACAACTAGACTTAATCTAAATCAAAATATAAAAATAGTAAAAAAATAGTTGCACATCTTCGTACACAACTTGTCCCTGTTGTGCGACGGGGCGGGCGCGCACGGCACGGCGTATCCATGCAGTGACGGATTTACGTTCGATTCCCCGGTAGGCTCGTCGATATGGCCTTTGGGAGTAAGGTTTCCATTTCCAATATTTTTCTACATTTACTAAATACCTCTACTTCTACATAACTTGTTTTTTATATATAATTCACTAAAATATTTAATATAAATTACGTTGCTAGAGGCATTAATTTATATAATAGGAAAAGAAAATTTGCTCTTTAATCTTACAAATTTTGGCAGTTCATATGCGTAAATCCTGCACTGATTCCAGGCGATAATCGCATCGCCGAGGCGACTTACGACTAAACAGTCGCGATGATACAATTTAACACCTTGCTAAGTTATACCATTAGCCTCGGAGTTCTCGGCGTAGTGTTCCGTAATAACGTCTTGTAGACATATGCGTCGCACATGCGTCGAGCGCGGCCGTGCCGTGCGCGCCCCGTCCCGTCCGTGACCGTCACGAGTCAGCGACAAGCTGCTACCCGCATATCGCTACAGCCAAGCTACCTATCACTACGACCGACCTCGTCTGAAACACTGAGCTCCTTTGCCGAGTGAAATATAAAAAAGATAAATAACACGTAGTATTTCCATGAATTTGCATGCACCTCGTATTTTATGAATCGAGAAATATTTTTTTTTCTATCATTTATCCATATTCATGTCTTTTATAACAATATTATAATAAGTATACCATACAGACTAAGGCCGGCCGCCGCGGCACGGTCGACCGGCAATGTACACGAGGACTAATATCTTCTTAAAAAAATACTGTTAGATTGAAACGTAGCTAAACCTATTATTATGTATATTATAATTAGGGTACAATCGTAAGAATGATGATTACGCTAGGTGAGATCTCCGACGCCTTCGGCCGGCCCCCGCACCGTCCGACCGCGTCCGATATGCAAAAGTTTACATATATATAGATAGGTTTATGAGTACAATAGATACAGTACGCTATACACTTAGAGAGTATGAATTATCAATTTCAATATTAAAAATACGTAATTTCTCTATTGGCCTTCGTATCCATATGAAAAATTAGACGATTCGCGTACGAATATATATTATGTATACATATTTAAATATTAGTATTTCTTAGAATGGAGGACGTATGTATACAGACTCGCTCAAGAAGGTACGTCGTCGTAAGCGCACGAGGCCAGTCGGCCCTTCGCTCCCTTACACCCTACGAATATTATATCGATATCGAACGAAGACATCAAAAACCCGACTCGGCTTTAAATATTACGAAAATAAATCGCCGGCGAGTCGCGCGGCCGATTATTGCTCCTATCGATAAATTTACACATCGACGTAACGAACGAGAATACAAAAAGTTTTGAAAAATCGTACGGATATCACAAGCGGCGGGCGGCGCGGGACGCCCCCGCGGAAAATAAAAAAATAAATCGCGGCGCGCGTCTCTCTCGTATAAAAGTAAAGACTCTATGAGTGGGTCGCGCGGGGCGGCTAGCGCGCGGGCGCGGCTCAGTTGGCGAGCAGCAGGTGCGCGTGCGCAGCCGTGGGCGGGTAGGCGGGCGTGCCGGGCGCGGCGTCGCGGCGCGCCACGAAGTACGCGGCGGGGTCCGCGGCCGGCGACAGCGCGCGCGCCGCCAGCTGCTGCTGGACGGCGCGCTGTTTGATGTAGTTGCTGAATTCGGTGGGAGACATGCGGTTGGCGCGCTTGCTGCTCGTCTTCAGCTTGGTGCTGCCGAACTTGGTCTGCGCGAAGGTGGCCGTGGTGAAGGTTAGCGGTTGCGCTCGGAACGGCGGCGCCGGCGAGAAGGCGGCGGGCGTGGGCGGCGATGGAGCCGTGGCGGGCTCCACTGGCCGGAAGCACTGCGCTTCAGGGTTGAATGCGCGTGTCACCTGTAATAGACAAGGCTTATATGAAGTAAATCCACTTAGTAACATGCCTTTATATCGTAACGTAGCATATAAATTCTAATTGGTATGCTACTAATTTTAGAGCAGTCCATATTATAAGCAAAATCATATTGGGTGCCAAATTTACCATCTGTCATTGACCCACATCACACAAGGCATTGCCTGTAAATCAATCGAACTGAAACATTTTTATCATTCATCATCATGATTATCGTACTTTTATTATGTAAGCTTTTCTATTGGGTCATTTACGATGAGTAACGACGAAACGAAGAGTAGGGTTTGTGTAGTACCTACTTTTATTTTTTTTTGCAAAATATGTCAACCTGCTAAAGCTACCAGGTGGTACAGGTAAATAATAAGAATTCTACTGTGTTAGTGCTACTCAATACCAGGAAAAGTGCACACCTATTAACTTGAGTAAATCAAATAATCGATTTGCTATATCGTTTGTAAATCGATAAGGGAAATATTTATGAAAACTATGTTAGGAAAAGTTTATTTTTAAATTCAAGGAAATAAAATAACATGGGAATGGTAAGGTCCTAACTCCGATTAATTTGTGAATTTATTGGTTTTATTGACTACCTCTCTGTCAGTCCTTTCATCAGCAGCTCGTTCGTCACTGCTGAAAAGCACCTTTACTGCTCCCTTTTCTCCGATGCGGTAGGAAACTTCGCCTGAAAAGAGAAATAATAAATTGAATTTATAATATTTCTGATAATTCATTTTTAATATCTTTTTCTACTTATGTATATACCAGTCGTTTATGGGTAGGTATATTAGGTATCTATGATGAAATTTAAAGAGTTCATCAATGAGACAAGTTTCAAATCTTCATAAAAACCAAATGTCTAGATTTTGATTATCTGACTTTTAGAGGTACTTACCTGTTACTATTGTTATAATTGTAAAAGTGTTTTGGTACAAATATCTAAATATATGCCTATATAAATAAACTATAATTATAGTTTATTAATTCTAGGGTTATAATTACGTTTATAGATTTGGGATTTGATTAAAGTTTGTTCATCATATTAACTTTGTTCTCGTTTTTGCCCATGGCAAGGGCGGGAGAAGTTACGTAATCTTAAACGTAGCCACTACAAAATTTATAGACGTTTTTAGACGTTTTCTCTTTGACATACTATTTTAATGCCATACTTAAAAGCTTTTAATATTCATGAGTGAAATTTGTTTTCAAGGATGTTTCATCATCATTTTAATTGCATATAATTGCTTTCCAATTACCTGGATCAACCCAAACGGCGAGATCCCTCGGGAGGTGTTCCAGAACATCTCGGACTGGCACGCCAGATTCCCGCGCAGCCCTCTCCAGGACTGGGTCGAGTGGTCCACCGGTCTTCAGGCAGCGGAAGGCTGACCCCCGGCACGGCCGGTCGGGGTACCAGTGGCCCCTGAACTTGTCTTTGAGCGCCTTCTCCAGTTCTTCCCCGAAAATGTTCACCCGCCGCCGGGGAAGCTTATTGTACAGGTACGATATGACGAAGTTGAGAGCGACTTGCACTTCAATATGCATGGTTAATACTGTGGACAAAAGAAAAATACGTTTAAGACGATACCGGGCTAGTCTCGTATCTTTTATCTTATCGGAATCATGTTCGGAAATACTCCGCTATATTGTATCAAGAGATGAATTTACGTTAGCTACTTTGCTTGCCTATTTCTCTTTCAGATTTATCAGACGATAAGCTGTGTTGATAAAATTCGTTTACGCAAGAGTTCTTATTACAGACAATAGATTTATATCGTTTCAGTTTGTACCTTTTTAGAAATAAAGTAGTCACGCATACTGAATATGGCATTGAATGATTGTTTACAATGACATTCACAGTACTGCGTCAGGCAGTTATAAAAATGACTTCCGTAAACAATCGCGTTACTGCGACAAAGATGTCCACTAATCGATTTAGTTGCAGTCGTAATTGTGACGAATTGATGCAGTAAAATCGATCGGATTCTGAGAATCAGCGGTCGGCAGGCCGTTTGAAAATCTAATATTCAAATAGGGTCTTCCTTGGTATTGATTGTCTTGTTGAATAATAAAAGCTTTTGATGACAATGTAACTGGGTCATTTGTTAGCTTATGTAGGAACTAATTACCGGGAGTCACCGACGGCTTTTATTTAAAGTATACGGTACTTCCAGAGCTTGGAAACAATGTCTCCTAAAATGTAAAAGGATTTCTCATTTCAAGAAGACAATGATTTGTAACTGTTAAGGTTTACTAACGTTACCCGCTGTGTGAGTTTGATTTCCAGAATTAAGTTGAAAATTACAATTTCTTGTATTGTAAGATGGTTTTTCCAGGGTTAAAAAAGGTGGCAGGACTGATTATGATTTAGCTTTAGAAGCGCTACTGCCATACATGAAACTACATTATAACAGCAATGTTATGCGCTGCCGTGCGCTGGTTTGAAGGGTATGGTAAAGGGGACTTATCCAAGGCATTCCAAATTAGTCCTGAGAGGTAATGCATCTTTGGTTAAAGAAAAATACCTAATAAATAACGTAGCATTACAATTAGTAGAACATTTACTAACTCGGTAGTGTTATTAAAAAGCGACGAAATACGAATGAAGATACAAAAACAAAGAACCTGGTAGTAATGGTTCACATAAATTAAGAGTACCTACTCCCGTAGGTTTAAGAGCAAACAATGGCTTTTATGTTCTGGGAAGTGTGAAAATAACCAAGAATTGTTCGGCGAGAACGCAGCCAAGCCGGGTTTTGTTTATTTTTAGCTTCAGCTCTATAAAATTATTATCAGCGGAACAATTTTCTTGGTAAGGAATATTGTGTCGCTAGGAAGCCAAGTACTTAAAGAGTTATTTTTACGGTAATAACCACTACTTAACGTATTGTGTTTTTATTTCTTCATATCGTACGAAATACCGAATACAATGGGGAAAAATCATTCAGGGTTCGAACCGAAAAGTAAAATAATTGGTGCTCGATATTAAATCTTCGGACTGTATATTTTTTACTTTACCTACTTTGATCATTGCTTTATATACTTATTTGTATTTGCTTTGCGATCTTGAGGGTAAGCTTATGAAAACATCTGTGTTTTATGAACTATCAACGAAATCATCATTGACGGCACCAGAGCAAGACTACCTAGCCGTTTCTTCCGAAGGTATTGTACAACATAAAGATACTGTCATAATGATAAGGTTTGCTGACGTTATTCGTCGCGTATTTAAAAGCTGCCGATAAAATTTATGATTATTGATTATGACAATTAGATGGATTAGTTTTCCTGTATATTTCACTCTTGGTCATAGAAGGAGCCTGAGGTTGGTCATAGAATACCTTGCCCCAATACGGATTAGTAGAAGAGAGTTATTTGTGAAGTAGCTCTTGTGTTTCGGTGGAAGGATGTAATTGCTGGCTGACTTTTATATGAGGTGACCATCTTAGTTATTGAGTAGCAACGCATCTGAGATTGAGTTCAGATAGAGCCCCTGAGCGGCTGTGACTATTTATCATTAGAAAGAAAGAAAGAAATATTTATTCCAAAGAGCACCACAAAAAAACGCAGAAAAAAGACTTCAATTAGGCGGACTGCATGCTCGTTTGCTGCTTTAATCGGATAAAGAGCATATTTCATGTTTTGAACTGGGCTTTGTTTTATGTGAGGTTGTAATAATCGTACTAGGTTTCCAGAAATACTACTGATATAGATCTTACTATTGGTATTAAAAGCTAGTGCCGTTAGTGTTGTGATATAAGGTCGATGCTCCCGCCAAGTCTGTCGGCACGTACAAACGAGTGCTGGCTAATATTGTTTCCCGTACATAATTAACTACGACCTTCCTCTGCTTTCTGTGAGTGGGTGAGGTTCAATACAGAGCTAAGAACACTTAAAATTTCAGAGGTTTTAGATAATTAAGAAAATCCTAAAAATAACTGATTTGTCACAGAAAAAAGCTGATTTTTGGAAATTTGTAACAATTTTTGGGACCTTAGAGAATATAACCTCATTTACAACAATTCCGTTAGAAATATTGATTAGCAGTACATAATTATATTCGCGAGCTAAATAATTTTGATTATTAAAAAAAAACAGAACAAAAAAAAAACATTTCAAAGAAATATATTGTTTATTTAATACATAACACAACGTTGTATTTCAGTTATATTATGTTATACATAAATAATGTATTACTCTTCTGTTTCTTATTTTCATGTTTAGAATAAATGTTTGGTCTTAAGTTTGTGTTAGTGATGTATCGAATATTCGCATTCGCAAGAATTATGCGTGTGTTTTGCGAATATAGAATTGTAGTGTTTATAAAAAAAGGTCTCCAAATATATGCAAATGTTATTCAAATGCAATTTAACGACAAAAATAAGGTCGCTAAAATTTATATTCTACGGATATCTACACCAAAAGACTGAAAAAAACCAACATTCGCATTTGTATTCGCGAATGTCAAATAATAAGATTCGTAACATTAATAGTTTGTGTTTACGTTTAAGGCCCATTCTAAACTCTTCGTAGCTCTACGTCGCCGGGACACTCGTGCTATATTGCGTGATCCGGTCACGTGCTGTCGTCAATGACAGCGTAGTTTTTATTATCATTAGTCTATTCATGCAGTGTGCTACACATATTATCCCTCTTCTTGTCTAAAGAAAAGGGATAACCTAATAAATACCTGTATATTTATTCACTTTACATATTATAAAATTCATTCATTCATCATAAAGCAATATAAAAATCTTTTGAACATCATTCATAGCTTGGAGAAATGCGGGTACGGTTTTCTTAGGAATAAAGTTTTACAATTATTATTGAGCTTAATTAATATGCAATTTAGTCAACAATGTCTAATACCTGGATCTACTCGTTACCATTTAGTTGTCTATAAAACTCAAGGAGAGATTCTAAGTAGCACTGTTTCGGAATGATGCTACACGATCTACAAAGAATAATTCCAGTGATTTTTTGTAAAATCCAATGTATACATATTTTTAAAAGTGAAGGGAAAAAGCTAACAAGTCATTATTATATAGCTGTACTAAAAATAAAGCTGGTTTTAATTGTAATTAACACTTTTTATCAGCCATTTGATGTCCACTCATCTAGGCTTCTCCTAATGGTTTTGCCAATAGTCAGAGCGTCTGGCATGCTTGTTAGTGACCGCAGTGGTTAGTTGATGGTACACAGTAAAACGCTACTGCCTATTTTGTGAACATTGTCCCCTAATCGAGATCAACTAGAAGAGAGGTGAAAAGAAGAGATATAGAAAACACTGGTGCTATTAAAACCCGGCACGCCATGACTTCTTTATAAAACCCTGTAAACTTAGTAATTCTATAATCACTACATAGTATAAAGCAAAATCGCTTCCTGCTGTCTGTCCCTATGTATGCTAAAATCTTTAAAACTACGCCACAGAATTTACTGCAGTTTTTTAATAGAAAGAGTGATTGAAGAGGAAAGTTTCTATGTATAATACATGTATAATATAGTAGAGAAACACTGATAATTTAAGACTCTTGACTTTTTGACGGAACAAAGTTCGCCGGGTCAGCTAGTTATATGTACCAATGAGTACATCAAATGTAGATACATGAATCGTTCAATTTACAGAAACGATCATGGTACTTGTGAACGTTAACAATGGCTGGTACATTGCATTGAATTACAACGTTATTGAGCCTCACGTTCAGAACATAAAATTATCCACGTGTAATGGATAAAAGAATGTCGCTTAAGGTCTTCGTCTATTTTATATCTCCGTTTCTTTTTTTTATATGACTGAAGTAGCAAACGAGCATGCAGTCCACCTGATGGTAAGTGGCTACTGCCGCCCATGGACATCTGTTATCCACTTCATAAAGGACATGGGTTCTATCTGAAGTCAATCTCAGATGCGTTGCTACTTCCGAGGACTATGATGGTCGCCTCATGTGAAAGTGAGCCGGCAACCACACCCTTCCATCGAAACGCAAGAAATGCTTCACGCTAGAAATAAGTGTGGCGGCTGTAAGTGTAGAAAGTTTATTTTATCGGAAGATACATATGTTGGTAGATAGAAATAGTGTAGGAGTACATTCATGAATCGTTAGAATATCGTTTCAAAGGTAGTGTGTTTCTTGCCTCAATTCCATTGATAAAGAACTCTCGGGTGTGTGTGTGGGTTTCCTCACGATGTTTTTCTTCATCGAAAAGCAGTGATATTAATTAATAATACGCACATAATTTCAGATAAATCAGTGGTGCGTGTCTGGGTTTGAACCTCGGAACTAACGATCGAGAGGGCAAGTTTCAACCATTAGGCTATCACTGCTCTGCCTGCTCTATTAAGGTCAGTAATACGTTAACACGTGGTCCACGGTCAAACAATTTATTAAAATTAGCCCTCTGTTATGCGTTTGTACACGAATACTCATTTTCTATTGAGTACCTACTTCATCTTTTATGTATGGAGAAGGCCATGGAAGTATATATTTTTTGCATTATTTACTTATTTTGCATATACTGTATATATTTTTTGCATTATTAACTTTCCATGTTCGTATACCTACAGATAAAGAGGTAGCCTCAAACGAAACATATTGAGTTTTTATATCTAATTTTTTTTTGCGCAAGTATTAAGAATTTTATATATTATAATAGTAACCATATTAAAAATATTAATAAACAAAGTGATTTCAGCGCCTCTTTAGCAGGTTTATCAATAATATATATCTGAATTAATATTGATACGGTGTAGAATTTAATATTTTTTTGATATTGTTAATAAATAACAACGCTTATACGAACACGCAAGTAGAAATAACTGTTTATTTTTAAGACTCGCTAAAGGTTGACAGTTTTCTTTTCAGTGGAAAGTTATTTTCCACGGACGTGACCGTAGTTTATATGAGACGGGTGAATGATCAACTAAAGGAAAGTTGGGAGACTGAGTACGTATGTATTTATATACAATGTCGTAGGTAATGATTTTTACTTTTATTCTGTAAGATGTAAAAGGTATAAGTTGAGTTACATAAAAAGTTATGTTATAAGAAGATAATAATATGATCTTCTTATAACTTATAACTTTTCATATCTTCTGAGATGTTTTTTCTTCTGAAGTATACATTTTTAAGTTAGTATGTTGAAATTGTATTTATGTTCCGCCGGCTTCCATTACGTCTTTTTTTTTCTTCTCGAGGGGGAAACCTTCAAAAGGTACCCGACGCCGTGGGAGCGACGGAGGGTTATGTGGGATTTTTACTGCACTGAAACCCCCACCGTGGATGTCTCAGCGCTACAAAGAGGACTCTAGGATCTTCAAAGGAACGCAACCGGAATCCGTCACGTCTACCAGGGTATCCTGTGTGTTAATTTAGATCATAACCAATGTGTGTACAAATTTTCAGCTAAATTCGATATATATATTTTGTGGGAAATAGAAACAAACATACATACATCTTCACAAACGTTTGCTTTTTAAATATTAATCAAATTTATTTACCATAAGTTTTTTTTTTGCGTCTAACTGAATAAGTGAATAAATAATCTGATCAAGCCGATCCGTTTTGGCTCTGAATTACCAATATCCCGACATTCCTATCGTTGGAGACAGGCTCCATATTTATTTTACGCCGGCTGACGGCTATACAAAGGAAACTGTCGTCAAAGTAGAACAACCTTTTTCTTTGGATTACACTATCTGTCGAAAAAGATTTAGATAAGACGTTACGGGAGGGTTTCTGAGTAACGTAAAGGCTGTAGGGTTGCTTGTTACGCCTTTTTATTAAATTAAAGTAGTATCTACACGTGCTTGTAGTCGACTTGGTGGTAAGTGATAATGGACCCACGGTACTGTAAGCAACTACTTATCAGGTATCAGAACCAGTGCAGTTCGACTGGGGTGGTATCACCGCCACATTTATTTCTAGCCTGAATTAAATACAATCCTTGCGTTTCATAGGGCATGGTTGCCGGCTCACTCCTATATAAGGCGGTCTTCGGGAGTAGCAACGCATCTGTGATTGACTTCAGATAGGAACCTGGTTCTGTGTGAAGTTGATTACAGACGTCCATGGGCGGCAATGACCACATACCATCAGGTGGACGGCATGCTCGATTGCTACTTCAGTTAGATAAAAAAAATATGATATTAAAATTAGAAAAAAATAAAAAGATTTTAATTTAATGGACATTAAAATTCGGTTTTTGGATGTACTTACAATTTTAGTGTCTGCAACTTTTTGCCTATAACAAAAAAAAATAGTTTAGATAACCTTTTCAAATAATTATTAGTAGAATATTATTATTTAGTAGTGCGAATTTTAAACTATCGAGTGATTTACATAACAAATGTTATGTAAATATACACATTCGATAAATGTTTTAAGACTAATAATATCGGGGTATTTATACATTTAAAACGCAACGAGCGTATAAGAAATAACGACATTAAGCTTTTGAATCATTTTGCGGATATTTCTACCGAATTACATGAGCCACCATGGCTCATGTAATTTGGTCGAAAGAAAAAATTAAATGATAGATGCAATGCTAAGTGGGTTCTAGCCCACCAAAATATTAATGCAAGTACTAAGTGTACCTGTCTTCAAGAAAACAGCAACATTTCCAAAATATGAGGATCTAAGCACCCCCAAATGTAACAGATATCTTATCGGGAGTATTGGTTCTTTTTAAGCTATTGCATAGGTATTGAGCGCGGCGAACGAATCAAATAATTCCGTAACGAAAAAAACCTAACACCCCTCACTCCGCCCACCATGTAGCGCAACCGAGTGTTCGCTTAACGTGTTTTTATATGCTACGACAGTACGAAGCCCACACGGATAAAGATGAGCTGAAAAAAACCTGAATTAATATCAAAGAATAAAATACTGTAAGTAATAAGTTAATAAAAAATGCTATGCTTTACCGCGGCAGTCCCCGATTGCCGCATGTTTCTTTTTGCCATAAAATGCTTTCGTACCCAACCTTCAGTTTGGTGAAACCTCCTACACAAATATCTTAAAACCACCAGAGTGTATGTATTAACTAACAAATAAACCAGCTAGGAGATATTTAAACCGGTAACAGAAAAAATATGCTGCAACCCTATCCAGCAACCCTTTGAAGAGTTGTAGAACTTGTTGATAAGTTTGCTCGATAGCCGCGTTCCGTAGCGTAACGAGAAGTGATTCTGCTCTGTAGCAGTTTACCTACTGGCTATTTACTTGTGCCTAGAAGACAGAGTTCTATTTGAAAAGTCCGAGTACTTTTAATTTGAATTTTAAAAATTCCCTGTTTCCCGATTTAGAAAGTGTGGTATATTATTCTTGCAATTCTTGCTTGGTATGTTATTCTTGCAATGTTAAAATATAAGATAATGATTTCTTATATTTGTTATGCATAAGTTAGACGATTTTTTTATCTGACTGAAGTAGCAAACGAGCATGCAGTCCACCTGATGGTAAATGGTCACTTCTACCCATGGACATCTGTAATCAACTACATACAGAACATGGGTTCCATCTGAAGTCAATTACAGATGCGTTGCTACTCCTGAGGACTATGATGGTCGCCTCGTGTGAAAATGTGTCGGCAAACACACCTAAATTGGCCATTTCAATATTATGAGAAATATTTACAAATATAAATATCATTAAAGTTAATTTAATCAAATAAAACAAGTTACAAACAGTTCCGCCCCGTCTAAACGTTTAAATAAGATATTATGAAAGAATCACTTTATTAACAAATTAATAACGTTCACGTAAAGACTCATTACACTAAAAGTGAGTGTATCCTGAAGATTTTGATTAATCACGGCAAATTAATTGCTTCGGCCTTCATACTTCAGCTCACATGTTTAGGCACCGCGAGGTCTGGGCGTGGTGTAATTTATAAGCGGTTAAAGTTTTGACGTGTACGAGGTACAATATTAATGGCTTTAACTTTGTTAGTATTTAGATTAGTGGGTTTTTTAGATATTGCAATTAACAAGATGGATTTTATCTTATTTATTTACTAGTGAACATCAACATTGTTTATACCAATTATAATAAAAAAGAACAGTAGTCTATAAATATGGAAAAGCTAAGTGCAACTACATTTATAGGTGAAGATATTTAAGGTTCAAATTGTGAAAGATTTTTTTTAATGAGATTAACTATTAACTACATTCTTAATCATGAAATCCTAATCAATACTTAGTAAGTAATTAAGAAACTGTAATGAAACGAGAGCCTAAAAACTAAATAAAATATAATATGCATGCTCGTTCCCACTTCAGTATTGTAAGAAATATAGACGTATAATAATTATCATTAAACTTAACTTAATCAAATAATTTAAACAAGTTACAACAATTCCGCTCGGTCTAAACGGTTAAACAAGATATTATGAAAGAATTACTTTATTAACAATTTAATAACGTTCACGTAAAGACTCCACCACCACCACCACCACCACCACCTTGTCCACCAATTCGCACTTGGCCAGCGCGGTGGACTGTCCACCAATTTGCACTTGGCCAGCGCGGTGGACTATGGCCTAAACTCTCTCAGTCTGAGAGAAGACCCGTGCCCAGCAGTGGGACAATAATGGGTTGACGACAAAGACTCATTACACTAAAAGTGAGTGTATCCTGAAGATTTTGATTAATCACGGCGAATTAATTGCTTCGGCCTTCATACTTCAGCTCACATGTTTAGGCACAGCGAGGTCTGGGCGTGGTGTAATTTATAAGCGGTTAAAGTTTTGACGTGTACGAGGTACAATATTAATGGCTTCAACTTTGTTAGTATTTAGATTAGTGGGTTTTTTAGATATTGCAATTAAAAAGATGGATTTTATCTTATTTATTTACTAGTGAACATCAAAATTGTTTATACCAATTATAATTAAAAAGAACAGTAGTCTATAAATATGGAAAAGCTAAGTGCAACTACATTTATAGTAGTGAAGATATTCAAGGTTCAATTGTGAAAGATTTTTTATGAGACCTATAACTACATTCCTAATCATGAAATCTTAATCAATATTCCTAAGTAATTAAGAAAATGTAATGAAAAATTTAAATAAAAAGCATATGCATGCTCGTTATTTACTTCAGTTTTGTAAGAAATATAGATGTATGTAATAATTATCATTTAATTTACCTTAATCAAATAATTAAAACAAGTTACAACAATTCCGCTCCGTCTAAACGGTTAAATAAGATATTATTAAAGAATCACTTTATTAATAATTTAATAACGTTCACGTAAAGACTCATTACACTAAAAGTGAGTGTATCCTGAAGATTTTGATTAATCACGGCAAATTAATTGCTTCGGCCTTCATACTTCAGCTCACATGTTTAGGCACCGCGAGGTCTGGGCGTGGTGTAATTTATAAGCGGTTAAAGTTTTGACGTGTACGAGGTACAATATTAATGGCTTTAACTTTGTTAGTATTTGGATTAGTGGGATTTTTAGATATTGCAGTTAAAAATGGATTTTATCTAATTTATTTATTTATTAATGAACATCAACATAGTTTATACCGATTATGATAACAAAGAACTAAGTAGTCTAAAATAAGGAAAAACTAAGTACAACTACATTTATGGGTGAAGATATGTAAGGTTCAAATGTGAAAGATTTTTTTTAATGAGACCATTAACTAGATTCCTAAGCATGAAGTCCTAATTAATATTCCTAAGTTATTAAGAAAATGTAATGATTTGAGAGATTAAAAATCTAAATAAATAATCATATGCATGCTCGTTTTCCACTTCAGTTTTGTAAGAAATATAGACGTATATAATAACTATCATTAAATTTGACTTAATGAAATTATTAAAACAAGTTACAAACAATTCCGCTCCGTCGAAACGGTTAAAAAGATATTATGAAAGAATCACTTTTTTAACAATTTAATAACGTTCACGTAAAGACTCATTACACTAAAAGTGAGTGTATCCTGAAGATTTTGATTAATCACGGCAAATTAATTGCTTCGGCCTTTATACTTCAGCTCACATGTTTAGGCACCGCGAGGTCTGGGCGTGGTGTAATTTATAAGCGGTTAAAGTTTTGACGTGTACGAGGTACAATATTAATGGCTTCAACTTTGTTAGTATTAAGATTAGTGGGTCTTTTTTAAAATAATTTTTTTTTTAATTTGATCTTATTAGGATACATTATATAAAACTAGTCTAAAATCACTAATTAGGATATTTCAGATTTAAATGTGAAAGGCTTTTTTTAGTTAGACATTTGCATGACAAAGCGGTTGAACTATAGTCACTCATATTCAATCCAATTTTTTGTACTTAAGTTACTATTCAATTCATTACTATCATAATAATTCACAAAGTTCAGTCGTAATTATGAAATCCTATTAAATATTCATAAGTTATTATGAAAATGAAATGAAATTAGAGCCCAAAAGTCTAATTAAAAATTCATAACCTTTAAGTTGAATGATCTACTATTTTGATAATATTAAAATTTAATTAAAATCGAATATATTTAATGTATAAAACCGTTGTTATATTAGAGTAATTAATGTTATGTGTATATACCTACAACATAAATTTTATATGAGGCGACCATCTAAGTCGTCGGAACTAGCAACACATCTGTGATTGACTTCAGATAAGATCCTATTTCAATATGAAGTTGCTTACAGATATCCATGGGCTGCAGTGACCACTTACCATTAGCTGCACTGTATGCAAACACAAACAAACCAAAAACAAAAATCAAACACAAAAAAACGCAGTTTTTCAAGATAAGACAAGTTCGCTGCGAAAAGGAAATTTAAAATAAATACATGCTGGCAACCCCTTTTAATTTATTTCAATGTTATTTCTAAAATGTGTAACTTGCGCCGAGCCCTATTGCTGCCATTTCTAATCACGGCCTTCCGTCTGACGAGGGATGTTCATGATATAATGATCGGAACACTCACCTGCAAAATACACTTAGAGGCTTGACTATTAAAGCGTGTTTATTCAGAAAACCCATTATTATGTAAATGGGGTTTAGTTCCGCTGGTATAAGTTTAGAGTTAGTTTTGATGTTTTAGTTTCAGAAAACGCGATTTAAATTATGTATGTTGATTTGTAATCTCCTAAGAAACAGTAAAATACTAAATACTAAACTTCCTTCACGCTTAATCAACTGCAAGATTAAAGCTATAACGGTTAAACAATGAGCAACAAAATATGTACGAATGATCGTTGTTATTTATACGCGTTTGAATTGCAATTTTTATAATGATGACTGTACCCATTTATACGCGACGTAGTAACGTAACCTTACGCTCAAAGTCAACCCATTCTACTTGTCTGCTGCTGTTACAGCATCCGTCTCATCTCTGAATCGATTCGCGAGAACGAAACCGAGCGTTGGGTTATGGCCTGTCCTATTTATACCAGTAACCCAGTATCGATCCGACGCCCCACTGCCCGACAACCCCCGACCTAGCCCATTCAATAAAACCACTTACGCCAACAGAAATAGAGCACATAGTTCCGTGCCAACGCGCCCCGACTGACTTAAATAGTTGGGGCGGATTTGACTTCTGTCCATAATTAAATATATATTCTCTTCGCGAAGATTGTTTTTGTGGCGTCTGGTTTTCATGCTTTGAATAATCTTATGAGAGGAAAACAAGGTTGTTTTCGAATTCCTGTTTTTGTGGATCAGACATTCATCACAACTTTGGGTAACAAGCTAGCTTGTTATGTCACAGACGTCATGTTTTCAGCATTTTTGTCTGTTATACTTCGCTTTGTCACGTTCAAGGTTCAACTTATTAATGTTACTACGAGACGCTGAGGTCCCTCTCAAGATGATGAGTTAGATCTTATTCAAGTGCACGTTGAGCAACTTTACATATCTTTAAGATAACATTGTTAAACCCTTACACGTGTAAGTCTCCTTAGCGTCTTTACTAACATTACCTGAGGCAAGTGGTAATTTCTAAAGTACAAAAGTGCTACTTGTAAACGTAAAACATTTTGATCCCAACTTTCAGACTGAGAAGACGAGGTTCAAACTGGGTTATTACTGTTCTTTGTATTAGTATCAAGCCGAATCCCCCGAGATCTGGCTACAATTAAGCCACTCACTATACAATAAACGTAACCGTAGATCTAGATGCTGTTAATTAATTACTTCTAATCCTTTGGCAGAACAAACGTAACGTAATCCATTTATCGTGAGGTGAGCTTTGGATTCACCGATTGCTGCTCAGATAACCTTGTACGAAAGAGATTTATTTAAAACTAAGTAGGTTCTTATAATAGCGCGTTTTGGTAGCCTTGGCCTACTCATGCAGGAAATTGTTTTGCGATTTGTACCAAGGGTCTGAATTTAACTTTCTGATAAGGGTAGATAGGAAATCTGACAAATGGAATTATCCTAATTCCAACAGCGTCTTCCCGGGTTCATATCAAATTGCAAATTATAATTTTAGATAATTGTGTTTCTGATATAGGCATTCGTTTTTGGAATATCGTTTTTTATGGGCAAAAACAGTGTCATCGATATATCAGCGTCAGTGTTTTCATTATGAAAATCACTAAATATTGACGTGTTAACCTAGGTTCTTTTTATAAAGATAATGCTTAAAGATGATTTTAACATAAGTAATAGAAACATTGAACGATACTTAAACATATTTTTAGACTAAATAGAAGGAGAAAATAAGTATAAATAGCGCTGGCTTATATCAGAGAAACTCTGGAATAGAATAAAGTCAGCACTTTAATAGAAAAGTACAGAAGATGCATTGTCAATAAGTTATAAGCGACGGCGGTAAATATCAATAAAATTGAAATGAAAGAATAAATATTTGAAATATTTGAAATAATAAATAGAAAAACTATTTATTAAGAAATGAAATTTTACTTAATGGGTAGGTTTTTATTTAAATATTTTTATATATGGGAGATATGGAATAGAACGTAGCCAGACTTAGCTGTATAATTTCATCCATATCACTATAAGATCCAAAAATCAAAAAAAGATAATGTTTTTCATTACTTAATACACACACTTATTTCAAGTGTGAAACAGTTCACGGTGAAAGGGTGGCTGGCACACTTTTATATGAGGCGACCAACTTAGTCCTCGGGAGTAGTAACGCATCCTTGATCTACATCATGTAGAACCCATCTTATATAAGTTGCTTACAGATATCCATGGGTGGCATTGACCCTTACCATCAGGTGGACTCAGGCTTACTACTCCAATTTTATAGAAAATTAAAAGAAACTTTCGATTCCGCTACCCGCTACATCCTGAGCCATGTACCGTGTTAAAACGAATAGCTCCCATTCGTCTACGTTACGGTACCTTCAGCACCTAATGGCCTGATGTATTGTTATAGCTTAATAATCTTTACCACCTTCGGTGAGATAGCAGTTTAGTCTGCCATCGTTCAGGGCATTAGTTTCTGACGTGCAACATAAATGATAACGGAGAGCCTTAAATAGTCTGCAAATTCCAGACATACAGAGTTTAATGACTGAAATAAAAATAAATTTCTATAAACTTATTGATTCAGTCGCGGAGGACTACTTGGGAACGTCTTGTGTAGCTAAAACCGCTTTACCATTTACCAATCAAACTCGGATAGAAGCGTTGCGGTCAAATAAAATATAAGTTCATTTTTATAACATGGAAGTAGCAAATGAGCATGTAGTCCAACTAATGGCAAGTGACCACTGATCATGGATTAGATCAGCTAAGATCAGAGTCATACCTAAGATTGACCATAATATCACTATTACTATCCCTAAGGACTATGTAGAAACGCCTTGGATAATTATGTTCCTCTTAATATATCCTTCTGACCAGAGCACAAAAACACTGTTATTAGGCAGTGTCACTGTTATTATTTGGTGTGGTGGTGCTAGTTTCGGAGTTGAATCGCAGAGAGTTATTTCACCTTTATACGAAGTACTCGGATATTATTAAAGTAAAAGCGTGAAGGTAATGCTTCCGTAGTGGAACCACCTGTAAGAAGCCCGATGGTGCAACGTGCTCAGAGGACTCCGGTTGTGTTCCTGTGGAGATCCCGGAGCCCTCTTTGCAGCGCCGAGGACGATCACCGGGGGTTTTGGAGCGGTAAGCATCCCACAAAGCCAAGCGTCGCTCCCAGAGCGTCAGATACTATTTGGTTTTTCCATCGAAAACAAAAAAAAGAGGAACTCTCATTTTTTCACTAAGCACTTGATGATTTAAGTACAATACAATTTAGAATTTAGAATCCACGCCCATCCACAAATTGAGTACAGGACAGTACCAGTTAGTACACCTACTAGTATATACCTACTACAAGTTATCATAGTAAGAAACAACATACACTTAATAATTCTCAACATAAATTCAGTAATCCATCATAATTCATTCAATGGTCTGTAGAAAAAAGATTACAGTAATTTTAGCCCATTTTCATATCTCGTTAAAGCTTTTATATATGTTTAACACTACGGCAGGGGCGTCAGATGCCTTAGGGTTACCAACATAGTAGATAAACATAGGTATAAAATAGGAATATACCTGGCAATAGGTACTTCAAAAATCCAATGTTGTTCATTATTGGACACGTGACTTGTCCTAGTGTGGGTAAGGTTTAAAGGCTTATAGACCACTACATTTAAAACACATTTATAGATGATTTTTAAAAGAAATTTTATGTAATGTACTGAAATACTAATCAAAAAAGGAGATCACAAAAAGTAAAATATAGTGTAGTGTATAAGTAAATATTTTTAAAGTAATCGTAACAATAACTTTTCCACTTTTATTTGTATAGGTCAAAAAATATTTATGTAAAAAACAATAGTTGTTTCAAGGTTGACAACCCTAGAAAACAGTATTGTTGATATATTATATGGCATATTTACCTCTTTGATCGCCTTCGCAACGTATTAAGAGGTCGGGTTCTCATTTGGGGCCCATAAGAGGCTTAAAAGAACCGCAAACGTTTTTATAACGACTATTTTAGCATTTGTACTTATTCTCAACTGAATCGTTTTTGTTACTAATGATAAACTTTGTAAATTAAAAGCGCTTTTGTTTGAATTGTATCGATTTCGATTTTCATGGACGATAGCTTTCAAAATTTAACCGGTTATAGTGCATATTTATACTATATTTCTAAAACACGAAAAATGTGTAGTATAGATCTTACTATGTATAAATCTAATAGCGTTGCTATGTACCAATAAACAAAATTGGAGATCAGAACAATCGGTAGCCTAAATAGTCTTTGACACGAAAATTTACGACTTCACCACTTGATGCTATAATTAATCTACGTACATCGATAAAGTCAAACAACATATTTGATCTTCAGTATTCAAAGCCTTATGGTTGAAACTTGCCCTTTTGATCGGGAGGTCCGAAGTTCATACCCAGGCACGCACCACTGATTTTTCTAAAATTATGTGCGTATTAGAAATTTATTATCACTGCTTTTCGGCGAAGGAAAACATCGTGAGGAAACCTACATACCCGAGAGTTCGAGTTCTTAAAAAAAATCTCGGAGGTGTGTCGACGACGACCACGACGATGGCCAATAATCTCATTTTGAGAGAAGACCCGTGCCCAACAGTGCGACAATAATGAGTTGACGACAATCCAAAGTAGTAAAAAATTCATAGAATTCATTTAGTGATTGATAACCCTCATTTTTATAATAAGATTCTATTCTATTATATCGTTTTCTATAACGGTATGGTGATCTTTTAGGATCTGTTGAGATCTTAATTCCCTAGCAATGCCCAGCAAAGGAACTTGAATATGTTTTAATAATGATACTTACATATTTATTGCAACTCCTCGTACTTTCCGAGGAAAATTGCCTGTTCTAGAAAGTAGAGCAACTCAATTTCTTATTCAAATTTACATAAAATAAAAGAGCTTAACACTATACTTTTGTAGTGGAAAATATGAAGCGAATCAAGAATTCTTGAATTTAAATTATAAGATTAGTTATGAAAAGGCAAAGACAAGTTTTTTTAATCTTAATTAAAATGTAGATTAGAAATGAAAAAATCATTTCTTTGTATCATAATTACGAAATTATAAATAAAGCAAATTCAATCACTTAACGTTTTTTTAATAAAAAGTTTTCATTACCTATTTCTGACGTAAACCTGGTGTAAAAGGCACCTTTCCATTACGTATCCGTCTAATTTATTGGGGCAAATTAAAAATCTCTTTACTAATTATTTATTAGGCCCTCCATAAATCACGGATACCTTTTTACTTCATGGGCTGAGGGCTCGTTTAATGAATTCCTAAACATAGTAGCGGTATGCTCATGAATATTCAACCCCCTTGATTGTAATACGATTTGTAAACAAGGCTACATGATTTAAGGACATAAATCCTAGGTATAATTAGTTACCTATTATCTAATCCACCCATCATTAACTGTAGATAAAATAATTTGCTTCATTACTTAAAAGAACAGAAAATTGATTTATAAAATACCCTCGGCAGGTCCGAGGTTCAAACCCAGGCACGCACCACTGATTTATGTGCGTATTAAAAATTAATTATCACTGCTTTTCGGTGCAGGAAAACATCATGAGGAAATCTACACACCCGAGAGTAGGTACTTTAAAAAAGTTCTTAAAGGTGTGTGAAGTCCACCAATTCGGCCAGCGCGGTGGACTATGGCCTAAAAACTCTCTCACTCTGAGAGAAGACAATAATGGGTTGTACCCCATATTTAAAAGAGATATTATGTAACATATACATGGAGCAAAACATCCGGCTCGGAGGACCAGACGATTAAATTCGTTTATTCGGATCCCTTTACAAGGTGGATTTACTGGGTGCAATTTAGAAGGCCAATGTCTTCCGGTATGTTGGTTGGGAGAGACTCAGTTTATAGGACATCGACATTCTAAAAGTTCATTACACCGTGTACTATCAAAATGGTGGAAGATACGAAGGTATTAGATAAATATTTTGCTGCTAAAAGATAAAATCCAATGGATTTCTAGTATTCGGTTTTATGGCAAATATATCCGGCTCGAAGGACTAACTAAAGTTTTGTGTTTATATATATATATATATATATATATATATATATATGTATGTATATATATATATATAAGTCAATGATAGATGCGTCGCTACTCCCGAGGACTATGATGGTCGCCTCATATAAAAGTGTGCCGACAACCACATCCTTCCATCGGAACGCAAGACATGCTTCACGCTAGAAATAGGTGTGGCGGTGGTACTTTTCTGGTCGAACTACTTTTCTACCACCTACAGAAAGTTGGTTTGTTTAATGCAACCATGGAAATAGAGCTTCCCAGTTCATTTTTACAAGTTTTCGTTTAAGATACAAATATTTGTACAAACTTTGCACAAATATTCGCACTGACTTTAATGCAATAGGCGTATGATATCTGAAAGTTTGAGTAAATGAGCACAGATCGGTCCCGTTTCATATAAATGCGGGTGTTTGCTGCTCTTATCAACTATGCAAATGCGCCTAGTTACGCTTTCACACGTGTTTTGGTGATAGCAAAGTGGGTTATCTGTGTTGCCAGATGTCATACGGTATGGGAAAAACTGGAATAGTGGTATTTTTATTATTACACAAAAATGAATTTGATGAAGGAGTTAATACTTGAATTTAACAAAGACGACTAACAATTTCGGAGTAGATATTAAGCCATGGTGTTTTTTTATCTGATTGAAGTAGCAAACGACCATGCAGTCTACCTGATGGTAAGTGGTCACTGCCGCCCATGGGCTTGGACGTCACAGATGCGTTGCTACTCCGGAGGACTAAGATGGTCGCCTCCTAACAAAGTGTGCCAGCAACCACACCCTTCCATCGACACGCAAGAAATGCTTCACGCGGGAAATAGGTGCGTGGCGTAAGATTAGTGAAACTACGGGTCTTTTTATGAAAATAATACTAATCATATTGTGTAGTACATAGATATTGGTTTATATAAAGTCTATATGCCCATTGACGTTGTAGTTATTTGACTTTTCCTTTTACCTACTACTACTACACTTGCTGTGTAACAAATATATAGGTTGTAGAAAGCAAGAGCTAAAGAAAGAAATATAATTAAATTTTAGCTGATTTACAATGGGATAGACTTTATCTATTCGCCATGGATACTGTTTTTATTAAAATCAGTACATGGTTACGAAAACATATATTTTTATTTTGCATTTTCAAATTGTGACAGCCCTATTTATGTGTAACAACCTATGTGAACACTGCCCCTATCTGAACAAGTTTGTCGAGTTCATTTTCCTCTGTTTCAGAACGAGTTCTAATTACCATACTAAATTGCTACGATGTACAATTGTACTTTTTATGAGTGTACACAGCAATTTTGATAAACGGTTTCGGTTCATAAAAATGCAGAAAAACAAGTGGATATTTTATAGAAGTAGCAAACGTATGTGGCATTACGCCTAACATCGCCCACAGATGGATCACGTTGCTAGCCCCGAGAACTAAGTCGATCGCCTTATATAATTCTATTTCATCATCTACAGATCAGATCCGAAGATATCATTGTTTAATTTATTTTTTTGCACGCGTTTAAGGTAATACGATACAAATTTCCGGTTGAAGTCGTTTCGAGATCCCGGAGTCCTCATTTTCAGCGCCGAGGACGGCCACCGGGGGGGTTTTAGTGCGTTAAAAATCCCACATAACCCTGCGTCGCTCCCACGGCGTCGGGTACCTTTTGAAGGTTCCCCCTCGACAACAAAAAAAAATACGATACAAATAGTGAGTTCTAATAGTCTAATGACTTATGTACATCATTCGTTCTTCATTACACCCGTCTAAAACGGATATCCATAACCGCACCGGTGTGGGTAATACACGAAACATTAACGAATTGACGGGTTACTCTCGTGACGTACAGAATAAGATAATAAGAGACAAGATACAGCGGAAGAGGCTATAAAATCAAACCGCTAAGAGTGCCACCACCGTTGAGCAAATACCTAATATTTACGTAACATCAATTTCATGGAATAAATCCTTTAATATTATAAACTAGCCCCTTTTAGTCGCCTCTTACGACAGGCAGAGGGTACCGTAGCCCTATTCTGTTCCCGGAACTACAGGGACAGGCCACCTAGGACTAGATCTACAATACTAAATTTCATTTGGATAACTATTTATAAATAATAACTGATAATAGCTCATGAATTATATCTATTTATCAAAGTCACTTTAAAGACAAATATTATAGTGAGTCAGCTACAGAAACAGGCAAACATGTCACATGTTTAAACAATTTGCAATTACTATTTTGAATTTGTTATTCCAATTATACGCAGATATGTTTCAAATCTGAATTAGAATTATGCTCATTGCATTTGACTTAAATTCAAAATAGTAATATAAAGCAATGAATGGAAAACCAATTTCAGTAAACCAATTACTGTTTTCGACATTATATCTTTTTTGCTAACCTAACCCACCGTTTAGTTATGCCAGCGTCAATTTGTATTAGGCTTAGCTTGTATATACTAATATCTCTTTTATCCCCTAGAAGTGGCGAAATGGCAAAATAACACGCAGTTCATTCGATGGTAAGCAGTCACTTTCGCCTGTGGACATTTTTTTTTGTTCTCGAGGTTGCCCCCTCAATAAGTACCCGACGCAACACAGAATTATGTCGGATTAAATCCCTCCCCCCCCCCCCCGGGATCTCCGAAGGAACGGACCGGAGTGCTCTAAACGCGTTGCCAGGGCTCCGGGCTCCTCCCAGGTGAGCAGCTGGGCCCACCGCTCCGTCTGGTTTATACGATAGTATACGACCACGCATACCGCCGTCCTTCCCGGTGTCGTCTGATCGAACGGTTCGAGCTCCCACTCTAGCCGCCCGCAACCCCGAAAGACTCTTTTAGTCGCTTCATAAAACTGAGCCGGAAGCAGGGTTGCCAGACGTCCAATTTTTTAGCCAAAATTAAATGTCCCGCGCTGGACATCCTCGTTCCCACTTTTTGGGAAGGACTGGACTTTTGCAAAAAAGGTCGTCAATTGCAAATATAAGTGAAATTGGAGTTTGTCGCCCAAAAAAAGGTCGCCAAATCTACGTCGACCTGCAGTTCATCGACAAAAAAAGGCCCTCCTTATTCCAAGCAGAAAAATGAAAATTCTTGTTCGTGTCTGTGAGGCGCAACACCTTTTGTACAGTGAGGACTGTTGTCGCTTTTGACAATGAAATCCCGCTTTTTTCACATAACTTTTAAAAAAAAATCTGGCAACGCTGGCCAACCAAAACAAGCTCTTCCGCAGAAAAACAAGAACCACTTCACGTTTGAGATAAATATGGCGGTGGTACCTCCCCAAACTATTTTATCGGTTCTAAAACTTGGTGAAGGACTATTAAAGACTGGTCGAGTATTGCCACGAGTTAAAAACAGTACCAAGTGCAGAAAAAAATAACTGATTCAAAAAACAACTATACTTTCTAAATCTTTGGAAATACACTGAGAAATAAAACCATCCTTGGAACCAAAAAAAATTTTTCAAAATAGTCCTTGGAACCAGTAGGAATCACACAAATTATGTTATTCTCGTTGCAGACTATTTAACTCTCACAGATTAGCAAGCCGCCCAGATGTGGACTGTGATACGCGCTCCCTGATCTAACTTATCGCATTATCACAAAGTTATTTTGGTAATACATGTGTGACATATCGCAAGATATGGCCTCCATCAATTATTATTATGTCACACCGAGTTACATGATAGATTGCGGTGTAAGAAAGTTCGAAGAGGTTAGCTTTAACATCAGACACTGATTGATGAAGTCAGAATTATTGAGTGGAACCTAATATAAAAATATTCTTGAGTTAAAACTGTCGATGATACTGATGACATATTTGAAATTGCCTTGAGTAGTAAGTTATGTTGTAATCGATTACCGTTTTTGTTATGATTTGTATTATGTAAGAATTATGTTAGGTATAGTCTCATTTAGATGAAATTTTTACTTTTCTATTTATACGTTATATCAAACCTACCTATTTATACCAAAACGATGTTTGTTAAATCTTTCTTAAGGAGAAAGCGAGATAAAAGGGAGTAAAATTCGTAAGTTATTTCATGAATTGCATTTTAGAAGTTTTTCACGTGGAAAGAAAACAGATGTCATGTAGAAGAAATAGAAAGACCATTCTAATCAGCCGAGATTCAAACCCGAAAAAACACATCTTAAATGACCCTGTTATAGCATCGCAAACACTCTGTAGGTAATGAAGGCCTAACGAAGCTGCCATAGTATATTATATATAAAACGTAGTTAATCGGTTGGAAAAGCAACGCTTGATTGAGTAATGTTACTAATGGATACATTAGGATCAGGCTTTGGGAATTATGTACAAGTCTAGAAACTAATGATTTAGATTTCGAGGTCGTAGGTTATCGTGGGTGGTAAAATGCCACAAATGGACTCAGAATAATTACTAACATTTATGTCAGATTTCAGACAGTTACGAGTATATGTAGAAATTATTTTCTGCAACGTTTTAGGAATAACTATAAACGTGTACATACACACAATTAAATAAAAGAAAATAATGTGTACCATACTTTTATTTACTGGCATGTACTGTGTACTTGCTTTTATTACATATTTTCTATAGGTAGGTATATAACATACATACTAAAAATATTGTCTGTTAATTTCCGCTAACGACGAGATATATTTAGCTATTCTATGTTTTTAAAAGTTTTTAAAAGGTAAATGTCATAAATCTATCATACATAGGTACGAAAACAAAAATCATACTAATATTATAAAGGTGAAAGTTTGTGAGTGTGTATGTTTGTTACCTCTTCACGTCTAAACGGCTGGAGCGATTCTCATAAAATTTGGTAGGGAGTTAGCTGTCACTCTGGAATAACATATAAGCTACTTTTTACTGTGGAAAAATATCTTATTCCCACGGGACAATCGACTCTCGTTAACGCGGGCGAAGCTGGGCGATTCAACTAGTCGGAAATAATTTTCCAAATATTTTAGTCACTCCTAATTTTAAAAATTACGATATTATCGCAGCTCTTTTAAACAATATTACTTTTTAACGTAAATTTCATATACATTTTCGAATGAAGAACGATTGAGTACCAGGGCGACATAATTTCAGAGACAATAAAATGTCAAGGTCCTTCATTATGCAGCAACGCGTTCATGTCAAGGTGTTTCCCTATTACGCCCGTTTTCGCATTAATTATGTTGGTTCGTAAACACGTACATGTAGAAATAATGGATAGGTAAAGAGAAAAGAAATCATTGATTTTTGCAACGCGGATAAATTATAATATGAAAATAGATATTTGATGTAACTTGTTAAACGTAAATGAATTGTGCGAATGTGTTGCGAATGTTAGAATGTTGTCATCTTCTTCTTCCTCCCCTTTTCTCTTTATTTGGGGTCAGGTCTCCTTATCACTTTGCTCCAGTCCTGTCCTGGGTTGTTTCTGGGTCCAAGTGAAGGACTTCTAGTTCCTTTCTGATATTGGGCCACCTCGTGGCTTTTGGACGTCCTCTTCCTCTAGGATGTTCAGGAAGGTTAAAAGCTATGTTTACTACGTCATCTGACCTTCATTGAATGTTGCCACACTATCGCAATCTATTTTCTTGTACTTTACTGGGTATAGGAGCTACCTTAAACGAACCTCGGATATACTTGTTTCGAATCCTGTCCATTCTGGTGACACCACCTGCCCATCTCAGCATATTTGTCATATGCAGAGATGGGCAGGTGGTGGTGGTGGTTCAGCATATGCAGTCATTTCGTTGACGTGTAGTATTTGGTCGTGTGTCTGGGTTATGGTCCAGTATGAATGTTAGAATGTAGTAATTTGCAAAAAAAGGTCGCCAAATCGAAAACCACTGCGACCTCCTACTCCAAAAGCTGAAAAATAAACAACATTCGCGTTCGCGAATGTCAGTAGTAGTAGTAGTAGTATGTACCTACTATTGATTAAAATATTCGGTATACAACTTTAGTGGGTACTAGAAAAATCTTCGAATTTGGGTCATGTATCGTAACCGTATTTTAAAGCAAATTCCTTTTAATTAAATTGGACAATTTTAAACTTGCTGTCGGGGTTAGATTCTTCAAACAATAGCAGAAAATTATTCATTGAATCAGAGGGTAGTATCCCTCGCCATGCTTCGGAAAACAGTATGGCGGTGTTAGCGTTGTTGAAATGAACGCCGTCAACCGGCTCGTACAAAATCGTTTGTATGGAACTTAGTACCTTTAATTATTCGTGCTAAATGTGAACTGTGTGTGCTAAAAGTGTGTGAAAGTATGTGTGTGTGGAGTGAATGTAAAAGCTTTCAACTTAATCACTGGTGTGTGTGTACGTGTTATATGGACCGTGTGGAGCCTTGCCTTCCTGGAAGACGGAGAAGTCACGGGCGGCAGTAAGCGGCAAATCGTAAGTAGAATTAGTATTACGAAAGCATGTTAATTTACCCCTAGAATGTTGTGTTGCTTATAAGCAACCCGAAGTCTCGTTGAGCGTCCTTTTGTCTCCGGGACTTACGGGGAGGCAATCGCACAGGCTCATATGATTCGACCAGTTTAATAGATAAATAAAAATCCTGACAAAATCGTGATTTAAAAATTAAGCTTTAGGCGGCAACTAAAGTATTTATTTTTAGCTCGTGTGTCAAATATGAAAGTATTTCGAACACACGAATTATATAAACACACAGGAATTATACTTGTAGTAACTGTACGTTTAAAAACTTAAAGACAAAATTAATTATTTACTTCATAAATTTATCAATGCAATTGAAAAAGGACTTATAAATTTAATACAAGCTTAAAACCAAAGCAGAAACTCATTGCGAATTTTAATGGAGAGTGAAAAAAGATAAGAGACGGTAGTACTAATGCAAATGAAGCCGTACTCGATATTGCAAATGAAATCAAAATAAACCGAATGGAATACGGTGCACGGTCGTTAGAGTGCTCTCTTGCGTTGCGCTTGTAAATGATAGTTACGAGAACATTTAAATTGTATACTTTCCTATGCTGTAGCCTTAGTACGAGTTTGTGTCCCAATAAGCACTGTTTTTGTTTTCACTCATTACCAAATTCATTACAAGTTATAGTCGAAAACAAATGCGTGTATAAGCGTAAGGAAAAGTCCTCTAAAATATGAACATTATTTGTATAGCCTATGATTAAATAAATCTGACCAACCATTAGTGCATTTTTTCAAAATACACACGGTCACCATTCAAAAATATGTTATTTTATAGAAATGTATTATGAATATAAAAAAAATGAATGTTTGTCTGTATGTCCTCTGTAGAATTGTAAACTATTCATTTGATCATATGATGATCTTTAGCAAAGTTGTTATTCAGTAGCTCGCGAAGGTTTCTGGTGTATTTTTTGTGATGGCGTAGCAACGCGCGCAGGGTACAGCTAGTTAAGAATAAATACGAGTAAAATTTAGAATGAGTCTCATTCACGTGTTACGGTTTTAGAGGTGCGATAAGGCCCATTTGACGTAATAAGATATAAGATACGGAAGCCTTTAAGGGTAAGCCTCTGTGGATTATATTGGAACACTTTATAAACCAAAGGACACGAGGCGTTCCGTCTTGGAGGTGTCATAATCATATGATATAAACATTTAGACTGCACTTTATGTCCATCAACGTTCTTATGCCTTTTTTTTTTTTGTTTTCGAGGGGGAAACTTTCAAAAAGTACCCGACGTCGTGGGAGCGACGCGGGTTATGTGGGATTCTTACCGCACTAAAACCCCCCCGGTGGCCGATCTCGACGTTGCGAAGAGGATTTCGGGAACTCCGATTGACCGCCGCCGGTGTCCTCAGCGTGTGCCCCATCGGGCTCTTCCCTGGTGGGCGTGAACTGCTCACCGCACCTACTGGTTTTTACGGCAGCATGCAACCACACATGCCACCATCCTTCCCGGGGTCGCTTGGCCGGACGGGTCGAGCTCCCACTCTTCCCGCCCGCAACCCCGGAAGCCTCTTTTAGTCGCCTCTTACGACAGGCAGAGGGTACCGTAGTCCTATTCTGGTCCCGAAACTACAGGGACAAACGTTCTTATGCCTATGCTTTCCTATGATGTAAGGTTTTCTGCGTAAAATTTAAGCAAAAAAATACAGGTCGCCCAATCAAATACTTGGTTTGACCAATAATCTGAAGAAAACAGAGGCAAACCGTTGGATTTAGATGGCACAGGACCGGTTAAAATGCCGTCATTTAGGGGAGGCGTATGTCCAGCAATAGAACTCAAAAGGCAAATGGATGGACGAAGTTTTTTTTATTAAAAATGAATGAGTTCCCAAACGCTATTTATTGATTTACAAAAATTAAATTAAAGAGTAAATTAAACCTGATTATGGTTACTTAAAAACGTCACAATCATATTGCGTAAATTTCAATGACTTCTAAAAGTACCTCGTAAATTTCATGACTGTCTTATTATGATAATTCGTCTATTAGTGTAAATATACTAAGTACTCAACGACACAACGTTTGCACGTCGTGAGTGTAGTTTTTTGAAGATTAACACATATTTGGATCCATTATTATGAAATGTATCTTACGTGATTTGAGCGTAAACATTATTGATACAAAAAAATTGGTGTTGCTATTGTCACTTTAGTCAAAATTTTTACGACTTAAGTAAACCAAAAATTGGGCGCTATGATTTAAACCGATAAGTAACATAACATGACTGTAAGAATATTTTCTTGTTTTTTAACTCTGAAAGCATTTGACGTAGTCGCGTTTTAGTTTTTACTTTTTACCACCTGTTAAAGGTGCTTTGAGTATATACATGAACACGTAGACATTCGACATATATGCTCCAGTGAACCTAATACGTTGTGTGTACAGTGATACAGAACTAGACCCATCTTTGAGATTTTTTTTATCTGACTGAAGTAGCAAACAAGCATGTAGTCCATCCTGATACCGCTCATGGACATCTGTAATCAACTTCGTACTCCCAAGGTTCCCGTTGCTACTCCCGAGGACTATGATGATCGCCTCATATAAAAGTGTGCCAGCAACCACTTCCTTCCATCGAAACGCAAGAAATGTTTCTCGCTAATAGGTGCGGCGGTGGTACTTCTCCGTTCGAACTGCACTGGTTGTACCTTCATAGAAGAGATACGTAAGGACAAAAACCTCCTATACAACATTGTCCATTGACACGAAATATACCTAAATTACTTCATAAACGATCTACGATCGTGGGTTCACGCAAAACGGCATTCATTTACAATTTTCAATAAAGACCCAGTAACATGTGTTTGAATATTGTGGTTCGGTAGACAAGGGCTCAGCAATGTGGGTCGCTGACGTCAAAGTTTTCGTATTAGGAAAGGCAGTGGGTCTCGGTCGGGGTGGCGGTGGGATGGGGAATTAACGCTTCTGTCACATGACGTAAGGATTAGAATCCCATAGAAGTTCGCCGTGACGTCATTGTGTGTGAAAATGTAACTTGGGCTTAACTTAGCTTATGTTTGTTCTGTTAGGGAAAGTAGGGCTTAAGCCCTGGATATAAGGGCGTTTTGTCTTAATAATTAACATAATAGGCACTGTTGTCGAAAATGTAACAATAGACTGTGACGGCCCGCTGACAATGTGGGTTGAAACATTAAGGTAAGCGGTTTTTACGACAATATCCATTACATTTAGTGATTAAATTTAAAGAGCTCTTTACATTATATATCGTATATATTTCAGTCTAAAATTATAGCAATCCTGATTTCACTTTCGAAATGTGATTAAAGAATCACATATCTTTAACGCTCCACTGTGTTTTTCCGCCTTTATACATTACAACCCTTTATTACAATTTGTTGAGTAATAGAAGTCAAAACTAAAGTAAAAACACACAAGCACATAAATTTATCCATCATTTAAATATTTGCTATCCACTTACCGTATCGTAACTATTTATATCTAAGAATAAATTGAATTATGTAATTGATAATCGTATTTATAAACAAAACCTTTCAACGTCAGGTAGTAAAGGAATTCATCTGTAAAAAGGGTCACAAAAGGTTGTGAATTCATATTTAATCAATTCTCATCAAATATTTCCTTTGTCACTGTGTCAAAATGTGCTACAGGAACAAAAAGGGTGAAATGTAGAGTTGTTTGTCGAAATGAAATAAAGGATATGTGAACTGAATGTTGATGTACTTTGGATCGCCTTTCATTTTTTTATAATATTGAAGTAGCAAACGAGCATGCAGTCCACCTGATGGTAAGTGGTCACTGCCGCCCATGGACATCTGGATGGCAACTTCATATAAAAAATAGGTTCTATCTGAAGTCAAACACAGATGCGTTATTACTCCCAAGGACTAAGATTTCAATGAAAACGCTAAATCATTGGAGTGTGGTAACATAAGTGAAGGGTGCTAAGATTCGTGGATTCAGAAATGTCGGGTGATTGGTAGTTAGATGGAGGACCGTTAGTAGTTAAGTTTTATGCCCGTATGCTCCATTGAGCCCTTAGATTTGGTTTCGGATTTGGGATAACATTCGTTGCCGTATAGGCGGGTTAAATATGTTTTGTAGGGTTACCAAACATTACTCCGCAAACCTACCAATTCGCACTTTGCGAGCGCAATGGGTTTTAGCCTAAAACTCTCTCAATCTTAGAGGAGACTCGTGCTCAGCTGTGGGACAATAATGGGTTGATGACACTCATCAAATCACACTGGAGCAGCGCGTTGAAGAATTGAAGAATAAAGAATGAAAATAATAAGGTTAATAGCAAATGCAAATCAAGAATTTATTAAACGGATAACTATGGATAATGATAACACTTCGTAAGCGATTTAATTTTACATCGCTTTTCGTAACACGTTTGTGATAGTACAAGAGCAGCAACGGGGTGAAATATATTCGAAAACGGGATAGCGAGGGATCCAGTAGGATAAAGGCGACATTTCCAAAGAAACTGGGGCAAACTACGTCCATCTATAATGATTAATGCCTCCCATTTATTTCATATAGATCCCCGAGGATAGCAGGGAGAAAAAGTTGATTGATGTGGGATCGTCAAGGGACGAGAGCAATATTTTCCCTCATTTCCGTGTTATGTGTTTTTCGATAGGTCCTGATGGATGGCACATTCAATACTTACTTAAGTAAAGATAGATAGTTCTTTATATACTTATAATTCTTCATTATTTAGTGTTAATACTGAGCAGAGTAGGTTTCCCCAAAATAGAATTCCAAACAAACTTAGTGATTCTTTTAATTCTTGTTTTGTACGATACGTGATTATTGTAAAGCACAGTTAAACTGACACTGATAAATATTCAGAATAAATATAAGTCTGGTTGTAGAAATTAATTAGATTAAATTTGATGTTTGTTCGTTAAGATAAGAAAAATTTTACAGATTTTGCTACTGAAATGATGATATATTTATAATATTTACAATTAATACAAAGGAAATTTTAATCACTTTTCAGAGATAGAGCTGAAATTTAGCTACACGTTTGGATTACGTGACCGTGCATTGTTAGTTTAATGGCCTCATTTTAAAGCCAATATGGCGGATGCTTTAAGATGGCGGATTATTTATTGATCATGAGCGGTTTATAAAAAAAACATGAAATTTAAAATGAAGTTACTGACTTTTAAATTGAATTATCGATAACAGCATAATTTTAGCGGCATAAAAATTTCCCATGCTTGAATTTTATCTGTAACATATTGTAGATGTACGATGACGTAATTTGACGTATCTGTAGTGTTTCAATATTTGTTTTTCATCTCGTTCAGACATGTTTATTTGGCTCACATTTATTGGCGTTTGATTGAGATTGCTCCAATAGATTTTCGAAATGGGTTCGTTTAATTTATTTTATTTATTGTGCCATATTTTTTCTACTACGCTTTTAGAATAATAAGCAAATGTAATAGCGTTGTCAAAGAAGTTATTTTTTAGGCAGCCTTAGATATTAATAGGACTTTTTTACAGAAATGTTTTTAGAAGTTTAATTGTAATATAAAAATCGATGAATGTTTATTAGCATTTTTTTGAAAATGCATATAGAACATAATATCGTGATTAGTATTTAATCATAGTTAGTCGTGAGATAATGCACTGAAGTGTAGGTATAGTTATAAAATCAATAAGCACACCTAACCATTTGGCTTGGTTCATGTTTGAAAAGCAAAGAACTATGAGCTAAATTCAATTTCTAAACGTCGAAATAAAAATAAAACTTAATGAATAATTTTATATGCGAGATTAAGATTTTTATTTATTATGTTCTCACATTAGAGTCGAAATTCTCAATATAGATATATTGCAGTCATTATTACGCGAACTTAATGATGCTTTAAGTTAAAATACAAAATATAAATATTATTGTATTGAACGTGTATAATAAAAATACAAGGTCGTTTAGAAATTGTGTATTGTAATAATTTGTACATAAAATTATGATTTTACAAGTTGGATAGTAGTATGAGAACGTCATGAACGTCACGTCAACGAATATTATACCTATATGCGTATGCAATAGTAGAAGAAATATTATGTTTAATTTCTAAATATTATGTTTAATATCTTTTTACTTTTTATAAAATTGAATGATTTTATTGTTGAGCATTCTCATCTGAAAAAGGTCAAATGTTCACCTTCAGACGATAATAAAAAAACAGTTATGGAAACCCTTGGACGATAGAAAAGCTATATCTCTTTGCTTGATAGATTTAGAATGTTTTTGCTTCTGCTCACCCAAATAACATTGCTGTCCAAAAATATCTAGAAAAGATTAATGTTAAAAATGTTGACAATTGAGTTTTGTTTGAATGCCTCGCATCGTCGAACTTGCGACGATCCTACCGTGACATTCGCGAGGTCGCGCCAACTGAAACGCGAAGACAAAGCGTTTAAACATATCTATATATAAATTGGTAGGATTGTCTCTCTGTTCTTTGTTATTTTTTTTTGTTTGACTGAATTTATATATATATATATATATATATATATATATATATATATATATATATATATATATATATATATATTGGTTCGGGCTTGTAAAAATCTAGTAGGAAATTGACTATTTCATCCATTTCCGATCTCAATTGTAATGTCAAAACAATTTATTTATTTTAAATGTTACAAAAATAAATAGGTAGTTATACATCTCTCCATCAATTCATCCATTTTTATCCGATGAAGGTACTAACGGACGCCCTTAGATAATTGAGGAACGATAATTACAGTAAGCCACCATATTCCCAGTAAGAAATATTAAAATATTAGCGTCAGTAGGTATTTTTAATAAATTGAAGTAACAAATAAACATACAATCTTCCTAAAGGTAACTTCTTAGAAAACAGAGGTTCCATCTGAAATCGGGCATGGATGCGTTGCTAATCCCAAGGATTTAGATGGTTGCCTTATATAAAAGTGAACCCGTCAATACACTCTTCCAGCACCAAGCAAAAACCAATTCACACTTGAAATAGTTGTGACGATGGTACCCATGTATGTTTAAACCCCATAAGTAACACTTAAATTCCTTAAAATAACTCATTTACTATGTATATCACGCAAGGAGAGCCGCGGCGGACACTAGTATATGAATAAGAATGCCACTGCGACAGACGCGTCACGCAATGAACGGACACGATACGTGACATCACAAGGTCGAGCGACCCGCTGATCGCTTCGTAAAATTACGTAATTTTATACCCTATGCTAATAATAATAAAACCCGTTGACCGACAAAATATAATGTAACCTTTGTGAAAGGTCAGCGGGAGGTCAATTAGACGAACGCTTTTTAGGAAGTGCGATTTTATCGAAGTATGGATAATCAATTATGATGAGATCGTCATTGATTTTGGTGCAAAAACAAGGTTGACACGCTAGTGACGCCAATGTCACAGTCCCGTTGGTCCGCGGGATTGCGATCCCGGGATTTTTAGGGACGAGTTATCTTGACGCGCTCTACATTTCTAATTGTATACTATTCAAATTACAATCTCGAAACTATTTCCAATTCAATTTTCTTAGTAAAATTAAGTGCGTGCAATCATATGCCGCCTTTAAATTAAAAGTTTGAAACTGTATTTGGAATTTTGTAACAATAACAATAAGGACATTTTTACAAATAATTATTTGATTATAAAAGAATATATATAAATTTTACTGCGACTTTATTTTCAAGAAAACTAACTTTACTAACAAGAAACAATTAGGTTAGTATGATTCACGCCTAAAAAACATAGGTAAATAAATAGCGGTTAAAAACATATACAACTTTAGCATCACAATAATATTTGTGTTCAAATTGCTCAATCAAATAATTATACAATTTGCTATTTGACGCGACATGCTATTGCAAATTACAATTGAAAATTGTTTCATTTTATTTGCGAGTATTTCATGGAATAGCATCGGGATTGCAGATTTTATTGAATTTATCATCCCTAATCCGATGCACGAATTACTATCCGATGCGTGACATAATCTTATTCTGTCGGGCTGTTTTTATCTACGTATTGTTTGCTCCATTGCCATTTGAAAAAAAGCTTTAAGTATATATAAAATGAATGTTTGTTTGTCCTTTATAGAATAGTAACCTTAGTTTTTTGTTATCGGAACCCTTTTAGTCGCCACATACGACAGGCTGGGGATACCGTGGTCCCGGAACTACAGGGATAGATAGAATAACTATAACTGATAGTAACGTATACATTTGATCACGTGATGATCTGCAAAGTTGTTAAGCATGAGCCCACGGAGAATTCTGTTCTTTTTTTTGTTTATTTTTTGTGTTGGCATAGCAAAATGAAAAAGAACCTTACAGGGGATTTACTTAGAACTAACAAGATGTATTTAGAGAACATAATTTACTGTTTGTAATTATACAACGGTATTCAGTACACTAAAAGACAAGATAATTGCTTGTTAATGACTAGTCAAGATAGTAATTGCGTTGTTTTTAAACCGTTTATTTATAAAAGTAGGTTATTTTAAGTTTTCATTTGTTAACTGAACTGAATACAGTTTAGTTAACAAATGAGTTGTATATTTTAATATGTAACGAGTACTCAAGATACGCGGATCGCATATTATTATGTGGAGTACTCATTATACATATATAATAATGTATGGTTTTTGTGACAATATTAGTCTAAAATCATATAAAGAACTAACTCAAGTAAATTTTACTTTATTCATTAAAAGCTGCCATCTAATAAAATCATAACATAAAATGGTTTGTATCCGAGTGTGTAGTGGTATGAAGTTGCTTACAGATATCCATGGGCTGTAGTGACCACTTATCATCAGGTGGACTGCTTGCTCGTTTGCTACTTATATTTTATAAAAATGCTGTTAGATGTACTGTTTATCATATACATATTATCATGACATACTACGTGAGACACTTATGAATAAGGAATGTGCAGAGATTGTATGCTTACACGTCCGTGCCTCAGCTTACTGTGTGGAGCTTTGTTCACAAAGAATGTGTTTTCCAATGAAATCTCTTTATAAAACTCAAAATAGAATGTATCTACTTCAAATTTAATGTTTAAATTCTACTAATAATCTTAATATATTCAAATTATTATATACTTTTATAATATAATCATATTTTTTTTATAAGGTGGAAGAAAATGAGTCGAACGAGAAGTATATCATCACCTCGTAAACATATCGTTTCGTCGATACATTTGTGCTGATTGTTCAAGGTACAAAATCAAACCTTACTTCTAGTTTTTATGATTTTTACTATTAGATAACTAATCACAATCAGTTGAAGTGTACAAAATGTATTACGACTATATTAACACTGAAGACTAAAGAGACAAACACAAATAAATTATTTCTCTCCCATTAAGTACAGATAAATCTATCTACTAATACTGCTACTATTTGTTGACTGGTATAATAGACTATTTCTAGTTAATTTCTTGTCGCGTTAAATTAAGAGAACGTGCGTCCTTTCAGGTCATAGGGTTATGCACACTAAATAATTTCACTGAAAATATCTTGTAGGCGTACGTTGTTATTGAGTTGAAACTAGTGATATAACGTTATGTTATTTGTACATTCGCGAATGAGAATGCGATTTTTGTTTTGTTTCATTTTTTGATGTAAGAGGCCAGAGGTTCTACATTAGGCGGTCTTTTTTTGGTTGATAAATTGGAGATCGATTTTAATTCGAATTTGAAGGTGGTAGAACCAGCGTAGTTCGACCGGGGAAGTACCACTGCCACATCTATTTCCAAAGTGAAGCATTTCTTGCGTTTCGATGGAAGGGTGTGGTTGCCGGCACACTATTATATGAGGCGACCATCATTGTCTTCGGGAGTAGCAGCGCATCTGTGATTGACTTCAGATGGAACCCATGTTCCATTTGAAGTTGCTTAAAGAATTTCATGGGCGGCAGTGACTACTTACCATCAGGTGGACTGCATTCTCGTTTGTTACTTCAATCAGATAAAAAAAAATCGGATAGATTTGACGACCTTTTTTACAATTCAATCTTCGCAAAACATTCGCACAATTCTTGCGAATGCGATTTTTTTCTGATTGAAGTAGCAAACGAGCATGCAGTCCTCCTGATGGTAAGTGGTCACTGCCGCCCATGAACATCTTTAAGCAACTTCAAATAGAACATGAGTTCTATCTGAAGTCAATCACAGACGCGTTGCTACTCCCGAGGACTACGATGGTCGCCTCATATAAAAGTGTGACTAAAAACATGCAAATATTCGCGAATGAATGCAAATATTCGTTACATCACTAGTTGAAACATATTGACTAAGGATTTAAAGGCTCATTCGCGCCTAAGAAAACTTATGTAAGCCTAGTCGATAAACGTTACGTACGAGCGAAGGTTAAACTGATTAGGTATTGACTGTAGGAATTATACTAACGTACAAGTGTTAGCAATTTTCCATTATACTTGTACGTATACGTATTATTAATACGCGCGTTTTTATAAATAACTAGCTTCCGTTTGTATTGTGTTGCTAAAAAGTACGTAAATATAACCATTACATAGTATAAACTAGCTTCCCGCAGTCTGCCCTGTGTATGCTTAGACCTTTAAAACTACGCTACGGATTTTAATGCAGTTTTTTTTAATAAATCATTCAAGAGGAAGGTTTTTATATATAATACATGCATAATGTAGTGGAGGAACACTGATAATTTTAGATTTTTGACTTTTAGGCGAAACGAAGTTCGCCGTGTCAATTACTTTTGTAATAAAATTGAAGTAGCAAAACTCAATTTGATAACAATCATAGATGCCTTGCAACTGCCGGTGATATAGGAGACTCATAGAAGTAGAAAATGAGTATGCAGTTAAACTGATGGTAAGTGGCAACTGCCCCCGACGACCAGAGATCAACCCCAGTTAAGATTTATATCCTAGCACGATGCCACCTCTTAGATTAATCGAGAACGCCTCAGAATACAGTAAGTATTAGGTACAGTAGACGACCGCGTGGCAGAGCGGTTACCATATCGGTCTGACGCGCAATGGGTCCCGGGTTCGATTCCCGGCCAGACAGGTATTTGAATGATGAGTTTGGATTTATGGGTCTGGGTGTTTGTGTATTCGTCTTGTGTGTGTCTATGGTACTCACGGCACAGAAGAAAATCCTAATGTGGGGCTATGATTGAAGAAAGTGTGTTTAACAAAAAAAGTATAAAAAATATATAAGGCTCGATATAAGGCTCTAGTGGCCATAAAAATAAAAAGTTGTTACAAGATAATATTTTATTTATTTTATTTTAACATGGTTAGAAAAAAGTAGAACATTTACCATAATAGGAGGCGATGATAAGTCCTACTCTACAAGTGTTTCGTATAAAAAATTCTCATTTACTACTTAATAACTTTTCGCTTAGTTTAAATAAAACTGAAGCAACTTTAAACTACACGTTTTTGTCGCTTTAGTTATATGTATTTTGTTTTAAACCATACTTTTTATAGTTAAAATTATCGGGTTTTTCATATGCTTAATGCTTTTATAAACTGTATTTGCGCAATGTAGGTCATTGTACATATTGTAAACATTGTTCTTGTATGTTTTTATTTGATGTAGTTATTGATAAGTTTTAATATTTAACATTACAAACCAGAATGTAATTAACTTTTCTATAGGTACCAATTGTCTGTCCCTTACTAGGATTTTCCTGTTTCGTGGATGACATAGACATAAAGAACAGACATACTGAGATCCAGAATAAAAATCATTCAGTTAGGTATATGTTTGACCGGAGATCGAACCTGGATTCCCTTGCGGGTGAGGTGGTAGCTACTTCGCCACGCATGGCGTCAATAAGCAGTACGTGGCATGACGTTAGTAAAAGTAAAAAGAATGTGACCTTCCATAACATTAAAGTATTAACTTTGAGTGCTAACGTGAGCGATAGAAATTTTCTTTCTAATTTTATTAAGCAACGTTTTTATTTTTATTTTACAGATCTTGTAGTGACCGTTTTACATTAAACGTTCTGAGTTACTGCGATTTTATCGTTTGTGACTTTGCTATAAAATAAAATAACGTATATCAAGTGTACATTCTATGCTAAAATTTGTGTTCAGATTAAATAGTTTTAAAAAAAAAAAAAAAAACACGCTTTCTACACTCATAGCCCCACAGTAGGATTTTCTCCTGTGTCGTGGGTACCATGGACACACACAAGACGAATACACAAACACCCAGACCCAGAACAGGAATCTAAACTCATCATTCAGATACCTGTCTGGCCGGGAATCGAACCCGGGACCCATTGCGCGTCAAACCGGTAGGGTAACCGCTGCGCCACGCGGGTCGTCTTATATATATAAATAGTATCTTTAAAGTTTTTTTTTTCTATTCGAAACTGAATATTTTAATTTATCGCTAACTAAAAATTATCCTAAATGGTATTGAGGTGGTAGAACCAGTGTAGTTCGACCGGGGAAGTACCACCGCCACACCTATTTCTAGCGTAAAGCATTTCTTGCGTTTCGATGGAAGGGTGTGGTTGCCGGCTCACTTTCACACGAGGCGACAACCATAGTCCTCGGAGGTAGCAACGCATCTAAGATTGATTTCAGATAGAACCAACATGGGTTTATGAAGTGGATAACAGATGTCCATGGGCGGCACTAACCACTTACCATCAGATGGACTGCATGCTCGTTTGCTACTTCAGTCATATATAAAAAAAAAGTAGGACGATGCGTTATAATTAAAAATGCAAAACTAGAGTTTGATTTTCAAATTTAACCTATTTATTTAAAAAAACTGAATATAATGATCGTAATAACCTATTTCAATATTTTTATACTCACGCTTCGCTAGTGTAGTTTTAAAAAAACGAATAATTTAAAATCACCGACAGCCTAAGTATGCAATTATTTTAATCGAGGCTTAAACAATTTTATGTAATATATGTAACAAAACTTAAACTAGACTGAAATGGTTTTAACTATAATAGAAAAAAAATACTACCTCTACATTTGTATAAAGCCTCAACAAACAGGAAACGTTACAATTTCATAATACATTGTTAAGATATTAAGAAACAACCCGATTGCTTAAAAAGAAATCCATCGCTTTTTTGATTTTTCTACTAAATTATTTAATTGAACGCTGTTTTGATCTTCATTAAAACATTAATATAAATGTTAACACCGTACTGCATATATATTTATAATCGTACTTATTACCTTACGTTTGATACCCATATTGTTATAATAACCAAAAGTCCCTCCCTTTTTTCTTTAATCGCAGGCGTCATACTTAAAAACTTAGATATAGTCTATGTCACTCTCACAACTGAGTCGTTTCAAATCATATGTCATATGTTTCAATCCGTCAAGCCGTTTGGAGTTTACCGCGTGTCAAATCACGCTTTCTACGCTTTCTACACTCATAGCCCCACACTAGGATTTTATCCTGTGTTGTGGGTACCATGGACACATACAAGACGAATTCACAAACACTCAGACTCAGAAAATGGATCTAAACTCATCATTCAGATACCTGTCTTGCCGGCGATTGAACCCGGGACCCATTGCGCGTCAGACCGGTGCGGTAACCAGTCCGCCACACGGGTCGTCAGATCGTCAATCAATAGACATACATAGAAATATAGATATATACGCTTTAGAAAACTTTACCCTCCTTCTGACGCATTAAACGCGTTAAATGGCTTAATAAAATAGGAAGCGTTAAACAGGTTCGCATGAGTTGATAGAAAGAGGGAATGGGTCGGATGCATTCCGAGGTCGCGGCTTCGACCTCATCATTCAATATCCTTGTTTGCGACTGGTTTGATCTGACTGGCACTAACAATGCCCTGCTCTGGTTATGTGCTCCCACTGGTTTTGTTCAGTCGATATAAATTAGCTAGACTCAACGATATAGTCTTAATACGATTCTCATGCATTGGACATCAAGGCGAAAACATAATTAACACTTAAAATATACATATCGTCAGTGGAATAGATATAATGCTAAGGCGCCAAAATAGCATTTGTGGGAAATGAAGTTTGAAGTCTTTTTTTACAGAAAAAAATCATGTCACCTTTATTTTGGTGGGATCATTTTGAGTTGTATGAACTCCCAAAAACAAGATCCCACTCTAGCCGCCTGCAACCACGAAAGCCCCTTTTAGTCGCCTCTTACGACAGGCAGGGGATACCGTAGCCTTATTCTGGTCCCGGAACTACAGGGACCAATCTGAGGACTAAGTTGGTACGCTTCGGATAACTATGAGAAAATCCTCGTACCAAGCTCAGACCTGAACACTAAACACTGCTGGTATTACGCACAAATAGATATGATGATGACGATGAGAAATAAACATGGATACGGTGGTAGCTCTGTAGTCGAACTACAATGGTTTCTGCCACCTGGAATTTCTAGCATTGAAAGAGTCGTTCACCTCTGTCTTGGATGAGAACAATCTCACAAAGGCGTTGAAGTTCTTTTTGAAGAACAGTGTGATATTTGATCCACGCTGCCGTAATCGCTGTAAAAGGTGCAACCGAAGTCGTTCTACTTTAGGTAATAGAATCTTGGGTAGGTTAAATGAATTCCACTGGAAATCAACTCAAAAATTAAACTAGATATTGTCCAAAGTAGCACGTAGCATTAAATTGTATTCATTTTAATACATCTTTAAAGGTAAAAAGAGGTTTAATTAACTAAGCTGCATTTAAAAGCAATAGCGGGTATTTTGAGAAAGACATCTGTCATTTTTGACGTTATGTGTTTTCATAGTAAGACATTGAATGTTTTATTTCGTTTATTATATATGTGTTGGTCCCAAATGTTGATTTCATGTATATTTTATGCATTATTTGAAAAAAATATTAGCATTCCGTAATCAATTTCTACATCAATTATAACCGTGCGTAATTTAATACACCTCCGTCCACGGCAAGTATCTTAAAAACGGACCACAAGATTTTGGTTCACATGTTAATATATACATAGATTCTTTGCAAAATTTTTAGCAATGAATTCTATAACCATTCTTTATAATGAAATTTAGAAACGTCGCCGAGTCCATTAAGATTTCTTTTGTGACTTATATGAATTTGAAGTAGATTTTAAGTACTCACGTGTATGAAATTATTTAAATGTAAGTGGTGAGGTTATTTACATTTATTATATTAGTAATAAAGTTTACAAAATATTCATTTTAAAGGTCTTCTATATTTATTTCAATATGTTTTAAATATTAAATTATTTATAATACGTATAATATGAAGATAACTATATAATACCCATCTACGTACTTATTACATTATTATTTTTCATACTTAGCTCGAAATCAAAATGTAGAACGAAATGTGTTAAGTAAACTACAAATAATACATATTGTATGATTAAAGTACGTAAAACTTTAATGTTAAAACTGATATATAAAATAAGATACTAAGCTGTATTTGTAGAAACAGTCTTTCAGTCTCTTTATGATTCAAATGAAGCCTAATTAATACAGACGTGAATCTTTGTACGTAAAGAGGCCAACTGTTTCAATAATAATACCTACTTTACAAGCGGGTCGATGGGAAACTATTGATGGTCCAACGTCACGATAACTATACAATGGTGGATGGCGTCAGTCGCTTCACGCACGACTACTTGCTTATAGAAATTACTGCAACCATCTTCCCATACATATAATAAATGTATAATCCGCGTGTCCTTTGCAAGATAAAAAAAAATGTTTGAAGGACTGTGCATTCAGTTAAAAATAAATATTTTGAAATTTTTGAATTTTGGCCTGTGCATTTAAAAGCGCATCAATTCAAAACTATTGAATTTAAATTCAATTTATAAAGCGCAGTTAAGCTTGCAGGGCTAGTAGCCTCAAAGGCAATTCAGAGGCAACCAAATAACGGATTCAAAGCTACTACTATTAAATAGACAACAGTATGCTGATATGTTCCACGTAGACTGTCCGCTGCACCCACGATAAAACATATTATATTTAAATATATTTTCATTTTGCTCGTGATTTCGTTTAATTTGTCTCTTTGTACAGTCCTAGTCAATTTAGATCATTGCTTAAAGCATAATGGCAAAGAATGTTCATAGCTTTAGGCCTATGTGCATGTGCTAAATATGAAAAGGAAAACGTATATTACAGTTCACTTTTCAACGAGTATGTTTTAATTATAAGTTTGAATGACGCGACATGGACCAAGTCAGTAGTAGAAGTAGGTTTGAAAGCGAAACTGCCAGCCGTAACAGAAAATAGCAATTCACTTCGAGAACAACATTGGCTTTATGGAAGAAACAAAACTTAATAGTTAGTCGGAGAACCGAACTAACTTGCGAAGATTAAATGAGAAAACTACTGATATTGTTACACTCCACTATATTGAGTGACAAACTTTATTTACTTGAACTAATTAGTAATTCTTAGAACAGAAATCTTAAATAGCGTTTTCTGTTATTAATTACTTTTATAAATGGGATTCCTCAACCAGAACAAGATAAGTTAATCAATTATTTAAAGTTGGTCACCGACGCTTAAGGTACTATACTATTTATTATTAGGTATTATGAAGTATTCAATTATATTTCTATTTCTTCATTCGACATTTTATTAGTAAATCTTACAACAGAAATCTTTTGAAACGTTTTCTGTTATTATTTATTTTTATAAATGGGATTCCTGAAGTGAACCAGAACAACATTAGTTAGTGAATTGTTTAAAGTTGGTCATCGACGCTTAAGGTAGTAAGTATTTATTATTAAGTATTATGAAGTAGGTATTCAATTGTGTTTTTTCATTTCACATTTTATTAGTAATTTTTTAACAGAAATCTTCAAGTAACTGGTTCCGTTATTATTTACTTTTATTAATGTGACGCCTCAAGTGAACAACAAGATTAGTTAATCAATTAGAGACGTCTCTGAAGGTTGTCGCCATTGTTTAGAGTACTATGGTATTTATCACTAGTATTATGAAATATATGGTTATTTTCCAAGCTTCCCCCGCTTCGGTTACGTCTACGACGATATGGATAATCATTGCCCACTTCTGTCGTTAGTAATATCAGTGTGCCAAATTTTAGCGAAAACCGGATAAGTGGTTTTGTGTGAGCGACTAACACACATAAAACTCATGAACTATGGCATAAATGTAAAAGGGTTATATTGAAGAGTTTTCAATCGTTGGTACTAACAACATTTTATGTAAAAATATTAGCGTTTCTTACTTATATTTCGCCAATAATAAATCTAAACAAAATGCTTATTTACTTAAACAACAAGGTTCTAGATAATAGCTTAATAACTACTTATACATTTCTTAATTGACATTTTGTTAGGTAAAATACCTTATCGAATTTCATATTATTTCTAAGATTTCGCGGAACTTCAGCACCCTCCTATAGTCTCCTTACCAATCAGCTACCGCAACCCTCATGTTGCAAAACACTGTTCTACATAATGTTGCTTTATACATGTTTGTGTAAATAAAAAAATACATGTCAGGGTGAATCTATAGATGTACAAAGCTAAGTAACTATTTTTATTTGACGACCGCGTAGCGGAGCGGCTAGACAGGTATCTGAATGATGAGTTTATGTATGTGTCCTGGGTCTGGATGTTTGTCTATTCGTCTTGTATGTATCTATGGTACCCACGACACAGGAGAAAATCCTACTGTGGGACTATAAGTGTAAAAAGGATGTGTTTTTTTTATTGAATTTTCTATAAAAAAGTGATGCAAGGCAATACTTATGCTTAACTCATACTGTATGCGTAGAATAGTTCAATAACGAATTTTTCTTCTTGTACAAAATGTTTTTGTAGTCCTTAATCCAATTTCAACATACACAAAAACTCCGGTCCCTTCCCTATCCATTATAAACATGTATGTATCTACCATAAACATTTTCTATAGAGAATTTCAACGTCAGTACAGTAATTTTCAGCAAACATTACGCCATGCGATCACTTTAACAAAACCTACGTCAAACCTTATCAAAGCAACATTTCGGTATCAGTTGTAATGGTGACTGTTTTCCTGATATCATTGAGATTACAAAGACCTTTCCTTTTTAACGGTTACGTAATTCGTACCCTACGGACAGGATATAAATCAGGAAAATGTGGCATTGTGGAGCTTCTTTTGACTGACCTTGTCCTACTATAGCGTTTTCCATTCAGAATGGAAGAGTTAAGCCACAGCCCATGCATATCGGGTTAATAGGGCGTACGTGAAAAGCTCTACAGTTTAAATATTACTCAGAACATCGTAGTCCCGCTATAAACACATAATACATAGATACATTATTATTATTGTAAACAGGCGCAACAAAAAAAAAATTAGACTAAGCTTGTCATCGCGTGCTGTGCTTGTCTATTAAATAATTTCTTTTAAACTAGTAAACTAGTATAACAATGATGAAGCATATTAAATGCTTCATCATTGTTATACTAGTTTAATTCTTTTAAAATATTTTTAAGCAATATGAGTTTTTTGTAATAATTTATTTAATAGTAAGATGCCTTAATTGAAACTGGAGGCTTCTATGGAGAAACAAAATTCGTGAGAACAACCCTCATTCTCTATTATTAGGGTTCCGTACCGAAAGGGTAAAAATGTGACCCTATTACTATGGTAATGTATTTTCGTAGCTGTTATAGCAATTAGCGACACATATTAAAAACACAGTGAAGTATATATTTAAGGGGGCTCCTAAAAAACAAACATGTTTTTGCCGTTTTTTATAGATAACTAGCTGAACCCCGCAGCTTCGCCCGCGTTAAAAAAAAAACGATGTATCTATTGTCCCGTGGGAATAAGATATTTCCCTACAGTGAAAAGTAGCCTATATAATTCAGAGTGTCAGCTAACTTCCTAACAAATTGTATGAAAATCGCTCCAGCCGTTTAGACGGGAAGAAGTAACAAACAAACACACTCACAAACTTTCGCCTTTATAATATTAGTATGATGCTACGGATCACGGATGCACGAAGGGCTCGTGGACGAGTCCGACATGCACTTGGCCGGTTTTATTTATTACATAATATAACATATATGGCTGTGTCGGGGACAGAAATGAAACGAATACCAGTTATGACGTAAAACAATCAAACATTCATAATCTAACCACGGTGAGTGGTGATTTATTGTCGACAGAAACGAAGGTGCATTTGTCAGTAATTTTGAACTATTGCCAGTGGAATTGGGAAAATAACTCGCGTTTTTGGCATAAGCGCAGCCGACGGCCTGAATACGTCTGCGTTATCTCTGTGATGAATAGTGATAAGAACCAAACATGTTTTTATGTCGCGGGTGATAAAGACGAAATTGTGGAGAAACTTCGTTTTGTTGAAATAAGGTATATTACTAGGATGGTCAATAATATGGTGTATGAGTCCGCTTACTCTACCCCTCATGGGTGTACAAATATAAATAGGATTTTGTCAAACTACATGTCACAGGATAAAAGTTTGAAATTCGATTACGTAATTATTACAACCGTCGCAACTATCGAAATTCAACCGTAATTTAAATTAAAAAACTAAACTCCATATTGTCCAAAGTAGCACAAATACCTATTTCTCTAATTTAAACAAATCGTAATGATTTTCAAGTTATTTTGAACGCACCCGTTAAAGGTAAAAAGAGGAAACTGCATTTAAAAGCAATAGCGTGTATTTTCGTAGTACATTGAACGTTCTATTACGTTTATTATGTATGTGTTTGTGTCAAATGCAAGGTAGTGAGTGTAATGTTAATGTATGTTTTATGTATTATTTGAAAAATAAACATAGCGCAATTATTCTCTACATCAACTATAACCGTGCGTAATTTCCATACTCCTGCGCCTGCAGCAAGTATTAATATATTAGAATTACAATGTACATCTAAGATAATAATGTTATTAAATCAGACCTTATCCCCGTGATTTATGAATTCGTTTATGCTATAGTAACACCAATTTTTAAGTGGGCTCGTAACTTTGCTTTAAATAATACTGGGTCATCAATAATTCTTATGGATTTTGGGATTTTATTGAATAAGATTGGTGCCATTCCAACAAAACTTCGTCTGAAAAATGTCGTTATTGCATGTTTTGCTTTTAATTTGTACTTTTGTCGTGCTCTTAGATAGAATTGGAACATGTCAATATGAGTTATAATAAATATTGCACATTCGAATTTGGTATTTACAACTGGTAAGTCGCAATGAGGCATTTGCTATACTGAAATTGAAATTATATGGGACGCTTAAGTTTATCAATTATTATTTAGTTGTCTTATGTGAAAATTTGGGCCGTTTTTTGATCCCGTTGATAAGCTAGGTAAAGTAAAGTGCAATACTGATTTGTACTTTGGAAATCTACTTATCAGGCTACGATAACTTAAAACACTTTGAAACATTAAATTCATAATGGATCATTGTAGTTAAGATAAAGCTTTGGTAACTTTTAAGTTATTTATAATAAATAATATTATTAATTAATATTATTACACTAATGTAATGTAATGAATTAAAAATAAACAAACGATTATTTTGACAGTTCATTCACGTAATTAATGATTATATCGTAATCTGTGAGTAGTCTAAGCCAAGGCGAATTGAAATTAAAAGTTTTTTTTTTCTGTAATTTAAACATTTTATAATTAGTAAGTATTTTGTAGTAAGTAATTTAAACGTTTAGATACTTAGTGATGACAGATTTCATTTATAACTTAAGAGAAAATTTGAAATGTAAAATAAATAAAACCAGTAATATTTTTTCCATCTCAAACTATACCACCAATAAACACAATAGAGAAAATAATTAGCACGTTGTGTATTAATATACACTTTATCAGTTTGTTTGTCATATGCAATAACATGTTACTATTAATAGAAAGAAGGCCGATACGAACAGGTATGGTTTACATAACAATTACGCTGCAGCGAAGGAAATCACCTTCGTAATTAGTACAAATTGAATATGTTTCTGTGCACGTTTTCCTGTTTGACGTGATCTTGACGGTTTTGTTAGAATTGACATAGATTGAATGATATTTGTTTCATGGTAGGTATGTTTTAGTAAGATTGGAGTAGCAATAAAGTAGTCTTTGTCTTCGGGAGTAGCAACGCATCTGTGATTGACGTCAGATAGAACCCATGTTCTACGTAAACTTGCTTACTAATGAATGATCACTTACCAACAGGTGAACTGCATGCTCGTTAGCTACTTCAATCTTATAAAAACGACTATCTTGGACAAAACTAAGTCCATACAAAACAGGGACTCTATAAGAAGTCATTTACAGATGCGTTGTCACGCTGTATAGCTAAAATAATCGCCTCATATTCACTTCCTTCCATCAAAATGCAAAAACACTGCATGTTATTGTGTTAGCTCTTTCTTTCAGTACACATCTCAGTAGGCAACTGTGGAAATAAATTCAAGAGATGGGCATTATTATTACCTTTTTATTAGCTTCACCTGTATGTTTGTTTGTATGTTTGTAACCGACTTCTTTGGGCGCGATTTTGACCCACTTTAAACGGACAGATTTCGTTCAAACTTTGTAGATTTATTGAGGACCGACGACAATACACTAATTTGATAAAATTATTCCATTTTTTAATTTGACTAAAAAGTAGAAAATAAATAATAGTTTAAAAAAACTAAAAAACACGCTTTTTATAGAAAACCGAACTAAAAAGTAGAAAATAAATTTAAATGAATTTAAATTAAAAAAATAGTATTTTCTATTTTTTAGTTCGGTTTCCTATAAAAAGCGTGTTTTTTAGTTTTTTTAAACTATTATTTTTTTAATAAAGTATTGGAGCTTGATAGATACGCCATGCCTGATAGTTAGGATAACTCTTAGAAGCTCATATGCAATGTAATACGTGCAATGTAATATGACATAATTATTAAACAATACTATGACTGATGTCATCGCTTTAGATCGATGCAAGACACGAAATTTTGAAATCCCATCGCTATAAAACAAATATACGATATCTTGAAAACAAAGTCTGTCAAGACCAAATTTCTCAACATTTTTAGAAAATTTCAATAATGAGATAACGAAAACAAAAAATAGCAAATATGTTTTTAGAAAAATACGTTTAGAATTGAGGTTATACAACCAGCCGCACACGATGCACGTCTCATAACTTAAACGTATACACACATATAGGTTCATATACTGTAAAAAGTCACAGAGTAGTGATAGCCTAATGGTTGAAACTTGCCCACTCGATCAAACGAGGTTCAAACCCAGGAACGCACCGCTGATTTATGTGCGTATTAGAAATTAATTATCCCTGCTTTTCGGTGAAGGAAAACATCGTGGAACCTACACACCCGTGAGTTCTTTAAAAAAAAAGTTCTTGGAGGTGTGTGAAGTCCACCAATTCACACTTGGCCAGTGCGGTGAACTATGGCCGGAACTCTCTCATTCTGAGAGAAGACCCGTGCCCAGCAGTGGGACAATAATGGATTGCTGGAACAAGACTGGAAAGAGTCAAATATGAAGCGAGCATAACTCTTTTTCCTTTTGGGACGATTTCACGTAACTCCTATCGTAAGCCGCGTTAAGTACTAAATAGATAGATACATATATAACTTTAGTAAATGTCACGAAACTAACAGATTACACAGAATATGAACGTTACGTAACATTAACTTACACGTGGACGGGGTTAAGGTTAAAGGTAACAGTTAAAACTGCACCCCTCGAAATAAGCGGTTAATGCATCCCTGGCGTCGTGCCAGCACCCTCACAGCTTCATGGTCATTGGCCATTTTCTTTTTGGCTTACACAAGTATTTTTATTGCAACGTTGCTTTTCGATCACATAGTTTGGATTTTATAGAGTAGGTACTTAAAAGGGAAATTAAAATAGACAAGTACGAACCGGTATTACGTAATTGGATTGATATATAATTGGTTACATTTTATCATCATATAATATGTAATTCTATTATATTAATGTATAAAGTTTTCTTTATTATGGTCTGGTTTTTTGTACAGAAGTTTATCACAATTTAGAAGTTTGTCTAGCAGAGAGTCAGGCAAAAACCCTTTGCGTGTTGGAGTTTGGTAATCGCTCTACCATGTATCTAGTAAAGAAAATCATAAACCTTCATAAAGTTTATCAAAAAATGTTGAATTAGTGCCATATCTGTGCATATACAGCGTGATATAGTTTTATCGTCAACCTATAATTGTCCCACTGCTGGGCACAGGTCTTCTCTCGGAATGAAAGAGTGTTTAGGCCATAGTCCACCACGCTGGCTAACTGGTGGACTTCACAGGCCTTCGAGATTTTTTTTAAAGAATTCTCGAGTATGTAGGTTTCCTCACGTTGTTTTACTTCACCGAAAAGCAGTGATAATTAATTTCTAATACGCACATAAATTACTTGTGCGTGCCTGGGTTTAAAACTCGGACCTCCCGATTGAGAGTATCGACCATTAGGCTATCACTGCTCCAGCAGCATAATATAGTAACATTTTAAAGTATCAGTATTTTTACACTAAATAATACTGTAAGCATATTTATACTAATCCATAGTACTTTATATTGTTGTCGAGGGGGAAACCTTCAAAAGGTACCCGACGCCGTGGGAGCGACGCAGGGTTATGTGGGATTTTTACCGCACTAAAACCCCCCGGTGGCCGTTCTCGGCGCTAAAAAGGAGGACTCCGGGATCTCGAAACGACTTCAACCAGAATCCTCTGAGCGCGTTGCCCCATCGGGCTCCTCCCAGATGGGCGGCTGGGCCCACCGCTCCGTCTAGTCTTTACGACGGTATGCGACCACACGTACCGCCGTCCTTCCCGGGATCACCTGACTGAACGGTTCGAGCTCCCACTCTAGCCGCTCGTAACCCCGGAAGCCCCTTTTAGTCGCCTCTTACGACAGGCAGGGGATGCCGTAGCCCTATTCTGGTCCCGGAACTACAGGGTGCGACGCTACCAACCTAGACCTAAAACATATTGGGTCAGTCTGCTCCAGTTAATTTGATGCTGGTTAGTCCATTTATTGAGCTTCTGTTCTTTATTGTTCACAGGTGAATTGGTGACAGGTGAGTAGAAATATCCGAATTCTGCTTAAAGTCTTGTGCGTCCCGTGACTTTTAAGATGACAAGTGGAATTGTATTAATTCGTCGAGATTTGAGTTGCTGTAAAGTTTCAAATCGCGGTGTTCCAGTGCTTTAACTAACCTCTTGTTAAGATAAAAACCTGCATAGAGAAGAAATAAATAAATATACTCGTATCTACAAATTCCTTGCGACGTCAATCTGTATAAAAAACCCCTTTGTTGAAGTTTCTAAGCTAGCTTAAGGCTTATAATAAGTTGTAATGACTCTTACTAAGAATAGTGATCCTTTTACACTTACAAAAGGAATAAATGTTACTTATTTTAATGAAGATAATATAATAATCATTAATTAACCTACCTATTCTTACTTTACGCTCCGTTCCTTTTAAAATGGACTATGTAAAGGTCTCTTGTATTGTTATCTTACAACAAGACAATGTCCCTCGGGACGCGTCAGCCCGGGGGGATTCTTTTGTGTCAACCCTTTTCCACTGTTCTATTTTTTGAGGGTGTCTTTTCTTATTTTCGAAATTACTGATTGTTTAAATCAAAGCTATCTTGTCTTATTGTTTTTGTGTCAATTTTTGCTACGAAATTCTGTTTATATTATCACTTTTTCACTATGTACCTACTTACATGGTATTTTTTTGTTATTATTAAGATAAAAACTGAATAAATACGTATACAGAGATATGTCATGAATATATTATATATTTCTGAATATACGTGCACAAATAATTATGTTGATATAGACCTCTTTAGTACAAAGACTTAATTAATTCGACTATTTCTTCGCACTACCAGTAATTAAATTTAAAGATGCCAAAGATATACTTTGGTTAAGCCAAACGATATCTCATTTCAGATATTATATTTGCCAAAAAGTCTGTCTAATTTATTAAGGTTGCTATGGCGAGCGCTAAGCGTAATATAATATTTCGACTAGTGACAATATACGTAGTAAATAAATACGTCGACTTTTAGTATGTTTGCCAACAAATATTTTTTATACTTAAACCCAACGATGCGCGACCTGGTCGTCTATCTGGTCTGACTATTTACCATCGCATATGGACATATGCAACACCAGCCGCCAATGCAACACTGGCTTTGGACTTTTTTATAAAATTGTAGTAGCAAACAAGCATGCAGTCCACCTGATGGTAAGTGGTCGCTGCCGCCCATAGCCATCGGTAACCAACTCAATATAAAACAGTCAATCACAGCTGCGTTGCTACTCCTGAGGACTAAGATGGTCGCCTCATATAAAAGTGTCCCTGCAACCACATATTGAATAACTTTTTTCGGAGCCCAATGTCATAAGGCTCTGGGAACACCTCAAAAAAGTTTATTCTACATTTTTCACGTCTGTGGCAAATCAAAAGATTGATATTAAAATAAAGTCCATAAGAACACGCAAATTGGCATGGAAACAAATGGCTTGAATCGCTTAAATGGCAAATATTAGAATAGAAAGATTATCTTTTCGCATGTTAGATTATTTATTATTTATTATTATATCATATTACATTTTCTCGTCTGCAAAAGATAAGGATTGAATATAGATTCCCAGTGCCAATTATGGAATGTTGACTGCATTGTATACATTCCACATCACCGAAGCAAAAAATTGATATAGTATATGCGTGCGTAGCACACGTGGAACACTTACAATTAACGAGCAGAAAAAGCCATAATTTTTAATTGATATTGTATTCTATTGATGTGTGCGTAACGCGTCAAACAACCACATATAAGAGTTCAATTTAATTTGAACATTAAATTGAACTCTTATATGTTCGTATCGTATACATTATTCCTATACATTATCTGCGATGCTACCTCTAAACATATATTAATTGCGTAAAAACAATTTAATTACAACACACACACACAAACTTTGTGATATCTACCCCACTGACTGGCATTATCTGACTTTCATACGATCAAAAGATTAAAGTCCTTAAAAATAAGCGATACATTTGTGACGACATGGAGTAATTGATGAGGGTTGAGAGACACTGCCTTCAAGGGTAAACGTACTATTAATACTTATTTTGTAGTGAATGAAATGGAGCTATTTATTTTTTGTTTGTTCACATCTGTGCATATATAGATATGTTTAATAGGCAATCATGTGCCGACGTCAGCTATTTGCGCTAATAAAATAACCAAATGTTTGTTGAATGGACACGTATTTATGAAGGCATTAATTATTTATTAAGAATTTTATTTAATAGCATAATTACGTCAAGTGTGGTATTGGCCTTGAAAATAACTACTAATTTTGTCTAATAATATTGTGGAGGCCAGTTATTAGGGCGATGGAAATATTCGTGTATCGACTCTGGAGAAACCACGTGCGTAGCCTTTGTTCGTACCTAATGCTCTGATATAAGCAATTGGCTATGAATCTGGCCACTACGTTTGGTTTTACATATGTTTGCGAATCGTCATTTTCAAACATGAATTTCTTAAAAAACAAATAGGTACCGTTTAACGGATATATATTAACGGACGCCCACCTTGAAGACACACTTCGAATTAGCTGCTCTCCACATGTGTCTAGCTATAAAAAATTGGCTCAAGATCGTCGGTGTTATATTTTTCATTTTTTTTAATTAGTACCCATAATTCCACTTAAACAATTGGTTCAATAAATAATTTAAAAGCAATATAAATTTATCATTATCAAGTTTTTTTTGGACTTCAGTTAAACTTTTCAACAGTACCCTGACTCTACTCATAACTACTCGCCGACCCCTGGCCTAGACTAAAACATAAACGTGGCCTAAGCAGGCGAAGCCGCATGAATAACCTAGCCTGAAAATAAGTAAATGTTACGACAAAGTATACTTTAAGAACATTAATAGTGGATTGAATGTCATTCACCGTAGAGGTGACATTGAGTTGACAATATTTTTGTGTGCAGTAAATATGCAGAGAATAAAAGACTCATGGCTGTGTCAAGCCACTATATCCAAACAGTAGGTACGTAATATACAAGATTAATTTGGATACGCTTGTGTATTTTTGACGTGTAAAGCTTTGTGTCACTACAAAAGAAGGCAGTTCCGGTTCAAATTATTTTGTTAAGTGATTTTGAATGGAAGTGAATCCCTTCTTATTGCAATTACACCTTCCTGCCATCGACCACTTATAATAATCAGAATAAGACAATCAAGAAAGGTTGGTAGTACACTCCTTCGAGAGGAGTGTACTACCAACATCTTTCTCTTTTTATTCATCGCATGAAATATAGACTAAAACGTAAAAGTTAATAGCCTTATTAAAATTGTAAGATATTTATCTACCTTCACTATAATATAAAAATAAGATACTATAACATAAAAAAATATTATCTTTTATATTATTAGAACCCATATTTTCTATGATTCAATGTGATTTATAGTCCAAAAATAATTTAAGATTTAACATATAGCGTAAATATATGAACCACATCCGTCTGTTTGTTTTGGCAGTCGCTTTCAAACCATTCCGTTTAGCAATATGTCAGAGTTGGCTCATTTTCTATCTGTATTAATTACAGAGATGAAGAGCTTTCGAGATCAGATGGGAATAAACGGAAACATTATATCTTTGGAAATGAGAAATGGATTTACACATAACTTGTAAGCCATTTCGTAGATCGTGATTAATTATTTAAAAAGCTTTCTATATAGATTTGTTTCAGATACTCCTAAATAAATGTATCTACTTACTGATACTACGCAACTGCACAAAGTATGGCAAGTAACGAGGTTATTGTTGTAAGAGTAGAGAGTAAGGTCATAGAGTCTTGTGGTTTAAAAGAGGACTCCGGGATCTCCAAAGGAACGCAACCGGAATCCTCTAAGCGCGTTGCCCCATCGGGCTCTTCCCAGATGGGCGGCTGGGCCCACCGCCACATCTATTTCTCTCTAATCATAGAAGTTTCATCGTCAACCCATTATTGTCCTACTGCTGATCTTCTCTCAGTATGAGAGAGTTTTAGACCTTGCTGGCCTACTGCGCATTGGTAGACTTCACGCATCCCTGAGAACTGTTTTTAAAAACACACGGGTGTGTAGGTTTCCTCGCGATGTTTTTCTTCGCGATAAATCGGTGATTATTAATTTCTAATATGCGCATAATTTAGAAACAATTGTTGTAGCCTCGGACATGGACCTCATACCTCCCGATCAAGAGTTTCAATGATTATGCTATCACTGCACTATAGTAGTGTCATTTGTTCTCATATTCTAATTTGAACGGTATGATAAGGACATACCTATCTGAAGCGTATGCACATTCGTTTTTAGGGTAGGAATGCATTTGTGAACGGCCTCTGGAATCTTAATTTTATCTGGGGTTTCATCATGGGTTTTAAAGCAGCGAGAAGCGTCTTTATTTTATAGTAATGTAGTGATAAAACCTGTTGATGATGATGTACTGATATCTACAGTTACCGTCATCTATAATGAAAATTAAAGATGGTTGTACATATTATAATTTACAGTATATCTCATTTATGAAGAGAGTGCAGTGCATTTTAAGTCCATCATATTTGTTCCATCTGAAAAAGGGTTCAATTAAAAGAGTCAATTGTAATAAAATTTGCTTTAAAGCCAATTGAAATCGTTCTTGCTTACAAGCCCAAGAGTTTCCAACTTGTTAGCGGAATTAATAAAATTGTTTTAGTCGATAGAAAGATTTTAACGAAAAGCGTGCTGATTGCCAATTAAAATCCCTGTTATAGGAAGTTGATGCTCGGACCGGAATATACGAGAACCTATTTTCTTTATTTTTCTAAAGTCAATGGTTGATTCTAATAAAACGTTTATTGTTTTCCGAGTAAATACTTTTGTGATTTAGCTTCGTTTTATTAGACTTCTTCTGTACTGAAAGATATTTTATAGAAAAAAGGCTCTTTATATGTATAGTTATGTGTTCGATTGCACGTTTGTTTTTGCCACGGACTTGCAAGTTGTGGAATGAGCTTCCTCCTGAGGTATTCCTGGAGCGCTATGATATGGGGTTCTTCAAGAAAAGTGCGAAAAGAGCTCTCCTTCAAAGCCGGCGTTGCGAATGTCTACAGGCAACGGTGACTACTTTCCATCAGGTAGCCCGTCTGCCTTAACGTTAGGTTAAATTATAAATAAAAAAACAAAAAAAAAACAATAATTTAACCTTAATTTAAGCTCAAAATCAGGTTTAAAGATTAACCACACAGACAAACAATTGTGATAATATATATATTCAAAACTTTATATTTTGGTATCACACAGTAGTAAGTCATTATATACTTAAACAAAGGAAAAAAAGTATACAATTTTTAGAACTACATAGGTTAAAAGCTTTAAGAAAAGTGATTTTAAACATGTACCTAAAGATTTAATCTAATGTTAATTTTATGCAGACTTAAACGTAATACATATTTGCTATGAAATGCGGGATTATATTAATGAATATTTAGCAACAGATGATCCAGAACTAACATGGAATGATTTATTATTCAGTAAGCTGGAGAAGCTCCAAGATCGAAACTTCAGCTTTAAAATCACTGACACATATTCATATGTCTTACACAAATTTGTAAATGTCATCTCATCAACCCATTATTGGCCCACTGCTGGGCTCGGGTCTTCTCTCAGGATGAGAGTGTTAGGCCATAGTCCACCGCGCTGGCCTAGTGCGACTTGGTGGACTTCACACATCTCCGTAAACTTTTCTTTTTTTTTTTAAGAACTCTCGGGTGGAGGTTTCCTCACGATGTTTTCCTTCACCGAAAAGCAGTGATAATTAATTTCTAATACGCACATAAATCAGTGGTGCGTGCCTAGGTTTGAATCTCGGACCTCCCGATCGAGAGGGCAAGTTTTCAACCATTAGGCTATCACTGCTCTTTGTAAATGTAATAAATAGTAAATGCATTCAGTATCTCTGTTGTGGCATACAGCAGTTTTGTAAAATTTTAAAATGCATGTAGTTAGATATTAGTAAATTATCTTGTTAATATCGCAGTTGTTTAGGAGGTGCTTTTACCTTCTCACGAAATGTTGCGATGAACTCGGGTTAAATATAAAATTTTGAGTCGTTTGTCGAGTGTGATCTCGATTAGTTACGAAACACGCTTTCTAAACTCAAGCCCCCACAGTAGAATTAGCTCCTGTGTCGTGGGGACCAGGGACACACACAAGACGAATACACAAACACCCAGACCCAGACCCAGAACCAGAACACGAATCTAAACTCATCATTCAGATACAGTGGGTCGTCAAACGTCAAAGTTACAAAAACACGAAATGGGAATATTTTGCACCTAGTAACGACTCTAGAAGATATTTACCAATCTGGGCGAAACCACAGTGAGGTAAGGATGCTCACCAGCAAGTGAATGCAAATGGTAGTATTGCTTTTAAAATAAGTTTATATAGGAAAAATATATGCATTTTAAACACGTATTGACGAAGCGGACACAGTACTGATCTGAGTTGCAATGGATTTCGGGTTCGATCCCCGACTTGACAAATAACTGAATGATGAATTTATATTTCTATTCTGAGTCTAGGTGTTTGTATATTGTTTTTGTGGAAGTTTACGGTAACCACGATACAAGATGTCATCCTATTGAGTGTAATTGTCAGCTTTTTCAAACCAGTTCCAGTAGTATTCCTTAATTAGGGTTTTGAGAGTTATGTGTATCATAGACGCACATAAAGGCGTGTCCACATTAAGACATAAGTTCGTGTCAATATCTGAAATTTAACATCATATTTTAGATTTCTGATCATACGATCATACGATACGTTCTCGTATTCGAAACATAAGCATCAGACCCATTTGGTCACAACTCCATATGATAAATAATAATTTAAACTGATATGTTATATAAGTCACTAAATATTTATAATTTCGTTCTTGAACGTCGATTGAACAAATACTCATATTGCGTGCTTATCGCGGTAGCTTTTTTCCTTGAATATTACTATTTCGGGCCTGTAGAGCATTATTTATACGATACTGAAGGACATGTGATTACCATAAACAATTCATGTAGGAAAAACTGTTTGAAGACGTGTCAACAGTCATTTAGGTTACTACTGATTTTGTCCCCATGGCCTTGGAACAACAATAGAGCTAAAAGAGGGGCAAAATGCGAGTGACAAGAGTGGGTGCTCGAACCATCCAGCTACTAAACCCAGGGAGGATGACGGTATATGTGACCGTATAGGTATTGCCGTGAACACCATATGGTATGGTAGATTTATAAAAACCCATCTGGGTAGAGCTTTATAGAGCACTGTGCTCAGATAATCGTTCTTTGGAAATCCCAAAGTGAAATGAAATGAAGTGCCTTTATTTTGTATAGGCCTACGGAGGAGTTACAAATTTTCAGGTACGATATTTTCTTATATGGTAGTAGCCCTCATCGTAGTGCTGGGGACGGCAACTGAGAGGGTATTAATTATCATTGAAAAAAATAATGGTACCTACTATTTTGGGTAATCTAAAACAAAAAAAAAAAACGCACTCATGCGTACAATTAATTGGATTAAGACATTGGGTTCATTTTGTATACTATCCACAAAGAAGTTTAAATTGTAATGTTGTCAGTAGAACGACATAACGCAATCCGCTAAATTAAAAAGAAAACTCAAAATTCTCGAGCGAAACGCTCGAGCGCTCGTTTCGTACCAATTTTGTCTGCGAGATGCGATTAAGAGGAAAATTTTATAAAAACTGCGCGGTAAAAGCCTCGAAATGGCTGCGTGAGGGCGGTTAAGTGGGTCTCGGAACTGGGTCAAATGCGCCCAAACAGAACGAATGTTGATTGATAGCTTGGCTCCAATGGACGTGAATAGGCCTTTTTATCAAATGTGTAGAGGGTTGTAAGGTACACGGTAACTTGTAATCCCTACTAATATTATAAATGTGGACGTAAATTTGTTTGGTACGCTTTCACGCCAACAACTACTAGACCGATTATAATGAAACTTTGTACACATATTTTAGAGGTATTAGAAACATATAGGTACTTGTTATTAAAAATATATATTGTTAAAAATTGACAAAAAAAATAAAAATCTTGCCGGCAATCGCGAGCGAAGCCGCGAGTAAAAGCTAGTTAAGTAATACACATATGTCTTCTCCCTTATTTGTCATTTTTACATATGAATTACTTTATTTATTCGATGCGATTTAGGGAATTAATTGCATAATGTAAATTTATGACAATTTGGCGTTTTTGAATTGTTTGCAATTTTAACATAGCAAATTATATTACGTGGTCCAATATTGTTTTTTAAAAACAGAAATAAATAAAAACAATTACAAATCTGTAAAGAAAATACTCAAAAGGGTTGCGGCCCTTGAAACTAGGTCAAATGCCCCAAACAGAACGAATGTTGATTGATAACTTGGCTCCAATCGACATGAATGGGCCCTTTTATCAAATACTTATACGGACGGTGATTAAAAAGCCTGACGCATATAAAGGCTGTATGTTTTATTTTTATAATATTCATTGTAGGGACGACAATTTTGCGTAATTTAATACTTATTTGTTTTGATTTCATTTGTATTGTTTAAATACAAATAAAATTTACGTAAACATAACAAATGTTCAATAAATATTTTGCTTTTTTAATAAATATGTAAGATAGTTTTTTCAAAATCATTAATAACCTTTTTTTACGTAATTATACATTATAACGTATGTGTTATATGTATTACACACATAAAAATATATGTTACAAAAACGAAAAAAAATACTTATTATTATTAGTTTTCTTTCTTTCTTTCTTTCTTATTTCATGAACAAAGAAAATTAAGAAAATAATATCGAAAAGCATGGCAATGCTATAATGTTTACAAATTTATTTTATAAACATTAGTGGTTTTAAAATACATAGACATTAAACTCTTTATATTTATTAAATCATCGATCTTTAAACTTGGGTAATGTAAAAAAGAAATGAGTCTATTTTTTTCCATACATTGTGTATGAGAGTTTTTGTAGTTTACGTTATAAAGAAGATAAAACCAGAACGTGACTGTATAAAGCGTTATCTATAATAAAAATCTCTTGAAGCAAAATTGTGTAATAACACGGCTATTTCGGTTTTAAAGTTAATGAAAGCAAATAATTTTATCACTTTGTCGATATTACAGTCTTAACTAGCTGTCCCGACAAACGTTGTTTTGCCATATAAAAAATAAAAAAATGTTAAGGGTGGACAACCTTTAAGGGGTATGAAAAATAGATGTTGGCCGATTCTCAGACCTACTGAATAAGCATATAAAATTTGGTAAAAATCGGTCAAGCCGTTTCGGAGGAGTATGGCAACAAAAACTGTGACACGAGAATTTTATATATTAGATGAACTTTGAGTAAATTTTGATTTTCAATGTAAACGCGAAGTAATTATTACATAGGTATATTCTGATATGTAGTTGGTGCCAACTCATTACTGTCCCACTGCTGGGCACGGGTTTCTCTCAGAATGAGAGAGTTTTAGGCCATAGGCGGTGGACACCGCGCTGGCCATGTACGAATTGGTGGACTTCACACGCCTTTGAGAACGTTTTTTTAAAGAACTCTTGGGTGTGTAGGTTTCCTCAAGATGTTTTCCTTCGCCTAAAAGCAGTGATAACTAATTTCTAATAATATGATATGATTTATATTGAAGATATATATTTATATTGAAATTAATAATAAAATACACGATAAATAATTTGTAATAGGTAACCCACAAAATGTTCTAAAGTTTTATTATTATGAACGCAAAATCTGTAAATCGTTTTTGAATAAATAAAAATAAAATATATTTCATATTAGGTAGATTGACATGTAGATTTATGCCCATTGCTGTCAAAATTAATTTTAATACCTTTTATGCATTAAATTTTTTATAAGGTATGATAGAGTAACAAAAAGTTTATTTTACAAATTAATGTATATTACAGTTTCATTGAAATTAAATGTCTTTATTTTGTATAGGCCTACGGGGGCACTTACAAATTGTCAGTTAAATTTTTTTCTTAAACTACCACCGGATCGGAATACGACCTCAACTTGATTGAATTATTTCTGAATGTTATGCTAGGTACTGTGTAAAGAACGAGATATTTTGTTTAGATTTCATTGCAAACTAGTACGATTGTGGTCACTTTACACCGTTACTGTAATTTATTACAAAAATTACATAAGGTGCGATACAAGGTCATACAAATTTATTTGTAAATTAACACTGTTTTGTAGTGTCATAAGGCTGAGTTCACACGGCATTGTATTTATATTATTTGTTTGTTTAAAATCAATTGATCGTAATAGAATACGTCAAAGTATATACGATTTGTAAGATAAGTACGGTATTCGATCTGTATGTCCGGTGTTCATTATTGCAGTACAAACAGTGAATAGTAATATACATTATATCGCTGTACTAGATACATAACGCCACAGTTCAAAATTCATCAATTTTAAATTAAAGATCCAGTTTAAGAAAAAAAAGTAAAAAACCTAGAATTGAAACTTGGTACTCTAACTACACAGTATTTGCCCTTAAATACATGTTTATTATTTAATTACTTCATTAAAATATAATAATAAAAACATTAATTTTAATTTTAAGCGGTAATTTTTAAAGATGACCCAAGTCAAAACTAGACTTGGGTCGTCTTTAAAAATGACCGCTTTTGTATGTTATAATTAAATTCAAGCAAGCAAAACGTGCTGCCCAAAAACGGACAGAATAACGTGTGAACCAACCGTAAGGTTATCACGTTCTAAAACACTACCCATCCAATTGTCACGCACATAATTCACATAACCGCTCGTACAGGTATCGACAGTTTTGGCGATGGTAGTGACCGCGACTGTACCGCCTTGACATCGATACGTGGATCATTAACATCTCGTGACAACCTCCACCCATTGAGTTTTGGATGCGAGTGTACTTCATTGTTTTGTTAGTTTAGTTTTGTAATAGTAATAGTACGTCACGAAAATTTCAGATAAACTTATTAATTAATAATAGTAATAAATTTATCTCAAATTTTCGTGTACATATTATGTACAGCGATGTAAGGGTTTATATGCAATAGTTAATGTTGCGTTTTCTGTAAAATCTATAAATGAATTAAATTTAATGTCATAATTCTTTTTAAACGTAATAAATAAAACAGGAGTTCGGGTATTTTTTTTATCTGACTGAAGTAAGTGGTCACTGCCGCTCATGGACATCTGTAATCAACTTCTCACAGAACATGGGTTTCATCTGAAGCCAATCACAGATGCGTTGCTACTCCCGAAGACTATTATGGTCGCCTCATGTGAAAGTGTGCCGGCACCTACACCCTACCATCGAAACGAAAGAAATGCTTCATGCTAGAAATAGGTTTAGCGGAACAGTCACCATATTTTATATTTGTAGTTCACTTGATTCCCCATGTATCGGGTATAATGTTACAATAAAAATACTAGTACAAAAACGCCCACGCCCAGAAAAGAAATCGATTTTTTTTATTTTTTATTTTTTCTATTTCTTCCTGACATCGAACTCTGTACTGGCTTTTAATCACTTGTATGGTGTCGGTATTAAGAAAGACCGGGTAGATATCACCGCTACATTTGTCTTTAAATAGTTTAAAGTCTTTAAATGAGCATCCCTGATCGAGTTCATCTAGATCCTTTGTTGTAAATGGGGATAGTTGCATATATAATTTTATTGACAAGTATGACAAGTTATCATCAAGTGGACTGCATACTCCTTAATCTTCAAAAATATGGTACACGCTAATCAAACTATGGTTTTTCGGAAAGTCACTTCGTTTTTAAGGTGAAAATAAAACACGTTTTTCGTATAATAATGGATCATTTTCGTAAAGTTTGAGGAGCGAATCCCAGACGTTAACGCGATGACACAAGTCCGTGAGGACATGAGGAACCCATATATCGAGCTTCAAAGTTAAAGCCAGGCTTTCCAGGTGGTCATAAACAGTTGAATTCGATAAATTTAACCTCTTACCCATCTCACGTGTTGTTATTTGCCTGTTTACATAATGCCTTTATCGTATCTTTAGGACGACCCGCGTGGCGGAGCGGTTACCATACCGGTTTGACGCGCAATGCGTCCCGGGTTCGATTCCCGGCCGGACAGGTATCTGAATGATGAGTTTAGATTCATGATCTGGGTCTGGGTGTTTGTGTATTCGTCTTGTGTGTGTCCATGGTACCCACGATACAGGAGAAAATCCTACTGTGGGGCTATGAGTGTAGAAAACGTGTGTTATCATCTTCTTGCAACTTCGACATCAAGATTGCCGGATCGAAATTTTGCAAATCAGTTTGGCATTGGCGTAATATCAACACATCTTCTCCATACACATCGGTTAATTTCTTTCTGGCGTGAACAGCATTTCTACCTATTCTATTGTAAAAGAGGGAAATTTGACGAAAATGCTGCTTATCGCTTTCCATGTTTTAAAGATCATCTACAAAAAACTACTACGTAAAATCAATTGAGCTTTTTCACACACAAGCCTCGCTTTATCACCTATCAAAACATGTAATTATTATGTGAAGTTGGGATCAAAAAAATACAGTTAAATTCTCTTTGGGAAAAAACAAAATTGCTTTCCAAATAACCCAATATAATAGTGTTTTTGTGATCAATTTTCTCTAATCTCATTTGTATTCCTAATTTTTATATTATTTGATATTTCATCTTAAATTAAAGTTTGAGCATTCATTAAAAGTTTAAAACTTTCAACGTAATTATAACGAGAAGAGTATGCATGTTGTAATACCTACGAAGTTTTAATTGAGGTTTGAAACTAAAGGAATATGATTCATAAACTTACAAAAATGAGAGCTACATACAAGAATAGTATTAGAAAGTATCAAGTATGGCATTAGAAAGTATTTTTAGAATTACTAATTACTGTTTCATAAAAGTAGCTGGTTCAGTTTAAAGGGTATCGTAATTGAGTCTTGTTAAAGAAAAACTCACTGCAGTTCGACTAACGTAGCAGCCGCCTATCACACTTTATGACCGCAGTTGTGCTGCTATGTTATCGTATATTTATTTTATTTATTTATTCGTTTATTGCACCTTTATAAAAATAAAAGCAATAAAAGCAAGCCTGATGGCATTCTCTACCAGTCAACCCTGGGTGGTTGGAGAATATGCGGCAGGTGTTAATTTTAGACTAAACAGTAATCATATATAATATATATAATAATAAAAATTTATAAAAAATTACACAGAATTTACATAAATTTACAACTTTATATATACATACATACATAAAATACACATGATACATCTACATATATTTATATATATAAATGAATAAACTATATAAAAGGAAAGTATATAGTATAGGATATACATAGGGTAACAATAACCTATTAATGTTAGATTATTATCAGTTTATACTCACATCTGATTTGGGTTTGGGTGCAGATGTCCACGGATGGTACTAATTATTTAATATTAGGGGCCTTAATTTCGTTTTTACTATTATTTCTTCTCTCTTCATTTTCGTAAAGGAGCGAATCCCAGACGTTAACGCGATGACACAAGTCCGTGAGGACATGAGGAACCCATATATCGAGCTTCATAGTTAAACCCAGGCTTTCCAGGTGGTCATAAACAGTTGAATTCGATAAATTTAACCTCTTACCCATTTCACGTGTTGTTATTTGCCTGTTTACATCAACTAATGCCTTTATCGTGTCTTTATCAGCTGCAACCGGCCTTCCAGAATGTCGTGAAACTTCTACATTAAGATTGCCAGATCGAAATTTTGCAAACCAGTCTGGCACTGGCGTATTATCAACATATCTTTTCCACACACATAGGTTAAATTAGAAGTAAAAGAGAGAAATATGACGAAAATGCTGCTTATCGCTTTCCATGTTTAAAAGGGCATGTACCAAAAACTACTACGTGTAATCAATTGAACTTTTTAACACACAAGCCTCGCTTTATCACCTATCAAAACATATAATTATTATGTGAAGTTGGGATCAAAAAAATACAGTTAAATTCTCTTTGGGAAAAAACAAAATTGCTTTCCAAACAACCCAATATAATAGTTTTTTATGATTAATTTTCTCTAATCTCATTTGTATTCCTAATTTTTATATTATTTGATATTTCATCTTAAATTAAAGTTTGAGCATTCATTAAAAGTTTAAAACTTTCAACGTAATTATAACGAGAAGAGTATGCATGTAGTAATACCTACGAAGTTTTAATTGAGGTTTGAAACTAAAGGAATATGATTCATAAACTTACAAAAATGAGAGCTACATACAAGAATAGTATTAGAAAGTATTTCTAGAATTACTAATTACTGTTTCATAAAAGTAGCGGGTTCAGTTAAAACGGTGCCGCAACGGAGTCTTGTTAAAGAAAAACTCATTGCAGTTCGACTAACGCAGCAGCCGCCTATCACACTTTATGACCGCAGTTGTGCTGTTTTGATATATAGGATATAGATAAGGCGATAGGCTATTAATGACAGGTTATTTTCTGTTGAAACTCACATTTGATTGGAGATTAGGTGCAGATGTCCATGGATGGTACTGATTATTTAATATTAGGTACCTTAATTTCGTTTTTACTACTGTTTCTTCGCTATATAAGACTATAAAATAATTTAGATTTTTTTATCATAAATATACACGGTAAATTCTTTACTGATTTAAAAATTGTGAGACAATAATTTATATAACAATTTTTAATCCACGACACATTAAGTTAACTCCATTGCGAATGGGCATATGGTCAAAAAGGCGAAAGTCTGTTTCAGACAGAATTTTAAAAACGAAACATTAAATAACTCTTTAAATACTAAATTAGATAGAAACATATTGATATGATACAGAAAAATGGCTAAGAAATTAATTAGATTTCCGAACAATTTGGATAAGTCAGTAATGTTAAATCGTACGTGAACTAATTTATTGGAATAATAAAGATAGCAGTTAATTGAAAGTTGAAGGCCAAGTGAGGCATTAGTTAATGCAGTGGAAGACCGTGCCAAGTAAAGTGTGCTCAAAATTCAGCCTGCCAAGTGGCTGTTTTATTGAAATTCTATTCACTAATCTCGTCATGGTTAGTATTTTAGGTCAATGTTCCGATTTTGATCTTTTATATTTGTAATACTTATAAACATTTTTTAAAATTGCTTTTTACTTCGTTTTTTACCGTGAAATAAACATACTTGTTCTCTTTATTAGTATAGTCTTCTGTCTGTCTATTTTTTGATATCTTGTAATGCAAATGCATTAACAAAATACATATATTTTTTTTTTGTATAATATAGTATAATTACATTTCTTCTTGAAACTTGTAGTAGCCCGGAATTTACTTTGCCACATTACTTAAAAGTGGAGGAATCGGAGAGAGAAATATGATTTTATTAAAAAAATATATAGCTTTACTTAACAAAAATAAACTTTTATACAGAAATAGAATGTTTATAAGGACAATGACTTCAACTTTATGGGTAATTAAAACATGACGTAAATATCCTTGTATATACTGCATAGTAATAATGGAAACGAATCGTGATTTCAGTGGTTAGTTAGTTCTATATACTACGGTCAAATAGGTTTTTTGTGTCGTAGAATAAATTATTTGTATAAACGTATAATTTCTTTATAGGAAATTTTTGAACTATGTACAGAGAAGTACATAGTTTATTTCTAAAAAAGTCCCTACGAACCTACGAACTACGTCCCTACGAATAGTCTCTAAAGTCACTACATATTCAGTTATTGTATCAAACTTTCAAAATTGTTAGAAAAACTGAGGCCTATTGATACATCTTTCTTTATCTAAACGTGAACTATCGTCAGATGTTCGTGTCCAAAAAATAGATATCTATTGAAAATCCCCGTTTTTCAAACAAAATTAAATTGAAGAAATCAATTTGGAAAAATCTAATTTATACCAGATTTTTAGGCCATAGAAACAAAATCGGTAACTATTTATATATACTAGGAAATAACTCAACATTCAAAACCACTCTACGATAATAGCTACAGTGTACCATGGAGTTCTATCGTTGTCCATAATTAAAACATAAAACAATAATAATGTAGCCTTATATTTACTAAACACACATTGGGGGTTTTCAGCTGTTAATTTAAACAAGTGATTAGCATACGAAGGTGCGTCACGCAAGCCATTAAATCGTTTTGCGGGACGATGTGTGAATTTAAAAACATGGAAATAAAAGTGAATAAAATCGCATTTTTTATTTAATGGTACTCACAGGGTGGTAGGTTCACGAGATTTTTACTCACTGGAGTATATAACTCACTGGAGGATCATAAAAGCACTTTTGTAGGTGGTACGACGTAGTGGTGTGGTAGGTACAAAGTAGGTGTGTGACGTAGTAAGGCACTTTTAGAATATCAATATTTGCTAGTTATTATTGTTTTTGGTTATGCTAATATTACCCTATCGTGTTAGACAGTTCTATTAAAATTGTTCAGTATTATCTTAAAATGTAAGTGTTAGAATAGGAATAAAAACTATACCTATATTTTCTTTAAAGTAAACCGTATGTGTTATATGTACGACTATAATACGTTTACTTTGAGGTAATATACATAAGTATATTCTCGTTATAAACATTAAAATCAATTTAAAAATCTTATGGAGAAAACTGATGATCACTCTAATACATGCCAAGTTCAATAAATCTTCTAGCCAACGATATTTTAGTGCGTTTTATAATCAATGGACAACTTTTGTTTCCAAAGTATTAGACTGTAAACATGTTAGAAACAGCATCTTTAAAAGTACACTGTGTTTTACTCATAAGCATTATATTTTTAACAGATTTGAGCTTGTATTCCATACTTAAGTTCAGAATATTACAATCCTATTTCGAAACACGCCAAAACCTATGATTTTGCATTTTTACCAACGAAATAATAAAACTTCGTATCACTTTTATAACGGGTTATTTATGCGATAAGAATACACGTTTTGCAAGTTAGACGGCGGTCGAATTTATTCACCTAACGAAAATAAAGTCAATGCTTTCATCATACTTTCCTTAGAAAATCGTTTGAGAATTGAACGATGAATACGTCGTGCTCGATAGGAATCCAATTACTGCTAAGTGCACGACGTATAAAAGATTTTATATACCTAACAATAACGAACAATACATTCCTTCATTGTTTCTTGAATAAACATACTTTTTATTTTCCCGTAATTACCAACTTTATTTGTTTGCGTATCAATCTTTGGAAACGTTTTGCGCGTTAAATTTACTAACCAATGCACAATAGATTTTGTACACATAACTTAATTAATAAACAATTAAGTTAGGTGTACAAAAGGTCAGTAATACACAATTTCATTATTGTTTCACATTCTTATGTGTAACTTTCAAGAAAGAAGTTGTAAGTCAAGTTTTAAAGCCTATGTAGACAGATATATGTTACACCATAGATTTTATATAACTGAAGAAATTTTAGACGACTACTTAATAAATACATATATTTAGGTTTGAAACCTTTTCGAAAGTCTCGCAATTTTACACTACATGTTAGGTTTTGGTATGGAACACACAGTTGCATTTATACGATAAGAAACCAATAACCTTTGCTAACATTTTACGACGAACGATAGATTTTATTGTTACCTACCTATTTATAGCTCAAATGCCAAAAAATCGAAGTAAAATTTTATTTTTACCTTAAGGAATTAAGATAGTAATGATATACACAGATTCTCCAAACGAGATTAGGTAAGTAGAATGAAATAGATAACGTTTTAAGTTATGCAGAACATGTAGATATAATGAACCTATATCGTATAATACAAACCGTGATATAATGATTCCAGGTCCCAATAACATGTAAAATTTATTTGCAGTGATGTTAGATTTATAGAGGTAGATATTAGTTTACTAATTATTTTGTATTTATTTTAGAACGCATTTCGTCAACATATTTTGCAGCAATAACTATGCAAATGATGATACCAAAAAGATATGTTAATGTAGTTGAATTTGATATTCTTGTTGTTTACTCAAATTTTTAAAATTTAAGTGGTTTCTACGTGCTCTACATATGTGCAAATGACGAAAACCAACGCTTGATATTTGCATTTCGCTTTGCTATAGAATCTGAAAGTTCACCATTCAGTCGTTTATTTATTTGTAAATATATCGGTACATAATTACATACGTATGTCTGAATGAAGCGCAATCTGAACTCATGCCAGATCGCGTACCGCGATCGTAATATTTAGAATGTTACCATCTGTAGGTCATGATCACACTATCAACGCACATCTGGTCACTGCGACCTTTATTATATTAATTTCATTTTGCGCCACCAACTACGGTCATTTTAAAATTAGACGACAAAACAAACTTCACAATAATTACGAATAGCCAGTAAAATGGATACGAAACAAACACATTTGCATAACAGTAAGAGAACCGACGTTACAACTGATCCGCGACCTTGAAAGTATAAGAGCGTTATCGCATTACTTATTCTAAGCGCACACCGAAGATCGTGAAACCATGAAAGCGATTCGTTTTCCTCATCGAAAGACTCGTGATAATGCTTAGATAAATATTATTGTGATACGAGATTTACACTTCAGCACATAAGCACAGAACGTAAACCTTAACGCAAACAATCGCGGCCTTGAACGCTAAACAGATCGTTCGAAAATACGCGACGCGTGGAAATAGCCGCGATGAAAATACGAGCACGTGATGTTACGTACCTCGCGTACAGTCGTGCGGAGAAAATCGATGATGCTTGCCACTCGGCGTCCGGCGGCCGACTGAGCCACTGTGTCAGCGGAACGCGCCCCACCCGAGCCTCCGCCCGCCTGACTATCACAGTTAGTTAAAAAATATAATTTCACGGTTGCACTTAGAAAAATATGAGTGATCACTTTTAGTAAATTTCAGGCGGTTGATTGAGGTTTTGTATGTAGGATCGCGTATTGTTTCCGCGGCGGCGCGACGCGTGGTTACCGGTCGGAGTGGGGCGGTGGACTGATCTGAGCGAACAGCCAGCGGGCCGTCGAGCGCCCCTGCCCCCTCCGTGACGTCGGTACAGCCCGCGATGGTGGAAATTAGCAGCTTCCCGAGCGAGGGTCGTCGTATGTAGGTCACGGGGACTGAGCCTGCACTTGCCCACTCTACCGCGATACTTGACAAGTTTAAGGACGTTACAGCCAGATTAGGCGCATAGATTTACAATTCACTCACATTTAGCTACGGTGTAGCGTTTGTTACGTAGACGTTTCGAATGCGCTACGGAATTAATAGCTACGAAGCGGAATAGTTCCCGTAATCGCAATTTACAATGTTGCTCTATCTTGTTACGGTTCCGACGTAAGTTATTTAATCTCTTAAGCTTTTGATGTGAGGTATTTGTTGTATACATTTTTATAGTACAGTCAATATGTAGAAGACAAGGAAAACGTCAAATAAACGCGTTCAAAGTAGGTTAACTTTAAAAGGTTTTTTTAAGAACGGATGAGAAACAGTTTATTGAAATTAACAAGACAACTTTAATTTACTGGCTAAATGTTTGTCCTAATAAATTAATGTTAGGCAAAGGTAACTTTTTATATTTATATAAATTTAATATGATTTCCGTGTGTCCTTGTGCGTACTGTAGCATTTGTTTTTTTTTAAATGACGTTATGTTCATGGTCACATACGTTATGCTCATATAAATGTGAAGACTAATTGTGAAATCAAAATTGATGAAAACAGATTCTCACATCTATTCATAACGTTTTATTTTACAATAGGTATCTCAGCTGTGAAAAACTTTCTTGGCAACGAGGGCATAAAACCCTTTGTGTAAAGTAAAATTTTGTAACACCCTGATTTCGTATAGAAAGGGATTTAGATTGGCGCGGCAATAAAATCCGGGTCGCAAATATTATACTTTTGGGTTTTACGGCTCGCGATTTAGATAGGAGCGAGAATAAAGTTTATTAAAATATTTTTTATCACACGCAAAATGCTTGTCATAATTTCTTTTTTGATGACTTTTGCAACTGTCATACTTATACATTTTGGTTTTATAAGCCATGTGTCTTACTCTTTTATATTACTATTGCTATAATTGGGTTAGTATCAGTAATCTTCTAATCTTAGTTCTGTTATTTTATTGTCAAAGGTGGGTACGTAACACTGTAATATTTTTTTCTCAGATCAATTATGTCATAATCATTTGTGGAATTAAGATTAAAAGAGTCTCCTGGAGATGCGGGATAAAGGGTTGAAGCTCGAACCATTCACTGAGGAGAACCCGAGGAAGACGGCGGTAGTTATGGTCGCATACTGTCTTAAAGACCCGACAGTACGGTTGGCCAGTCGCTCACCTGCTTAGAGCCTGATAAGGCAATGCGCTCAGAGGACTCCAGTTGCATTCCTTCGGATATCTCCTCGTGTAAAAATCCCGGCTGCTCCAGCGGCTTCGACGAGGACACCTTCAAAAGGTACCCTTTGAAGGTTTCCTCCTCGAGAACAAAAACGACATTAACAAGGCAGGATTACTGCATGGCAAAGGAGATTCCCCTTTGGCTTGCATTTGTAAACACCACCTTACTAAATAATAACTTGCGTTATGTCGTTATGTCCAACGTTGCGTTGTGGTGTGTGAAATGACGTCGTTAGCGTTAGAGCAGAAAGTTCGTGGCGAGGCGCTAATGAAATTGCAGCTGCCGGACCACTATCTCTCAGATTGAATTTCCATCGTTATGTACTACTTAATGATCGACAAATATTACAAATTGCATTTAGCTGATGTCAATTTAGGTTGTTTAAATTTAATTTTAGTAAACGAATTTTTTTTGCATCGAAATCAGATATTAAGGATGTGTTCAGTTGTGTTTTTTTTTAAGTTTCCAATCGTTTGAATTAAAACAGCTCGTTCAAGTATCTCTACTAAACAGTAGCGGTTATTAATTAAAACAGCGAAATTCTACCATGATTTTCTGTAACGTATGTTTGTCTTCGCCTGCACCGTATGAACAATAAATTATAATTTATATATTAATATTTTATCTGACTGAAGTAGCAGAGTAGCATGCAGTCCACCTGATGGTAAGTGGCCACTGCCGCTCATGGACATCTGTAATCAATAATTCATACAGAACATGGGTTCCATCTGAAGTCAATCACATATGCGTTGCTACTCCCGAGGACTATGATGGTCGCCTCATGTGAAAGTGGGCAACCACACCCTTCCATCAAAACGCAAGAAATGCTTCACGCTAGAAATAGATGTGGCGGTGGTACTTCCCCGGTCGAACTACACTGGTTCTACCACCTTGATTAATTCCTTTGATTTTGACATTTGATTCCACATTGTTATAGTTTGTGCTGTAACGTGTGCCAAAGAGATGAACATACATGCGTAGATAACGTATATGCTTGAAAAATATTAATTTATATTAACCTTCGCAGTCAGTAAATACAAATAAAACTTTTCCATTCACTACAATAACGTACTTATACATACATAATGGCGCACTCTATGGCCTCCACGTTCCTACACTTATTAAAACTGAATTACATCGTAATGGTATGGGGTGCAAAGTACGGTAGGAAACAACCCCATTTTCCCCGTAGGATAGAGGTAGAAACGCGTGTGATCTGATAATGGAATTTTTAATAACACAAGTAGAAACAATGTGTTTTTAGGTTTAATTATTTAACAAATGAAAATATTTGATGGTAGCATATGACATTTGACGGTGGTAGAACTCATTGTGGCTGTATTCCGAAAGCACCAACGCCACACAATTTCTGCCTAACATCACCAGTGTTATGCGCTGCTGTATTCTGGTCTGAAGGGCGTGGTAAGGTAATCATATTTCACCGAGGTTTTTCAACTTAGTCCTAAGGGGCAGCAATCTGTGGCTAACCTCAGGAAAGTCCACCTTACCTGGGGTAGAGTCCAGATGTCCACGGGCCGCAGTGGTTACTAACTATTAGATGGGCTGCATGTTCGTTTGCTAATTCTATATTACAAACTCAAAATTCTTTTACGCAACGAGTGACTAAAACTTTATCTTCACTACATAGTATAAAACAAAGCCGCTTCTCGCTGTCTGTCCCTATGTATGCTTAGATCTTTAAAACTACGCTACGGATTTTAATGCAGGTTTTTAATAGATGGAGTGATTGATGGTTTTTATGTATAATACATGTATAATATAATGGAAAAACACTGATAATTTTAGATTTTTTGACTTTAAGGCGGAAGGAAGTTTGCCGGGTCTACTACTTAATTGATAAATACGAGAAGATTTTAAGTAGTTTTTCTTTAGCAAAATTTTTAAGATAACGCCATAACAGATCACAGATTTTGTAAAATAGGTTCCCGCTGTGAGCGGGAAGTTTTAGGTCACTGTCACACAGGTCATATAGCCAAGTGCAGGTTAGTGGACTTAACACACTTGAAAACACAATAGCGAACTCTCTAGCTTGAAGGGTCTGATGTTTCCTTCACCAGTAGCAAAATGAGCGCGGTTCAAAAACTATGAAGAGATGATTTGATGATTGTGATAATGCAAATGGTAATACATTTTATGGAGTATATAAGTCTTATCTGAAATTGGAGGCACGTTGCATGGAACTAAGGGATTTTAATGTAATATTTCGTAAAGTACATTTATCTGAACATAACCTTTGTACTAGAAGATAGGAGTGTTACATTGCTGATATAAGATAAAAATAGATTTGTCATTGTAGCCGCTCTAAGCAACTGTTAAGGCATAGATCTTTATAATCCCTTTATTATCTCATTACTATTATAAATTCGAAAGTTTGCGAGTATATGTGTGCTACTAGTCGGTAGTTATACTACCAGTCAAATTTCGCTAATGTTTATGACCTCTCTCGTCAACCCCTTATTGTCCCACTGTCGGGCACGGGTCTTCTCTCAGAATGAGAGCGTTTTCAGGCCATAATCCACCGCGCTGGCTAAGTGCGAATTGATCACACACCTCCGAGAACTTTTTTTTAAAGAACTCTCCTGTGTGTAGGTTTCCTCGCGATGTTTTTCTTCATCGAAAAGCAGTGATAATTAATTTCTAATACGCACATAAATCAGTGGTGCGTACCTGGGATTGAACCTCGGACCTCTCGATTGAGAGGGCAAGTTTCAACCAATAGGCTATCATTGCTCTTTTATGACCTAACACACACACACACACACACACACACACTATTCCATAATAGTCAATATCGAGGTAGACGTAACCTCGTATGAAATATTAATTAATTACTCTATTACAGATAAGAAAAGTGAGAATTATAATAATATATTTTCTAAGTAACCGAATACGGGTAAATCATCTATCGAGTAATTACACGATCATTATGATACCAATATTTCTATGGTTAATGAACAGGTAAGTTATATATTACTTTGTGACCTTCTAATATTGGTTAGTGGATAAATGGAACGCTCCACATTCATTATGTCGAAGTCATGACAGCTTCAAAGGTATTTAGGTTTAGTGGGTCAGGCATACTTTGTTCAAATTTTGTGTTATGTCATCAGATAACCTAGATTATGTCACTAATCAATCAAAGGATATTGCTATTGGACTGAAGCGATCGCCACGCCTCTTACAACAACTTTATTATATTATCTCGTGATCGTAAGGTGCGTATATTAATAATATAAACGTAATAGCAGACATAACGTTTATATTATTAAAATACGCACGTAATTAAGGTTTTATTGGTCTCATTATAAGTGGTGGTACCCGCTAATGGACGTCTGTAATTTACGTAAAAAACTGTCTTAATTAAGCCCGGATCTAGATGTGTTGCTACCCTTAAGAACTCTTAATATGGCTTGAAAGGCACTTGTACTTAACACTGTTGTAATTGATGTTGTGTTTGATTACTTTTTAAGGGTAGGGTACAACCCATTATTGTCTCACTGCTGGGCACGAGTCTTCTCTCAGAATAAGAGAGTTTCAGGCCATAGCCCACCGCGCTGGTCAAGTGCAAATTGGTGGAATATTTAAGCTAGCTCAATCACATTTAAAAACATATTAGCTATATTATCTATAACTTATGTTTATCACGGTAATGAGTATTTTATATATTAATCCAGAACATAAAATATGGTCATATTTCAGCGAAATCCGACCAGTATTTTTTTCAGCGAAAGAGTACCAAACAGTGGCTAACGCGGACCTCTGTAGACGTGGCAAACTCCTTTCAGCGAGGTCCCTTTGCATGATTTCATTGGATGATGAAAATACCTCCGCCCCCTCCTCCAAAGAGGCCTCGAGGGCCCCTTTAAGTGTGAGGCCGTGGGTGATGGTCCACTGCGCCCACGCCTAGCTACGCCACTGGTACCAAACACACATACATCATCAGCTTTCGCGTTTATATTATTAAAAATATTATATATAAGTAAAATATACAAACATAAATCAATAGATTTTAGCAGAGGAAAGAGCTTATTGCATATTCATAGGGTGAAAACACACGTTAACGAACCAACGCGTGCTTTGATTTAAATATGGGGCACGAGAAACATTCAAATCGAAGTTTTTCCTGGAAAATGAGAAATGTACGAGTAAATAAATTTATTTTTGTAAGCTTTACTTTACACTAAGAGGGTTAAATATAATATTTTATACGGATAAAGTTTCAATAGAGCATGCTGGTCCATCTGATGGTAAGTAGTCACTACCGCAAATGAACATTTGCAACAAACGTCATAGTTCTCGGGAGTAGCAAGGCATCTGTGATTGACTTCAGATAAATCCCATGTTCTGTGTGAAGTTTATTACAGATGTCCATGGGCGGTAGTGACCACTGAGCATCAGGTGGACGGCATGCTCGTTTGATTAAGTATCAAGTCAGATAAAAAATAAACAAAAAAAAAACTACATATGAAATAGAATTTCAATCTGAAATCTATCATAGATGCGTAGTTATTCCCGAGGGTTATGAAAATTGCTATTAAAGTGAACCAGCATCACACCATTTCAGTGAAAGTAAGAATAGCTTCACATTAGAAATAGGTGGACGGTGGTACATCGCTGGTTGAACTACGCTGGTTCTACAGTCTATGTTGAAGGTGGACTAAGACTTAACTCAATAATATTAAAAAAAATAGATACATCTTTCCGTAACAGTACTCCTTCTTTCACCTTTTCAAAATAAATATTAAAAGCAAAAGCTTTATACATTTTACATTGTGATTTTGTTACTATAAATTTATATTTATTAATTGTCATACTAAAATAATGCCTGTAAACAATATCGTTAACACTAATAATAGGTATCTATTCTAAGCAGTGTATTGAAATTAATTTTAATGATGCGCTCTAAACATTATCTGTTAACTGATATTATTTTATATAATTTTAAATAGCATAAAGTTTTCAACACTTATACAAATATATAGGATTATTGCATGTACACGCATGCAGGATTTGTATTACGGTAATCATACATCTCTCAACTCTTTCATTCTGAGAGAAGACCCGTGCCCAGCAGTGGGACAATAATGGGTTGACGACGATGACGACGAATCATACATACAAACTATACATAATAAACGCTATACACACAAAGACAAATACACAAACACCCAGACTCAGAAGAAGAATCTAAACACATCATTCAGATACCTCGGCCGGGAATCGAACCCGGTACCCACTGCGCGTCAGCCCGATATTGTAACCGCTCGGCCACGCGGGTCATCAAATACATAATATTTATACTTACCAGGTTTATACAATACGTAGTACACCAGGTGGCAGAACCAAAGTAATCCTACCGGGGACGCCTCACTTATTTCTACCATTATCCTTGCGTTTCGGGACAAGGTGGAAACCAAACATTTCCCCCGAAATATCACTTTTATATGAGGTGATCATCTTAGTCCTCGGCAGTAGCTGCGCATCTGTAATTGACTTTAGATAAAACCCGAGATCTATATGAAGTTGCTTTCAGATGTCCATAGTTGACAGTGACCGGTGACCATCAGGTGGACTGCATGCTCGTCTGCTACTTCAATCGCGCAAATAAAATCTTTATAACTATTTTATACTAGTTGAACTCCGCAGCTTCGCCCGCGTTAAATTAAATCGATGTATCGGCTGTCCCGTGGGAAAAAGATATTTTCCCACAGTAAAAAGTAGCCAATATGTTAATCCAGAGTGCCAGCCAACTTCCTACCAAATTTTATGAAAATCGCTTCAGCCGTTTACACGTGAAGAAGTAACAAACATACACGCTCACAAACTTTCGGCTTTATAATACTAAGTATGACATGATTAGTATGATTATGTGAGATAAATTTGTATTTAATCTTTTTTACACAAATGTTGTAAATAATTTCATACTTAGTATACAGATTACAGACATAATATTGAATTATTCCGAATATATTTCACTTGAAAATAAATAGTAACTGAGATTAAGTACTAAAGTCTTTGAAAGATTATACACGTGGCTAACAATCGCCGAGATCATAAAATAAATTAATTTTAATTTAACAAAGTCAAAAGTTTAATGTAACGTACTTATAGTGAGAAGTTTTAAATTACATACTTGTTTTTTAAGGTTCCGTATCCAAAGAGTAAAACCTTTCTTAAGTCCTAAGGGTCTTAAGGGTATTTTTTTTAAATAAAAAGAGGCTTAATTAACTAAGCTGCATTTAAAAGCAATAGCGGGTTGAGAAAGTCATCTGTCATTTTTTACGTTATGTGTTTTCATAGTAAGACATTGAATGTTTTATTTCATTTATTTTGTATGTGTTTGTGGATTTTCCAAGGAAGCAAGGAAGTGTATGTAATTGGTTTTTAGTTGATTTTATGTATGTTCTATGCATTATTTGAAAAAAATATTAGCATTGCGTAATCCTTCTCTACATCAACTTTAACTTATGTTAAAAGCGAATCACAAGTTTTTGCTTCACGAATTAATTCTTTAAAGATAACGGTATGGAACCCTTCGTACGCGAGTCCAACTCGCACTTGCCCGGCATATTGAAAAACACAAACACTTTCTACACTCATAGCCCCACAGTAGGATATTCTCCTGTGTCGTGGATGCCATGGACACACACAAGACGAATACACAAACACCCAGACCCAGAACACGAATCTAAACTCATCATTCAGATACCTGTCTGGCCGGGAATCGAACCCGGGACCCACTGCGTGTCAGACCGTTATGATAACCGCTGCGCCACGCGGGTCGTCAAAGTATTGCGTAGGTATGTCTCGACCCAGCTAATGTCGTTAAGTTCTCAACTAATCCCGACATACATTTTTCATTTGCAAAATTCGTCACATGTTGTTAAAAGTTCGGTCATAAGTAATTTAAGGTGCACACATTTTACTACTCGTGAACGACCCCGTAAATTTAATGATAATTATTTTATATCTATGAATGTACAATGTCAGTTTATTCTTGATAACTGCAAAGGTTACCCTGATAGTCCCTTATTAACCTTTACATTTATATTTACATAATAAACATACTACGCATTTAATGAAGGATTTGGTAAATTTACTTAGACATACGTTTCAACGAATTATTTATAACTTTAGCATGTGAGGAATAATTAAGGTTAAATTTGGAATTGATTTTACAATAATATATCATTTAACCAGCATATTTTAGCTTTACATTGTCATTGTAGTCAAATTTTAGTCTAATTTGGAGCTAAAGTCTAACTAGTCATATCATTTACTCAACGCTTTAACATTTACGGAACACATAATACCCATAGTTTAAGATAAAACTTGTTTTCTAACTACATAACCAACAGCTGAAACTGTAGCTACGAATATATGTAAAAGTGTAATTACTTCATTTATGTCCCTATCTTCCTTTCTCACAAAAACCGCTGAAATTCTCCTTTATTTTCTCAAAATATGTCAAAAGCATGTCAATCGACGAGTAAGTAGTCTTATTACGTACCGTACCCCCTTAAAACCCCCTTTTCAGCCCATAGGGGGCATTTTTACGATGAAGGCTTTAAGGCCTCAGAGGCCAAAGCCAACCTCTGGTGGTGTTTAGTGGGTAGGCACGTAGGTTCTTTCGTGAGTCCCACATAACCAATGCGGACGGCCGTATTGGTATGCATGAGCATTCACCACCACCCTCCCCGCATGGAGGGTAGCCCTTTCCCCTTTGTCTGGGCGCAAAAAAAAAAAAACGTACCGTACCTTACTAACGTAAGTGTTTTTCAGGTTAAAAGTCTAGCCATCTAACCATAAGAACGATATTTGGTACAACAAATGCCATACAAAGTTCATATAAAAGTACTTCAAAAGAATAACAATCCTCTCCATACTTAAATATTAGCACGTTCCATATAGTGAGCACGTTTCCTAAGGGATCTGGTTATCACCAACAAAGTTGTCGTGAGTTTCATTTAGAAGTTTAGCTACGGGCGGTGCGGGTTCAATCTCCGTTTTGTGATTTTTGTTGCGCTGTATTGAGTGCTATCTTCTGAATTATTGTGATGTCTGAGAGCTCTTTGCTAAGTACATATTGTATGCACTTGTTGGACCACCGACTACAATACTAGAAAACGGAATGCAAGGAAAAAATATATTTGTAAACAATTAAATATCTCTCTGAAGCCTTTAGTATATATTTGATTTGTATTTGACCGATTTTTGGAAACATTGAGATATAAAAGGTACCTATGTACTACACATGATGGTAAATCCATTATCATAGCTAAGACTGTTGATATTAGTGCTTTAATACTAGAAATTGTACTACCACCTTTCAAAAATAATTTGTCCGCTTTGAATACAGCTTATAAAGGGCTTTAATTGATCTAATTTGTTTCCATATGTGAAAGAACTCTACTTGTCTCTAATGCGTTAGTACCTACTACCACCACACCTACATGTGTTATGATGTAAATTGAAAATGTAATAATATTAATTTAATAAGTACGGAATATATAAAGCTTTGTTTAGTTTCCATTCCAGGTATCGAATAGCTATTATTCTATTTTAATTACTAAAACTTCTACTAACTTAATTATTACTGCTAATTATTTGCTAACACTAAAAGTTTGCAGTCGGGTATTTTGTATTTTACCGACCTACACATATTCATTTAATAATTTATATAACTACTTTTTGGAGTTATTTCACGCCCATAATACGACTAATACTTGGAGTGTGGTCATTTTGCCTATTTTTAAATTTATAGTGATGTGTCTAATGATATGGACTAAAACTTTAAGTTTATTTATTTCACTATATAATCCGTTTACCACTCAGTTGTGTAAGTCATGATGCATATCTTGCCTTACACATTATGAGCATTCATAATTCTATATTTTATGTATATATTATAAGTACGGGTTTATAGTCTAGTGTAGATAAGAATAATCAAATCCTCCTCGGTCGAACTACACTTGTATTACCAGGTTGTAGATCTAATAATTTTCGACCGGTAAGGTAACACTGCCAAACATATTTTACATTCTCATTTAAGTCCTCAAGAGTCTGTGATTGACTTCAAATAGAATCCATATCCCATTTGAATCCATATCCATCCTAACTAGAATAGAACTAACCACTTACCATCAGATAGACTGCATGCTCATTTGTTACTTTAATCGAATAATATATATATATATAGCGGTATTTTTGTGATTATGATTTTGAATTATTTAACTAAACTTATTTGCTTACAACTTATGGTAGCATCCATCTGAAACACGTGTAGATTAATTTTGGAAATTTGCGTGGGACTATACAGCCCTTTCTAAAGAGTAACATAATATCACCTGAGGTACTTTTATCCAGAGGCAAGACTATTTTAGCGAATAGATTACGTAAGTATTTATATGTACATATATAGATAGAGCCCCGATCGGGAACTTTTTTTTTATCCGAATGAAGTAGCAAACGAGCACGCAGTCAACCTGATGGTAAGTGGTCACTACTGCTCATGAACTTCGGTGAGCAAACTCATACAGAACATGGGTTCCATCTGAAGTCAATCACAGGTGCTTTGCTACTCCCGAGGACTATAATGGTTGCCTCATGTGAAAGTGTGCCGGCAACCACACCCTTCTATCGAAACGCAAGAAAAGGTGAAAGAGGTAGGAATAGGTACTTCCCCGGACGAACTACACTGGTTCTACTACCAAATTATAAGAAATATTATGTTATACTAGGTTATTTCCGTGTCTTCGTGCACGTCTACCACGACTATGAGTATCATATGTGGTAATCTAGTCTATAAACTATCTGTGTGCCAAAGGACACGGTCAATTTTTATATGGACATATGCGAAGTTATCGATCTTGTATTACGTGACCACAACAATTAGGCGCATGAAACAAAATGTACTTTTTAGCCAACTCTTTTCGGCTAAATCCGACCAGTACTTTTGGCTGAAAGACAAGCAAATACACATGCAAACTCACAAACTTTTAGAGTATTTTAGAAACATTTTGATGATTAATAAAATCCTCTAATAGAAAACAACGCAGACATTCTTTTTTATTTTGTCTAATTGTAATGCCAATCTCGACAAGTACTTACTGAAATTATTTTAATAGAATTAAGCCTTGGCTTAATTAAGAGGACCTCACACAAAGTGATGCAAAGTCAATGAAATCAAATGCGATGCTATGACTGTCTTTACGTAAAATACTACTTACTATCTTAATATATTTATAGGTTTTTGCCCAAAATATCTAAAATCCATTAAAATTGTATAAACTACGTTCGAACAAGCAATTCAGACATAAGTATTGAGACAATTCAAATATTCCCTTTGAAAGGCGATCCAAAGCCAGTATCATCTGACTATTCTCGTACGATATTTTATCTCCGGATGAAGACAGATAACTGAAGGTTGTCTCGTTATCTTATTAGCTGATCTCGAGACTTAAGGAATGTGATTCATGATGGAATTTTTAGAGCAGTTTTTAATATTGGGTACTTTTGTTTAGCTCTTTGTATCTTTTAAAGTTAACTTGTTTGTCAAGACGTGCATGCTTTGTGGAAAGTTTTAATGTTGTTATGTTTCTTGTGTAGCGCTTTCTGTCATGCAGTTACTAATAGTTATTCATATGAATATTTTAGTTATACTCTTAAGTGTTGTTGTTAATCTATAATTATTACGTTATGAAAACCTTCAATACTAGCCTTTATCTTCAACAATCCGACCTTGCAGCATGATTTTTTATCCGGTACTGTAACTGCCGCTCATAGACTTACATGTCTACAGATAAGCTACCAGAGAAAACAAGTATTCTATTTGATGTCAATCACACATGCGTTGGTAGCAACGCATGTGATGTGTGAGGAGTAGTCCTAAGGACTAAAATTAACGCCTCATTTGAAAGTGAGGCACCAAATCCTTCCACCGAAATGCTAGAACTTCTTCACGTTAGAAATAGATCGATGGTACTTCCCCGGTTGAACCATACTCGTTTTTACACTCTTACAAATTAAATTATAATTAAAGTACATTTGTAATTACGTAATAGTATTACGTGAACAAAGGAGATTCGTGCAATTGTTACGAGTATGTTTACATTATTAATTTAAGTACAATTTTGTTTATTAAATTATGCATTAACTATGTAGTATCATGGTAAGTAGATAATGCTAGTAGCTAAGGAGTAACACAGTTATTTTACAACGCTAAGGCCTCTAGCACATGGCGTATTTTAAACGCGCAGACGATGCGTTGGTAACGCACGTATACGCACGTTCAAACGAGATTTAAACGCAACCTTGTAATCTAAGAACACGGGGTGATCGTGAAACGTGCGTCGATACAGATATACATAAAAGATGGGAAAAAGTCTATGTGTATCGAATGTCATCTCATCAAACGAGTTTCGAACGCGCTTCACGCGCACTATTGTATCGCGTTTTACGCAGGTTCGAATCTGTGAAATCGCAAAAATCGGCATCTACGGCGCAGAAAACGCGCGTACCTGAAATATGCGTCGTCTGCGCGTTTAAAATACGCCATGTGCTAGGGGCCTTAGCGTTACAAAATAAAATTTGTTTCTCCTTAGCTAGTAACATTATCTACTTACCACGATACTACATAGTTCATACATAATTTAATAAACAAAATTGTACTAAAAGTAGTAAAGTATACATACTCGCAACAATTGAACGAATCTCCCATTTCACGTAATAACACAATGACATGAAGATTCGTTGAATACCTACGCTTTAACCGTGGAACATTATTTGCACGTAGTTTAACAAATAGCTGCAATTCAGAATGCATATTCTCCTATTACATTGCATATTCTGTTACACGAAGCGTTGAGAATCGTTCGCGATTGCATCCGAGTTGTCGTGAAAACAACTGCCGTTATTTTCTTATTTTATTGCGATCCCGTTTCTTCGCTTCCAATCATGGATTCTTTTTTCTTTTAGGGTCCCGTCCAATAAGCGTAGACTGAGTAATTTTGTCGTTGCGACAAAGAACCTTTAAGATATTTCATCTTTTTGCTGCTTGTAGACCGTTGTTTTGTTTTTAATTTTAGTTGTTAATAGTAGTTCAAGGTATAATTAAATTTAATTTTACGTAAAATATAGAGTAGATGTACAGTTTGTGTGAAATATAATTTAAATGGATTTTATTTTGCTCTTTTCCAGAAACATCATGAAAGTCATGATGAAAAAAATCATGCGAAGCTGCTTCATGTGCCTATTTAATTTTTTTTGATCGAATAACACTTAATTTGCAAATTACCAAATTGTACCTAAGTATGAGTTTTAGAAGTAGAGTAGTGATAGCCTAATGGTTGAAACTTGCCCTCTCATTCGGGAGGTCCCAAATTTAAAGCCAGGCACCAGGCACGCACCACTGATTTATGTGCGTATTAGTAATTCATTATGATTGCTTTTCGATGAAGGAAAAAATCGTGAGGAAACTTACACACCCGATAGTTCTTTAAAAAAAAAGTTCTCGGAGGTGTGTGAAGTCCACTAATTCGCACTTGGTTAGCGCGGTGGACTATATCCTAAAACTCTCTCACTCTGAGAGAACACCCGTGCCCAGCAGTGGGAAAATAATGGGTTGTACCTCCACGAGTTTTTATCTTTCCTCAAAACAATAATTGTTTATGTTTTCACACATCATTTCATAGCGCGTTGCAGTGACGAACATGTAAGCTTGCAGTGTATTTTGCAATGTATGAAACAAAACTTCAATTATGATTATTTTAAGAAATCAAGAGAAACCAGTGCTAAGGGTAGGTACTATACTTTTGGTACAAAACGTTAGTTATGTTTATACTTTGCGTAGCTTTATTAATAAGCTCCAAATTATAGTTTCATATTTTATCAATTTCTATCAATTGTTAGAAAATTGTTTTGACACAGAAATTATTATTACAGGGAAATGATTTTTAAATTTAATGAATGATTGAGTTGTATCGATATGTCTTATCGATGGTCTTCAGGTAATATAAGATCTCATAAAGCATGTAACCAGCACAGAATAATAAGATAAAGTAAACATGAAAGAAATACAAATACAATAAATTAAAGCAAAAAGCAAGATAAATGTTTAGTATTTAATAAGAATGTTAGAATAAGGTAAGAAAAAGTAATAACAAAAAAAAACAGATTCACATCCCCCCTTCACAGAATAGTAAACAATAATAATAATACAGATAGATAATAATCAAAAGATAGATACAGTACCGGTAATCCCACCGGCAAGGATGAAAGAAAAGTATGAACGAAAAAGTATGAAGAATAAAAGTACGAGAAGAATAAATGCGAGAATTAGAATGAAAGAGAAGATTAGGCAAAGTCTGCATTGTGAGCCGCAGGTAGACTAGATAAAAAAAAGATCTAATAAAGTGTTGATAATTGGGTTTGTCATCCGATCATATCAGATGGATGTCAACGTTGCATATACTTGCCTCGTATTTTAGTGACATTTGTTGGGTTTCTGTTGAGCTGGCGTTATCATTGGATCGTGGGCAAAGCCAATTTATAGCAGCACTTGAAATAGACACAGAAACTCGTTCGTGACTCCGTTCAATGTCTAGTAATTTTCATTCAGAATTCATAATGTACTTAGATTATAGTAAAAAGACTTTAAATTAAAATATTTTATGCATTACTTACCCTTTCTTTATAATGTGTACGTACATATAATATGCGAAATAGTTTCATTGTCCATTATCCTCTATGGATTGAATGTGAAAATAAATTAATTTTAAACATTAATTATTGTAAGGTATTTCAATATTTGTTAGGTGGTTTTAACTTAAAATTAAAATGTATATTTATTGAAGTGAAACTTCTTTATCAGGGTTGGAAAAAATTTAGTGTAACATTTTTTCGTTACGCGCCATCTTTTTCTGTTACGCGCCATCTTTTTCTTATCCCTACCACGCGTGATATTAGATAGATTATTATAGATTAGATTATTAGATAAAGTTTAATAAAAGCCTTTTATTAAACTTTATCTAATTTAACTTTATTTAACCAATTTCTGTAAAGTTGCATATAGTAAATTATTTTTTGAAAAATAACGTCATAAAGAAGTTTCACTTCTTACGAGTGTACGCTAGTACACGCACACATTTTTTTTTATATGAATGTAGAATGTATAATTAAATCTTCTATAATATTATCAAAATCACTATAGTTGTAGCAGCTATGCTCGTACTTTTATAAAGGTGTCGTGTTCCACTTTGAGAGTCAGATTAGAGACTGGATAGTCCACTTGAGCTTCCAGAAGTATCATTGCATTTGTGTTCACTTAATAAACTCTTACTGAATGTTTAAGTTTATTTTAAGTTTTAAGTTTACTTTAAGTTACTTAAAGTAATATTTTCAAAGCATCATTGCTAAGTATATTGCAAAGTGTAGCCGAAAACGAAGACGTTATCACCCAATGTATAACGCAATGTATGCGTAAAACATATACATTGATTGTGATGAGAATAAGTGAGGTGAGATTAAGAGGCCTTTAGTCCTAAAATAACCGACTAAATATAAATTGTATCAATAGTGTCGTGGGTTCATAACTCTATTTTAGGTTAAACATTACATAGTTGGTTTTTTTATCTGGCTGAAGTAGCAAACGAACATGCAGTCCACCTGATGGTCACTGCCGCCCATGGACATCTGTAATCAACTTCATACAGAACATGGGTTTCATCTGAAGTCAAGCACAGATGCGTTGCTATTCCCGAGGATTATGATGGTTGCCTCATGTGAAAGTGTGCCGGCAACCGAAAGCTATGTCTTTTCTGTCAATTTACATGAAAGCCGTTGTAATATAAACGCGCGTAAACGTCATGTGTAAAGTAACTTAATTGACGGAATATCTCTATTGTGTTCAGATTAATATTCACAAAATCGTTTATCTTTCATATAAATGTTAATAACGGAACCCAAAGGGCGTCCGATGGGGATACGTTTCATTATACTCGGGAACGAATCCCCAATCAATCGGTATTTTATTGGAAAATCGTACAATACACGCTATTTTTTCTGTAAAATTCTTTGAAGGGTTTTCGATATCAGATTTTGAAGGTTTCGAGAGTATTAATAAATATTAAAGGGTAAAAAAAAATATTAAATGAAAGATAAAATTGGTTATTCTGCAAAGTAGAGGTCTATTTATGAAGAACATTAATGTTACTAACAGTTATCCATTAAAGATCTCGTAAATTAGTTGTTGAAACTCCAATTTTATTTTATTGTTTTACTGCAGAACTAATGGCTTTAATTACGTGGGTAACGAGTCCATCTATACATCAATTTATCAGTATTTTGAGCACAACTGCATGACAAAAGCCTCCCCTAATGGGGTTGTTACCAAAAGCTGCAGTGCCTTGCGAGTTAATAACCGCAGTTGATGATATGCAGAAAGATGCTGCAATCATTCTCCTATATTCAGCCTCTTAGGCGTCTCCTGCAATATTCACGGTAAAAGAGGAGGTGATGCTTTTTCAGCGTTAGCAAAAACTACTTAGCAAAAACTACTTATTTATTTGTTACTAGCTCTTACCCGCGGCTTCGCCCGCACGGACAAGGGGAATTTACATTATCATTTGATAGCGTGATTCAGAACTTGCAATTGAATTTTATTAACGCCATCTATTAACAAAATCTGGAATTACTAAATATGTATTGACTACCAAACATCGATATTATCATGGGAATGAGAGAGCGCGGTAAAAAGTAGCCTACGCCACTCTTCGCTATCCTATCACGCCCTCCTAACTATCCCTATCACGCCCTCTTAACTATCCCCCAACATATAATCCAAATCATATAATAGCTATGTGGCGACGTGAAAGAGGAACAAACAAACACACTTTTACATTTATAATATTAGTATTAGCAACAGACGGTTTGAGGTCACCTGTATGTCGATGATCAGTGCTGTCTCTGTACATCTGTATTGAAATCTAATAGGATGCGTAGGGATACTTGAAGTCATTTCAGAGGCGTTGCTATCTTGTTACCCTTGGAACATCTCGTGTAAATGCGTTTATTGGTGTTATAAAGAAATAGTTATGGCATAGTACCCTCTTATCGAACTTCGAAGTTCTTTGATGATTCTACCTTCTTTCGAGTTACTTCGTACCTTTAGCATAGCGAGTACAGCACCTATAATATTTGACTTTGACAAGTCGTCCTATGCCGCGGCGTGGCGTCGCCGCTTGGCGTAAGGTCTGCGGGCCTCGAGGATCCCCTCCTTACCCGGGCAATTCCCTCAGTGGAAGCACTGTCCACCGGTGATGTGAGCTGCCGTCAGGCAGTGTTGCAGCCTTCGGCCTTCTGTGACCGCGCTATGCTGCTACGCAGATTTAGTCCTCCAGATGGTCGGAGGATACCTGGCCCTCGAGTTCACGAGGGAGCGGACGCCCCTCGGGGGGTCGAGCGTGAAGGGGCGCGAAACCTCGTAGATGGGCATGTGGCCCACTGTCAGCACGTTCGTACATACGACGCGCCAACTAGGCCACAAACCTGTCCAAGGTTTGCACCTTAAGGTCGCGCTCCAACACGTCGTTCCGAACGAAGCGACCCGCCCCGACGATCGCCCGGAGAGACAGGTTCTGCTGCGCGCGGAGGCGTTTTCTGTTGGACTCTGACACCAACGCGTACCACGCCGGCGCCGCGTAGGTCAATCGGGATCGGACGTACAGCTTGTACACCTTTAGTTTTGTTCGGAGCGGCAGATGAGATGCAAGCACCGGTCGGAGCATCGCACGTGCAACACGGGCCTGTCGGATCACGTGGTCCACCTGAGGCACCATGTGCAGCGTGCGATCGATGTTACATCCCAAGTACCTAACTGTGGGCTGCCAAGCTACCTCCCGATCACGAAGACGTAGCGGCGGCGGCATGCTGCGTTTGCGGCTGAAAAGTGTCGCGACCGTCTTACCGACATTGACAGCCATACGCCACTTATCCAGCCACTCCGGCAGAAGATCCAACAGTCGTTGCATCCTGCGTGTAGCTATTGCGGGATCACGAGAAGACGCGAAGTATGCGCTGTCGTCCGCGAACAGCGCGAGCTCCACGTCCCTTTCCCATTCGTCGAGGTGACCTTCGAGGGTGGGAATGTCGTTCGTGTAGAAGGCGTAGTGGCGAAAGGCAGCTACCCTGTGGCACACCAGCACGTATTGGGCGGGGGGTTGAGGCGACGTTCTCAACCGATACATAGAACTGCCGCCCATCTAAAAATGACGCCACTAACCTCACCAATAGCGCCGACAGGGGTGACTCCAACAGCTTGAAAACGAGCCCAGGGTGCCATACGCGGTCGAACGCCTTCTCGATATCGAGGAAGACGCCGACCGTGTGTCTACCGTAGTTGGTCTCGCTTGCAAGATGGTGGAGCACTCGTGCCAGCTGCAGCGTAGTCGAGTGGCCGGCGCGGAAGCCGAACTGCTCGTCCCTTAAAACAAGTGACGGCCGCAGTCGCCTCAACGCCAGCCTCTCGAAGAGCTTTGCTATGGTGGGCAGCAACGTGATGGGACGGTAGCTGGCCGGGAGACGTCTGTCTTTCCCCGGCTTCGGGAGAACTATCACCTTACCCATCTTCCAGGTGGTCGGGAAGTAGCCGGTGCGTAGTATGCCATTGAAGAGCCTTGTCATTACGACTAAGGCCCTCCTCGGGAGCATCGCCAATGCCATATTTGGGACTCCATCGGGGCCTGGCGCCTTGCGCTTCGGTAAACGCAAGGCGACCTTCCGCGTCTCCGAGGGCGAGATGAACTCCAATCCCTGGGGTGGCGGTGTCGGGCGTCCAAGGAAGTCCTCTACCCACGCCTCTACGATCTCGTGGTGTTCGGCGACGGCAGCGGCTGCGGGGTGTGGAGAGAATTGCTCTTCCAAGTGCCCCGCGTGAATCTCCGCCCTCTCCTTAGGGGAATAGCAACGCCTGCCCTCACCATTAAGGAGTGGGCAGACGGTCTCCTTTGTTCGGGTGAGCTGCCTGGTGAGATGGAAGAGCGACGCCTCGTGCTCACCTGCCTGGTCGACTCTCGCCTCCCAGGAGGCGCCACGGTACTCCGCCATCTCAGCAGACAACTCCTCCGCCAGGTTATTGAGGTCACGCTTCACCCGGGGGCAGCGGGTGCGCGCCCAAAGTCGACGTAACAGCCTTTTCTTATTTAGTTTTCTCTCCAGGTGGGCCGGGAGTCTGGCGCGTTTTGAGGTCTTCGGTGTAAGAGTGGTCGCCGCGTCCAGCGCCTCCCGGACTGTAGCCGAGAAGGCGCTGGCCGCGGCTTCCACTCCCTCCGGCGTACTGAGCGCATGGGTGAGTTTACCCCCACCCATGGTTACCTGAAAGGACTCCCAGTCCACCCTTCGAGTGAAGGTGTCGAAGGCCACCGCATTAGCCCCCAGACCAAGCGTGACCAAGATGGGGAGGTGCTGCGTGTCCAGATCATACAACACCTCCACGTGTACAGGGCTTCGGAGATTCCTGTGGAGCACTATGTCCAGGACATCAGGGCGAGAGGACTCAGCCGTGGGGATGTGCGTAGGCGATTCTGGCCCAATCACCTCGTAGCCCATCTCCTCGGCGTCAAAGTACAGCATGCGTCCCGCTGTATTGGTGATTCTGGAACCCCAAGCCGGATGTTTGGCATTGAGATCACCAGCCAGTAAGGTCGCAGCGCTCTCGTCCAAGATGGTGTGGATGTCCTGCGGGATAAGTTGGGGACCAGGCGGTCGGTATGCGGCAAACAGTCGCAGTTCCCGTCCCCCGGCGCTCACAACGGCCCCAATGGAGCGCGTGCTCGCGTACGGGGGCAGTGGAAGCACGTCGTGTACCAGGTCGCGGCGAATCGCTATGGCTGTGCCCCTGTAAGGGAGCCCTGCCCGCGATATTTCGTCGCGCCGGTACACGGCGTAGTTCGGGAGCGTGAAGTCCAGTCCCGGTCGCAGCTTCGTCTCGCCCAGCAGCACGACCTGTATGTCCTGCTCCCGGACGAGCCGCCGCAGCGCCGGAATATGTTGGCGGACTCCTCCCGGGTTCCAGTACAGAAGTCTAAGTTGAGCAGCCATAGTGGAACCCGAGAGTGTCGGCCAGGATTGTTTTGATGGTACCTACAAGCGCTGGGTACCGCGCAATAGCCTCACTGATGGTTGCTATTGCCGCCACCAGATCATCGGCCGGCGTATTGATCCCCAGTGCCTGTAGGGGGCGAGGTGTGGGAGTGGGGATGAAGACGGAGCGGGGGCGGGGTGATGGAGGCTGGGGGGCTGGGGCTACCTGGACCTCTACCTCCCTCTGCGACCGCTTACCTTTCCCCTTCCCTTTGTGAGAAGGGGCCACCTGTGCAGCTTCCGGAGCTGGAGTCGGTGCTGGAGGAGGCGGCTGGTGGACTGCCTGAGCAGCCTTGCTGGTGGTGGCTGTTCTCGCGCCGCTTCCCGAGGGGCGCGGCTGGTTCTCCGGCTTCGGCTTCGGCTGCGGCTGAGGAGCTCGAGCAGCCGGCGTTTCCACCTGCTGCCCGTTGCGCCTCGCCTTATGCCTCTTGGCCTTCCTCCTGCTTTTGCGCACGTCTGCGCGCGCTGCAGGAGGGTTGGCCGGTGCCATCAGCGATGCGCCCTCGGTCGGCGCAAACTCCTCCACGACTTGCACGGGTACCGGATCCCTACGTGTCGTCTGCGGTTGCTGCACGGGCGCTGTGGTCGATGGGCGGGGCGGAGGTACCACCATCCCCCTGACGCGGGCCATCCTCCGGAGGTACACGCACGACCTGGTATTGGCCGTGTGCGCACCCCGGCAGTTGGCGCATCTGGGGGTGGCGTTCCTGGGTTCAGGACAGTCCCGAACTACGTGGCCCCCCGCGCACCGGACGCATCTGGCCGGCCGGTGGCAGTTTGTGGAGGAGTGCCCCACTGCTTGGCAGCGATGGCACTGGGGGGGGGGGCCGAAACGACCCCTCCACGCCTCCACAACGACCCCCGGCATAAACAGGAGTTCCGTCACCCCATAGAGGCGGCGCAACTCCGGTTCGGCCATCCGGTCCAGCTGCACGTAGAACACGCAGCCGGGCTTACCTCGCCTGGATGGAATATGACGGGCGAATCGTGCCGGGAATCCAAGCCGTTTTAAGGCTTCGGTGACTCCGTCCGGGTCCGTCATACCCGGCAGGCCCTTAACCGCCACCTTGGTGGGGCGATCGTCCTGCGGGGTATAACAGAACCATGAGAGTCCTGGTTCTGTGGCGGACAAGTCCGTCAAGTACCGTTGAATTACCCGGTACTCCTCGGCCGTCGGTGGCATGAACCTTATGCCCTGCCCGAAGGGCCTCGCATGGGGTGCGTGGCCCAGTTTCTCCCGCAGCGCCGCGAAATGAGTGGGCCAACTCGGCATCCGCTCGACCACGATGGGTGGGTACGCCTTGCCGGCCGCTGCAGCACTCGAGGGCTGGCGGGTGGTGTTGCCTGCAGAAGTAGATGGTAGCGGACTTACTTGACGCGGCGGAGCAGGCGCCGCCAGCGCCGCCGCATAGGACGACTGTATCTGGGGTTCTGGATACGACCCCAGGCGCGACGATTCAGCCATTGGTGTTGACGGTCGGTTACCCGGGGATGCAGCGCCGGGCGCCGACGACGCCGACGCCAATCCAGCGTACGACGTCGAGTCCAGCTCGGCGTCCGGCGTCGCAACCCTTGGTGAGAGCGTCGGTGACCGTGGTGGCGACCTAAATGATTTTTTTCGGCTTACCACTCTGAAGTCAGCAGCAGCGGGAGCTCCGGCAATCTCGCGGCTGGATTCATAGTCGGAGCTATCCGGAGTCAGTGGATCCTCATCTTCAGACGATCCTCCTTCCTTTCTCTCGGCTTCTATGCACACCACCTTCGCCGGCAGCTGTGCACTCTCCGGCGAAGATGATGGCTGGCGCTGGCTCTTCGGGGGCCGCGCAGTACTTGTGGTAGGTCCTTCTTTGGGGCCGCCAAAGTATATTTTAGGGTTGCCCCGTTTCCCTCTTCTCTCCGCAATTTCGGCGAGTTGGGCTGCGGCAGGGCCGGCCACCGCTTCAATTTCGCCGGTATAAATGTTCCTCCGGACAACTTGTCGTCCGGAGGGTAGGCTTCTCGATGTTAATTTCGACGAGGGTAGAGCGCCGCCGTCCCTTTCCCTCACCGATCTTCCGTCCCTCTCTTCTGAAGGTTCGGTGAGGGTAGGGTCGATATTATGGTCCATGCGGGTAGACTGCGAAAACTTCCGTCTCGCTCGCACCAAGCCTCTCTTTCCCACTCCGATGTTCAGCTTTCTGAGGGTAGTCCTCTTCTTTTGTGCACCTCCTTTGCCCAAGACGAATTTTTGCGCAGCACTGGCCCAACACCGGGACCCTTTCCAATGAAAGGGGCGGTGTTGGGCGCGGGACGTTACGTCGCGGTGGTCGCAGTCGGAGGCACTGGCCCGGGGGGCAATCAGCACCGAACGCTATAATATTTTACAATATCCAAAGCGGCGAAATATTTACTTAGTCTTACCGTAAGGTGAGCGCTCGTCTCCATTTGTTAAAAAGAACAAAAGATTGAATAATAACCAACCATCCTCTAAAATTAAGCTTTACGCGTTTATTAGAACTTGTATTTAATTATAAGGATAAAGATAAATAAGGCTCAACGTCTGATGAATTATGACAAAAACGTTATATTTCTTCCGTTACTCCATTAACTTGGAACACCTCTTGCGTTGAGAAATTAATCGTGAAAATTATACCGAAATTTCGTAAATTAATTTGGCTGAGTACAAATTACGACTACCGAGAGATGCGGCTTGCGTCGTGCGACATGCGTCGTGCGTCGTTGTTTGTACTATAGAATTTGAGGGGTTATTTCTCCGCACATAGCTTTCAAAACTCATGGCCCCACACTAGTATTTTTTCCTGTGTCGTGGGTACCATGGACACACATAAGATTAATACACAAACACCTAGACCCAGAACATGAATCTAAACTCCTCATTCAGATACCTGTTTGGCCAAAAATCGAACTGGGAACCCATTGCGAGTTAGACCGGTATGGTAACCGCTCCACCACGGGGGTCGTCATATATACTCGTGATTATTAAATATAATTAATACGGTTTTAATAGGTTAACAATCTTAAGAATACTAAAGCAAATGAACAAACACACCGACTTTGATGGAAAAAAATCGTTTTTATATCATACTAGCTGACCCGGGAGACGTTGTTTTGCCATATGCAAATAAAAAAAATGTTAAGAGTGGACAACCCTTATCACTAAGGGGTATGAAAAATAGATGTAGGCCGATTCTCAGACCTACTCAATATGCTCACAAAGTTTCATGAGAATCGGTCAAGCCGTTTCGGAGGAGTACGGCAACTAACATTGTGACATGGAAATTTTATATATTAGACTAGCTGTCCCGACAAACGTTGTTTTGCCATATAAAAAATAAAAAATAAATGTTAAGAGTGGACAACCCTTAAGAAGTATGAAAAATAGATGTTAGCCGATTCTCAGACCTACTGAATAAGCATATAAAATTTGGTTCAAATCGGTCAAGCCGTTTCGGGGGAGTATGGCAACAAAAACTGTCACGAGAATTTTATACATTAGATGAAACTTAGTAGGTATCTTATATTATAAAAAATATTTTGTTGAATATGCACTCATATTACCCTGAAAGTGCAATAAAATGTAATAAAAGCAATTTCAGGCAAGAAAATTGCATGCCCTTGACGCGTTGACTAGAGCACTACGTTAAACGCTTCGCGTCAGAGACGTGCAGTAGGTAATATGGTGTTTAGGAAATATGTCTTTTTTGAAGATTTCCATTGTTAATAACTTGTGGTTTAAAATAACACTTGAACTACAGTGGACAGAAGAGAATTTCACACTTTAATTATCTTTCCTGCCCAATGTAACTACGAGAGTAATAGGGAATATGCATGAAATTTAAATTCGTCTCAAATATTTTTTTTCTCGATTCTTTATTATCGTCAAATTATAATGAAAAAGTTTTTTTTTTAATTTACTTGTGTTTTAAACCCTTAAAAAATATATGAAAAGTGGAAAATAAGGGAGCCAAATTCAAATTTAAGAAACGCGCCACGATTGGTCAATCGAAATGTGACGTCAGTTGACATAGCATCCGCGCGATATTCATACTAAGTACTACTACAAACAAGTGTTTTTGAGAATAATAGTTTAATCGTGTTTTTTGTGGTAGTATCTAGTGAATCACGATTTGTAGTAAATCTACAATAATGAATATATAATCATCCGAAAATAGATGCATTTATGATGACAGCATATTTTGCACCTAATTTCGATTTTACTTATTATATTACATGTTATAGTTTAGTCTTTGTATTAGTATTATTGATAAGTGATTGATATTATTATGTTACATAGTTTAAAACATTTTTATAACACAACAGTTTATAACATAGCGCATAGGTACCAAACATATAACCGCAATAGGAATAAGTACCTACCTAACGTTTTTGTAGAAAGTTTTACTGAACTTTTCTTAACTAGGTATGTTAGCTTACGTATTAAACCAAATTTTCGACCGTTTAACAAATAATGCAAAGCTTCTGACTAATTCACACTAAGCTGCATATGATTATAGCATAGTTACGTTATAATGATGTTCATAAAAAAATACATTAAAGTCACAAACAAGCATGCAGTTCTCCTGATGGTAAGTGGCCACTGCCGCCCTGCGACATCAATAAACAAGCTCAGATAACATAGGTTCTATCTAAAATCAATCACAGATGCATTGCTTCTCCCGGTGTCTAGTTTCCGAGTCCCCTACTACAAGCGTTGAGGAAGGCCACCGATGAGGTTTTAGTGGGTAAAAATCTCACATAGCCCAGAGTCTATCCTAAGACTTCGGTCTACCTTTTGAAGGTTTCCTCCCCGTAACAAAAAAAAAGGATGGTCGCCTCATACATATAAAAGTAAACCGGCAACCACACTCTTCCATCGAAACGCAAAAACTGCTTCACTATAGAAATAGGTGTGGCAGTGGTACCTCCCCGGTTGAACTACACTGGTTCTCCCATGTGACCAATATAAATTATTTTGTCTCATCTTTACACACCACACGCCATACATTATTTGTACGGCGTTGTATTTTTGCATCGCTTGGAATACAGAAAAATACTATATCGGGTATATTTCTAATAGTTTTATTGCACTTCGGTACTATATTATACTTTTACAACGGTTTTTAGGTGCTTTCATTATAGGTATAACCATCAATATTGGAAATATATGTGAAGTAACTGAAAGGCACAACCAAAACATACGCGGCAGTTCACTGGCCATGTCTAATGACGTCATCGAAAGCGCGCGCTAAATAGCCGCGTTTGAACGGCCCAAATTTGTTCAATGTTTTCATTTTGAGTTTTTGAGAAAATTTAGACATTTTCAAGCCTATTTATATTTTTTTCGTCATTATATAGAGGTAAATGATTAATTTAAGACATAAAAAAAAATCATGCATATTCCCCATTAAAGAAAATGGGAAAGCATTTCTCTTAATTTCAAAATTTTATTTAATATTTGTACATATATGTAATTTACATAAAAAGAAAGAAAGACAATAAGATTTCTGTTATATTCATTGTACTCCTACTACTCGACCAAAACAATTAGGCGCATGACAGTTGAACTGTCATTAGAACTAGGGATTTCCCATCCCGATAAGACATATATTCTATTACGAATTACCAAGAGTACCTATGTAGCCCTATGCGCGGAGACAGAAGCGAGGCGCGGGGTAAAGAAACGCTTTTGTTTCATGCGCCTAAATGTTGTGGTCACATAATAAGATTATTATATATTTTATTGACCTATATTCCATTTTACAATGGTTAGGACAAATTGTACATGTTTTGTTTCAACAACTACACATAAACACATCGTTATTATTACAAGGTTATTACTAGGCATTGAGGAGACAGAGGTAAATTATAGTAGGAAGCACTAATATTGTATCATAATTCCCACTATGAAACTACATTCAATCCACGCTAAAACTAAGCCTAACGATGTTGCAGTTAAACCACAATCCTCAGACCTAATAAAAATAGTAAAAATCCAGGCTTAGGTATAGCATAATTATTTAAGTAAGGTAAGCTCGTTTCGTGATAACATAATTTTACACTACAGTGAGTTGTGATGCTTGTAAAAACTTCATATGAAGTGTTAGTTTAGTGTAGCGGAAATAAGCCGTCACTATATTTCAGGGGAAATAATTTGATATGGTTATGATTAAAACTATTACTTTACGGTAACTTTTGCGAAAATGAATGTTAGGTAGAATCCATTATTGTTCCACTGCTGGGCACGGGTCTTCTATCAAAATGAGAGAGTTTTAGGCTACAGTCCACCGCGCTGACCAAGTGCAAATTGGTGGACTTCACACACCTCTAAGGACTTTTTTTTAAAGAACTCGAGGGTTTAGGTTTCCTCACAATGTATTACTTCACCGAAAAGCAGTGTTAATTAATTTCTAATACGCACATAAATCAGTGTTGTTTGCCTGGGTTTCAACCTCGGACCTCCCGATGGAGGGGGCAAGTTTCAATCATTAGGTTATCACTTATCTCTTGGTAGGACGTGTGGTACGATTAAAATGAATTTTAACCTTAATAATATCACTGTGTTACTATGCACATACCACATCGCCATATAGCGTTGTGGCCATACAAGGCCAAGGTGCAAGATTGCAAGGTGGACGTATATGGTTCGACCAGGGCATTACCACCGCTTTACCTATTTCTAGTGTGAAGCAATTCTTGCTTTTCGGTTTGAGGGTGTGGTTGGCTCAATTTTGCATTAGGTTCCATTTTAGTCCTCGAGAATAGAAACGCTTCTGTGACTGACTTGAGAGAAGCCTTGTCCTGTGCCCATTGGCAGTGACCATTTCCCATCAGGTGGACCGCAGGCTCATTTGCTACTGAATCTTTTAAAACATACACGATACAGATGTAGAACCCCAAGTTTCACCACGAGTATTGCTAAATGCATGCTATTGATTTTCCGTTGCCAGGAGAAGGGCTCCACGTGATAAATGGTGGAGCCATGATACGAGAAAATCACGCCGACAGCGCAGAGCTATTAACCAAATTATTGCTGCGTAATTTTTAGGGTTCCCGATAGATTAAACGCATTTATAATGCTGTGGAATCTTTAATGCGTTTACTGAAGTAGTTCAATGTTTAATGCAGGGTTTCTCAAACTTTCGGCTTTACGTACCCCTGTTAGAGTTTACAAGTGAAGCGAACCCCCTTAACTTAACTAATTAAATCCCCCCCTCCCCTCCGCAAAGTCAACGATAAAATTGACTGTTGAGGAAAATAATGTACTATTAATGTGATGGGTGTGTTTGTTTGTTGTCACAAATTCAGACAATTTTAGGAATATTTTTGTATTTTTATTACGTAAATCTCATCGCGAACCTCCTGCCATCGAATAGCAAGCCCTTAGGGGTTCGCTTACCGCACTTTGCGAAACTATGGTTTAATGGAACGGGGAGAGATGGTACAGAATAAATGAATAAATTACGTTTTCTACACTGATAGTCCCGGACTAGGACTTTTTCGTGTTTCATGCATTCCTTGAACATAAATACCCAGATCAGAAATGAAAATTTATGATTTGTAACTCTGCCTGGCCGGGTATCAACCTAGGACCGTTTGCGTATCAGACGGAAAAGCGCCATTGAGCTGATTATCAATCAATTGAACTCCTTTTCAGACCAACTAAAGTTGTTCATAACTAGGGATATACAAGTGAGTGTTTCATCACTTGTATATCCCTAGTTATGAATGTTTTTTTAAAAAGAAGGGGTGTACATAGATTAGAATAGAAAACGGAATTGTACTTCATCTGCCACCTTTGGTTATTTAGAATGAACATTGAAATCTGTAATCTTTAAATACCGTCATTAGATTTGTGTTGCGCTTCCGCCATTGTAACATACATAAACTTGTCATAATACATATTAGTAGAAACTCCTTGAAGTAGAGAAGAAAAGAAATTAAGAAAATATAAAAAATAAATTTAAAAATCGCATGTCGTGAGTGCCTTTTTCATATTAAAATGTATGATTTAGTTTATATTTATATTTTACTTAAATTTTACACAAAATATTAAACCTCACAGAATTTTAGTAGCCTTGGAGAAGTTCCCTGAAATGTTCGTGCAAATAAAACTACCTCTTCATAATATTGTAGGTAAACTTTAGTAGAAACGAGAATAAACCTATAAGCTTTGCAAACAAAGACAGTTTTAACAGGCTTCAAAGGGAATTCAGTGTTTTCGAAATATATCTGGTTCGGCAATACAATGAAAAAACAAAAAGAAATCTGTATGGTATTTCGTTTTTCACGTCCGTTTTATTTTGTAGAATGAGTAACTTGTAACTACTTTTATCGAATATTGAGGTTTATATTTCCTGTAACTTTATTTACTTCACTGTTTTATGTAACTTATATAATTATATAAAAAATGGAGCTATTTTAATTGGCATCGGATACTCGTGCGTATGTTTTATAATATTAGACATGCAATTTAAACAAATAAATAGTCACTGCCTCCCATATATATTTGATACAATTTCCTTTAAAATTGGGCTCTACCTAAGTCCAACACAGATGCGTTGCCACTCCTGGTTACTAATAAATGTACCTAAGTCGGCCGCCAATCCCATTTCTTCAAAGATAGGCAAGAACTTCTTTACCTTACAAATAGATTAACTGTGGTAGCACCCCAGCTGAATCATATTGATTCCATCTTATAAAATACTTATAGACTAACAAGTTGAAAAATACATTTCATAAAGGAGTTCTGAAATCACGAGCACTTAATAACAGGTTTAAAAGACGTTTAACTTTTTCTGTTACCTAAAAACTAGACTGATTTAACACAAAAGAAATCAATATTTAATTCGCAGATTAAGGTCAGCCGCGGCCAACCATGCGTGTCGGATTCAATGCATTTGGAGGTCGATTAAGATGCACTTCCGTCTTCCTACGAGTGGTTCCGTAGTGAAAAACATAGAATCAACAAAAAGGCGAAGGGCTAGCAAGATTGCCGTAAACAACTTAATAAGAAATCGTTTCCCGTTCCAAAGTATACACGTGGAGTTTTTATTTTGATAAAAGTCAAGAAAAAGGCACACTGTTTCATAGAAGTCATGTAACAGTTTCAGTCGAGGTCAGGAAAGTACTGCGGAAGAAAAGGGTTTTTTCTTAGGATTGTTATGATAGTACTTAGTAGGTAGGTGCGTTTGTTGATTAAGAATATTTACGAGGAGTAATAATTACTATGATTTTAAGTTATGATATATATATTTTTTCTAAGAGTGAAGTACCAAACAAACACTCCCGTGTTCCTCCTGGTGGTTCCGTAGTGAAAAACTTAGAATCAAAAAAAGGCGAATCAAACAACTTAATAAAAAATTGCTTCCCGTTCCAAAGTATATACGTGGACATTTTATTTTGATAAATACACGAAAAGGCACAAAAGTTTCATAAAACTCACGTAACAGTTTCAGTCAAGGTTGGGAAACTACTGCGGAAGAAAAGGGATTCGTGTTTCTTAGGATTTTTATAGTAGTACTTAGTAGGTAGGTGTGTTTGTTGATTAAGAATATTAACGAGGAGTAACAATTACTATGATTTTAAGTTATGATATATATATTTTTTCTAAGAGAAGTACCAAAGGAACACTCCGGTGTTCCCTCCTAGAGGTTCCGTAGTGAAAAAAAGGCGAATCAAGCAGCTTAATAAAAAAATGCTTCCCGTCCCAAAGAATACACGTGGACCTTTTTTTTGATAAATACACGAAAAGGCACAAAGAGTTTCATAGAAATCACGTGACAGTTTCAGTCAAGGTCGGGAAAGTACTGCGGAAGAAAAGGGATTCGTGTTTCTTAGGATTTTTACAGTGGGTTGGTGCGTTTGTTGATTTAGAATATTTACCAGGAGTAATAATTACTATGATTTTAAGTTACAATTTTTTCTACGAGCGAAGTAGCAATGAACACTTCAATCTTTCTACAAGTGGTTCCGTAGTGAAAAACAGAAGAATCAACAAAAACGTGAAGGGCTAACGAGATTGCTGTAAACAACTTAATAAGATATCGCTTCCCGTTCCAAACTATACACGTGGACTTTTTATTTTGATGTATCTCAAGAAAATTTTTATAAAAGTCACATAACAGTTTCAGTCAAGATCTGAAATGTACTGCGAAAGAAAAGGTATTATTTTTTCTTACGATTTATATAGTAGTAGTACAGTAGGTAGGTGCGTAGGTTGATTAAGAATATTTACTAGGAGTCATTCCATTACCATAATTTTAAGTTACAAAAATAGTTTAGTACATTTTTTCTAAGTGTGAAGTAGCAAACGAACATGCGGTCTACATAATTGCCTTTGGATATCTGCAAATAATTTCATATATAACAAGGGTTCTATCTTCATCTTCTCCACCAATGTTAGGGAATATTATTTCAGAAAAATAATAGCGGTAATTTCAAGCCTTAATTTTGATTTAATAGAAAATAAATTAAACGTCATATTATTAAATAAATAAAGGATATTGATTAATGTACGAATGTATAAACATGTTATTTAAGCTCGAATTGCCCCCAAATTATATCCTTCCCTTTAACGAGTAATTTAATTAATATTCCCTTGTTTTGGCTACGTATGTGTTACGGCATTTCTGTTAGCAATGAGTTTTTGGGTATCTCAGAGTCATATTATGTATTTCATTTATTATATAAATAATTTATAAATACATATGACCCATTATAAATTGGTGTGATACGTCGCATACATATTATATCATGAGAAGTTCTTGAGGAATGTATTCACTGAAACTATATAACGTGTAACAATATAATAACAAAAGTTACGTTTTAATATCGTGCGAAGAATATAAGATATGGTTTCGGTTACATTAAAATATTATTAATAGAAATGTTATGGTGTGACTATAAAACCAGTAAGTAATATATTTGTCTTATCTGGCTAGCTACAGCAATTATCCAATCAATCAATCAGGTAGCAATGCATCTGTGACCAATCTCAAGTTAGACATTGATTTTATCTACGATTGGTTACAGATGTCCATAAGGGGCACATGCCACGTACCATTTTATGGGATGCATTCGCATCTGCTGCTATAATGTTATGAAAATAAATGATATTACATGAAGTCTTGAAAAAGGTTCAAAAATAGTTATTTTCAAAACTGACCATGCATTGGCGACCTGTCTAGTGTCGCAAACGTCAGAATTCAAAATGTATGTTATAAAAGTCTTTTGAAAGGCTTTTATTTAACTTACAATGTTTGTGTTTGCGAGAATAGTTCAGGAAACCACAGACCTAGATTTGAGTATAATTAAGTGGACAATCTCGTGACAAGCTTTTATATGACAGAGAATAGTAACATGCAACAAAATTATGGGATTGACTACTACAAAGTTTTTTTCCTTTTCAGTCCATTGAAATAAAAGCTTGTTTTAAATAATTTTTTTTTCCATCACCTAGCTTAGTATGGTCTACAATGTCATACCCATTAAATTTAAGGAAAGAAATACATAACCTAAAACAACGATTCTGTTATAGTTCCCCGTATTTTGGCTGACAGTGACCTACTGTCTACGAAAATACAAAAATATCGGCAAAAAGAAATCATGAATGATAAAATGTAATTACTGTGTGTGTTACTTGCTACGCAAATGAAATCTTGAGAATAAGCTACTCACAAATTAAATTTGTATCTATATTATAACGGAGAGGTTATAATGTAGATTAAAACTTAAGTTTGCAACAAGAAATCGTGCTTCATACTAATATAATAAAGGCAAAAGTTGGTGAGTGTGTGTGTTTGTTACTCCTTCTCGTGTAAACGGCTGAAGCGATTTTCATAAAATTTAGTAGAGAGTTAGCTGATACTCTGGAGTAAGATATAGGCTACATTTTACAGTGGGTAAATATCTTGTTCCCACGGGACAATCGATTTTCGTCAATGCGATGTCCCGCGGCGGGATTCAACTAGTATCATAAAATTATAAAATGGATTAGTCTAATGCAAAAAGATAACACATAATTAATATTTAAATGTCTAAGTCCAGGTCAGTTAACTTTAATAGGATGATTAATTTAAATATTTAGAATACAGATATAGTAGTGTAGAGATAAAATTATTATCAAAAGTTCATCAGCCCCGTCAACCGCCACCGTGGCTCGGCGATGTAATCAAATTCGGGCCCTTTGACGTCCCCGGCAGAACGCTAGTGAAAATAATTACGGGCTAAAGTACCGTTTTCATATTTACCACGCGGGTTATAGTGAATACTGGCCATATATGAGTGTGTGCTTTGAATTAAATAAATAAGTTATATTAATAATATGTATAAGGTATAAATATTGTTTTATGTTTACTGGATTTCAAAACAAAATAATATATAGTTTTGTGTCAGTATAAAACAAGACTTGATTATACGCAATTATTTAGTAAAAAAATGAATAAATAAATTAAAAAGGATTGGACAAATAATTGTTTATTTATTTACCTCAGGTATGCCGTAAATATTTAAATAGTGATGTAACAAACATTCGCATTCGCATTCGCGAATATGTTTTTAGATATTCGCATTCGCAAGAATTAATGCGATTTTTTTGCGAATATGAAATTGCAATGCTTCTCAAAAAAAAAACTGCAGTTTGGTCGTCACATCTAAATCCTTCGCCGTATACCAGAAACTGAAGAAAAACCAACATACGCATTCGTGAATGTCGGTATAGAATATTCGCATTTGCGAATTTGCCAAAAATGACATTCGTTACATCACCAACAAGTAGCAATGAACAGCAATGACCGTTACCTGTTGTCTATTGCATTGAAATAGCAAACGCTATAATATAAATAGCAAATAGCTAGCAGTCCTGATGGTAAGTGGCTGGACAGAACAGAGGTTCTATCTAAAGTCAGCCGAAGATGTGAGACTCACATATCACTCCTAAGGACTGAGATGGTCGCCTGATATAAAAGTGATCCGGAACTATGGTATATCTATGGTATTAAGATAACGTTTGATGGGGTAAGTGCAACAGGAGTTTTGTTAATAAATTAACTTTTTGTAGTTCGCGGTATGTGGGTAGATTAAAGATGTCCATGGAAGGTATTTGCCACTTATCATGTGATGAAAAACTTGCTCACTGCTACCTTTTTAGTGAAAAATAAAACTCCAAACATATTTGCACATACGCTCGCACGCAAATGTACTAAGTAAACACATTAGAAACATTAAAATTTATCCTTTAGATTTCTGTGGGACCAAAGATCAAATGAAGGACTCTAAGCCACACAAATACAAGATTTATATATACCTATAAATCTCTGTGTGAGCTATTTTCATCCGATGTTGCCTAAATCAAACGATACATATCGGGCAAGATCCATTTAAACCTTCTATAAAATGAATGTCAACCTGATTGGGGTCAAACAATTTTGGGAACAAATTGTACTAATTGACAACTCGTGGGGTTAGGGTGGCAGGATTTTAATTAGTTATCGGGATCTAATCGAATCGCCAGAAATCTGGATTTGATTGACAATTAGCAATTACGAATACGCAGCCGCATGGTAAATTGGTTCACCTGATTCATATAAAGGGTGCTGCATATCCAGCATGCAAGCAAGCAACGCTATGTGGGCAGCTCCTGCATGCATACGTGATTATTATTGGCAAAATTTCATACAAGGTATGTTTTATAGTAAAATTAAAATAGTAAGTGGTCACTGCCACCCATGAGTTAATGGTCATATCACCTCGTCACCATTTATGTTCTGCCACCTTCCGCGGTTCTTCGGATGATACGCTAAACCCTTAGTCTTAAAATCCAGTTCTTATATTTGTAAAGTATTTTTAAAGTTATATGAGGGGTTTATGAGCGGTATGAAAATAATTCTTCTATCGTATTTGTGGAGCGCTTCTGAGAACACCTAAAACCGTCGATACCAGTTCTTATATTTGGAAAGCAATTGATAAACTTTTCCAATTAGACATTGACGGTTTAAAAATAACTCTCAATCTGGATTTGTAAAGAAGGCTGTAAGTCTTCCAAGCGTCTCCTAGAAGGAGAAACCTTTGCCTCTACTTCTAAAAGACGCCTTGGAATAATTTAGAAGCATTATAGTTTTTATGTCACCGCAGCACAGAATTTTAAAGGTTTTACACAAATGTTAATAATTACTAAAACCAAAACATTAAACCCAACGAAATATATTTTTGTGAAATTAAAAACGACATTTCCATTCGAGATTTGAGAAAATTAATTTCGAAGTGGTTACATTATTTAATACTTACAAAAAACCGAGGTATATCACGGCGCAAAATGGAACCGTATTTTAATCACGATGTGGTTTATAGAAGCCTTTATAATTAAATATTGGCTGCCGGCTATTATTCCTTTATTACATCCAGGAATTAATTTTAGGAGAAATCCACGAGAGTTTTAGATGCCTATTGCTCGACTGAAATCCATTTATTTGAAGAGTCTTTGTCTGAAAGGATTGATTGAACTTATATTTTACTACCTCCTGATTCTTATTTAGAAGTCATTTAAAGGTTAGATTACTCGCTATTTAAAATAATATATCATTTGCTCACTATTATGTACGAATACATATCAACGAATGTTTTTAAGTGGCGAGTGGCGACCACGTTTAGGCATAAGGAGTACATGTCGCCCCCCTACCAGGTGGACCGATGGCCTGAAGAAGACAGCAAGAAACCGTTTCATTCAGAGGGCACAGGACCGGTTGAAGTGGCGCCATTTAGGGGAGGCATATGTGGACATCAAAAGACTGATGGATGGATGGATGGAATGTTTTTAAGGTGTTTTTATAAGATTGTTCGAAGATTAGCAAACATATCTCTACCGAACACGGTCATTCTATGTATGGAGTAAGCAAATTTATAGGAACAGCCTTCCTATTTGAAGAAAGGGATCTTCTCCAGAATTAAGATGGATGCCTTATATAAAAGTGAACCGGCTCTTCCACCGAAACACAGGAACTGCTTCACGCTATAATATGTGCGGTACCGCACCTTGGTTAAATCATACGTAGGTACTCGTTCAAATACCTTGCAAGTTTATATTTATTTAGACATCCAATAATTTAATTTGTTTCATAGCAAATATTACACACTATTTAATTTTGAAGTGAATAAAATAGCCTGTAGACTCTTAAATGAAACTGATTATTGATTTTATTTATTGTTTTAATTTTTCATATGAATTATGAGAAGTAAAAAGTATACCACCTAATTTCGCTGAAACTTAATTACATCTACATAAACAGGAGAGCACTGAAAATACTGGCCCGCGACTAAATTGCTAAATAAAACTAGGTAAATTGCTTTTGCATTGTTAAAACTGCGCTGTGTACAGTTGGAGTGAGTTTATCAACTCGTTACTCACGATTGTGCAACTAATGTTGACGTTATCGTTGCCTGTAACGGGTTGTTATGTAATCTTATGTTTCCATTTTCAATTAGATTACGTAAGAAATGACACGTGTAGTGTACCTTTTCGATGGTATATCCCTGCGTGATCTCGCGCAACTATTCATATTTTAGTTTTAAAATTTAAGCGATGTATTTTGTTCACATGGTTATTGTCTACGTCTACGTTTAAGTCTTTAAGTTCAAGTCTACGTTTTTTGGTTGTACGTTGAGTTTTATATGAGGTGTCCATCTTAAACATTGGGAGCAACAACGCATATGTTATTCTTGTAAACGCATATATAACTTCTTGAAAACTTGAAGGAACGCCATTTGTTTATGAAGTTACTTACAGGTGTCTTTGGGTAGCAGTAACCGCTTACTGTCAGGTGGATTGCAAGCTGGTGACTAGTTCAGCCGTAAAAAAAAATGTTAATGCAACTGACCCATAAGGGTAAATATGTGTGGCTGGCCTAAGGTAAGGCCTCAATTCTATTCTGGGTTAACTCCAGATATGCTTCGGCCGAAAGGAAAATAGACATACGCGCTGATATTCTTGTCGGATCTTCTCAGCCAGAGACAAAATATTGTAACTAATATATAATTTGTACGTGCATTTGAAGTCTTAAATAAATAGAAATTTCGTTTCATTTCGGTCGTTTCACTTTATATAAATGAAAAATGATGAATGCATTGAGATTCCAATTACTATTTACAATCCATAAAATTATTTTACTATAAATATCTTTCACCGAACATTTATATATTGTTAAGTATTCTCCGCAGTCTACAGATATATCTAAGTATGACCTAAATTACCGTTATTTGAGGTCCAGGTAATTGAGTACTAAGTTTGCCTTGTAACCTAAATCGTTCTTCCTATCTCAAATGGGGCATTCACTAAGAATTATGATGATAATTTATCACTCGGAATACTACATATAGGTTAGCAGGTCACACTCTACAAGCCTATTACTGCTTAATCCAATGATTATGTCTATTTTAGATAATCTTAACTTCGTTAAGATGTGGCCTGCCTCATTTATATATGACTAGTTGACCCGGCGAAATTCGTTCCGCCTAAAAGTTAAACATTTAAAATTATTGTTCCTCCACTATTTTATATTATGTATTATACATAAAAACCTTCCTCTTAAATCACCCTATTCATTAAAAAAACTGCATTAAGATTCGTAAGGTAGTTTTAAAGATCTAAGCATACATAGGGACAGACAGCGAGAAGCGACATTGTTTTATACTATGTAGTGAAGCGATCATTTAAGTTCTCGCGAGTAATGCATCTGTGACTTTAGATAGAATTCCTATTCTACTTGAAGTTGCTCAAAAATGTCCATGGGTGGCATTGACCACTTACCATCTAGTTTCACGTTCCACGCAAATATTTCGTAGATCAGAACTATACTAAAAGTCGTGGGTTATTTAACCAAAGAATCAGTAGCAAAGGAAGTTTAATCAAAGATAGGGTATAGTTACCCTTTGCAGAGTAATAAACGAAGCTTGTCAAGATTAGAGTACATGAATTATGAACATGAGCAGAATAATCTATAAATTTATTGGGTGAACTTAAATATTAAGGTTGTCTGTCAAAATTATTCAAGAAATTAATATCTGGAGTCATTTGCACTAATTAACACATGAATATGAATGACTTAGGCATCGCTGTGTTCTGTAAGTTTAGCTCATACAAGCCTAAAAGCCTTTCAATACGATGTTGAATTAATAAGTAGCAGATAACGCCACGTGTTCAGACGCTACTCCGAAATTAGCTCCATTATGCTCTTAGAAATGTAATTATTCTTAAATCAAAATTGTCTTTAGATCTATTCGACTACTTGCTGATGCCAAGAACCTTTTAATGTTCTTCATGTACTCTATTTTTTAAAACTTAAATGTTCTGTGTTTTAACTCATTTTGAACAAAAGCGTTAAAGTATAGCCGATAGGTATTTGCATTTGTGTGTATGCATTTACATACAGATCTAGGTAAAGTAGCAAAATATTTTAAACTTGCAAATAAATATTATACGAGTGCGCATAGTTACACACATAAAGGTTTATACGTATTATAAAATTAAGTATAATACGCATAAAATAATATTTCATATTATATTTTGTCCATAAATGTCTATTTCGTTTTCTCGTGATAAGAAAAATAAAAACAAGAAAGCTATTACTCATAAGTAAGTTCGTTTCATAATTACGAAATAGGAAATACATAATTAATAAGTTCTTTAAAACAACGTCTTTTATCTCCATTACGACTTAGCCTTTAATATTTTTTTTCTTATTAAAACATTTATGAATTTGAAAAAAAATATTTTGACAACCCGCGTGGCGGAGCGGTTACCATACCGGTCCCGGGTTCGATTCCCGACCAGACAGGTATCTGAATGATGAGTTTAGATTTATGTTCTGGGTCAGGGTGTTTGTGTATTCGTCTTGAGTGTGTCCATGGTATCCACGACACAGGAGAAAATCATAGTGTGGGGCTATGAGTGTAGAAAGCGTGTATTTTATTTCTTACTAAGTTTTTGCAACCTTCTATATACGAGTACGAAACCCTCCAGGGGGTTTCGGTCTATACATTTGCAGGATTGGCAATTCCACGTATTATTAATTTAATCTATTTTCTGATGATGAAAGGTAAAAATAAATATTGAGCTTTAATTACCTTTTGTTTGATTTGCAAACAGACTAGACCTAGTCTAACGTTGATTAATATTAGCTTTGGCCCATCAGAGTCCCTTTATTAAGCGTTAAGGTGTTGTATTATTTAGAACTTGGGTAGGGTCCAAGTTTCGCCAAGTTCTGTTTCGAAGCAATGATTCCCAATCCAGTTTGTTAGTTTAGGACTAACATTATATAGAGGAGGTATCGGGTTTTGGGTAAGTTTGTAACGAGGCGACCTAATTTGCTTGTAGCCGATGTTACGGCTATCTAAGTAGCTAAACTCTTGATTATGCACCAGGTTGTGGTCTATATATTAGAAATAAAATGCGTATCACAGTACTATTGGGTATTTCACCAAAATTTACGTATAATTTACAACAATACAAGTCACAGTACACGTTTTTTAGTTAAACTTGTACATAAATTCTGGGTGAATATAATGATGTCATTACTAAAACAGAAAGAAAAAATTGCGTTCTGGCCGTGAGATTTTTGATTTTATAATACTTTTGTTTCAATGTTTATTGCGTTAAGAGTAAACTAAAGCGAATAAAAGTAATGATTTCAGAACTGTTTATTTTTTATTATTCATTTTCATTGTGAAACCCATACATGACGACATAGAGGCGACATATTCAGATGGTGGGAGCTTAAGCCGGCCCACCACAACCGGTTACCCTCGTAGCATAGGACTCCCCAATGTAGCATTCTATACTCGTCCCTGTAGCCTCGGGGTCAGAATAGGGCTACGGTATCTCCTGCCTGTCGTAAGAGGCGACTAAAAGGGGCTTCAGGGGTTGCAGACGGCTAGAGTGGGAGATCGAACCGTTCGGTCAGGCAATCCCGGGAAGGACGGCGGTATGTGTGGTCGCATACCGTCGTAAAGACTAGACGGAGCGGTGGGCCCAGCCGCCCATATGGGAGGAGCCCGATGGGGCAGCGTGCTCGGAGGATTCCGGTTGAAGTCGTTTCGAGATCCCGGAGTCCTCCTTTTCAGCGCCAAGGACGGTCACCGGGGGGGTTTTAGTGCGGTAAAAATCCCACATAACCCTGCGTCGCTCCCACGGCGTCGGGTACCTTTGGAAGGTTTCCTCGAAAACAAAAAAAAAAGCATTCTATACTATGTTAAAGATAAAGATATCCTTCACGCCCTTAAAACTTGAACAGAGAAGCACAAGCGCTGCTTGGAAAAAAAGTTCTATTCTTTCTATTTCCGTCGTTTCACATTTTGTTAGGTCTGCAGTGTTTTTGAACTAACAAGCCATCCTTGAAGCTGTGCTAAGTTAAGACCGAAGTACTTTACGATTCCGCGGTCAAACCCTCTAAATAAGTGCCATGTTAGGCCGTGTATGACAGAAAGCGAGAAGCGATTTGGAATCATCGCTACATAACCAAACTAGAATAAAAATAAATTTCTAAGCGACATATGATATATAAAATATTGTAATAACATAATAAATTATTTATCAGTTACATGATTAAAATAGATAAGTATAAAGATCTTTATTTCTCATAAAAACCATTATTGCGACTTACATGAGAACAGTATCTTATAATTATGTACAAAAAATAATTATTATCCCGGTGCGGGTAAATAAAAAAATAAGGTTGACGGGTTATGGTTAAGATGCGAATTCACATTTGCTTGGGTTGGGGTCTAAGTTAGAAACTTAGGGTTTTATATTAAATTTAATTTATTATTGATTTACAATATGTATCGTCATTGGAAATATGTTCACGTAACCTGCTCTTAAAAATGCTTAGTGAAGTCGCATCTCTTAAAGTTTTAGGAAGTTTGTTATACAATTGTGCTCCTACAAAAGTTACACACCTATTTCTAGCGTGAAGAAGTTCTTGCGTTTCGTTTTAATATAGTTGCTGGCAAATTCTTATATGAAGCGACCATCTAAGTCCTCGGGAGTAGCAACGCATGTGTAATTGACTTTAGATAACTTCATGTTCTATAATTATGAAGTTGCTTACAAATCGTGCATATCTGAACAGCATCTTTCCTAATTGATCATCAATTTTTAAATTTGGGGGAACACATTTATTTTTAACTTTATTTTTTGCTAGGTCACTTAATAAGTTTTTTTGACACATTTTTTTGACTTGTTTGTGTATTTAATAAACTCTGTATAGTAGTACCTATCTTAAGCGTTTTTTATTGTTTCTGCCAGATTATTCCGATTGTTCAGAAATTGTGTTTTGAGTTTTTCATCTTGTGCATGGATAACATAGATCAGTTTTAAATAGCTTAATATTTATTCTATGTTTGTATCTAACGATAACGCTGACGGGCCACCTAATGAAAAGTAGTCACCGTCGCCTACGGATATTTGTAACACCAGAGCCGTCACCAATGTCTCGATAGCTTTAAATAAATAATTAAAATATTCATTTTATTATAGGTATTTAAATACTAACTGAAATAAGTAACTAATACTTAAATGATTATATAATAATGTATATAACTAGTACTTAAATGATTGTAAATAATATGAATAAGCGTTGGTTGAATTTAATGTTACTTTTTTAAGAGTATTTTTTATGTTTACTTACTAAAGCTCACTCGCTAGTCATTAACCGTGAAGCAAGTGTACTATAAACCTACTTGTCGTTTCTTGTTAAATTATCCAAGAAATTGTCGTAAGCCCAATTGAACGAAATTTACGTGAATTTGTTACGTTTCGTATCTTTTACTTTAAACAGAAAAAATAAACGAAAAACTACAACTTCATTTTATTTTTAGCAAAATAAGATATATTTCCAGGAAATTATTATATAGTCTACTAGTTAATATTTTCTTGGAAATTTATTTGTAAAGTTTTTAATATTCGAGTCGACTTAATAATATCTGCTTGATTTCTAATAAATAGCTTCTACTAAATATTATAAATATGTACTTACTATATATTTCAGATTAATGTACTTACAGAAATTTTAGTAATTATTAAAATAATAATAATAACTACTGAAAATAATTAATCAATGCACAAGAACTACATACATTTAATACGTTCACATCTTCGTAGGAGAGTTCTCAGAGCTAAATAAACAAAGATACGAGAATCCAGTTATTTCTAAAGAAAATCCCCGAGACTGTCGTGATTGTTAGCATTATAATAACTTACTAACTAAACGGACTAATGTAGTGTAGCTAAGTGGCCGGAGTTGGCGAGTGCCATTAATTAGTTCTAGTGCCCATCGCAGGAGATGATCTTCGCAAAGTACCGACGTTGTGTCGAAGTGTCGCTGCAAAGTACTGAATTCATGTAACGTGACTATTACTACTTTAATCTTGTAAGTAAAGAGTTTGGCTAATTAATTGGGAGTGTGTAAAGTTTTGTACTTGTTATAAAATAAACATTAGAAGCAAGTATTAAGCATTTACATTTGGGCATTAATTATTTGTTTGTCATCTTGTTAGCAGGGTTTACTTACTTACTATACAAGGTTCACACCCTCCTAATCCTTCTCTACATTAACTATAACCGTGCGTAATTTCATACTCCGCCGTCTGCGGTAAGTATCTTAAAAATGGATCACAAGTTTTTGCTTCACGTATTAATACAGAGATTACGTTAGTTATCGTTAATACTATTGCAGCAGGCTTTCTTTGATCTATAATCTGTTGTTAATTGAAACTTACACATTCACCCGTGAATCACTTGTTAAGCGATAACAATAGTTAGCAAAGTGGAGTCGTTGCCTTCAAATAGGCCCAAAACTCTCACGATCTCTCTGACGATCAAGTTTATTAACTCAAAGCGGATCACTCTAGCAAGCTAACTAGAACCAGCCTGTAATTAAACGAACAAGTTCAAATTATGCTCTGTAGGCCTAGCATGCTTGACTATCGTAATAGATTTACTATTAGTTCTATAAAAAATAACAACATTTCTTTTCCAAATTTTAAAAATTCATTAAACTATGAAATTTCCAAGTAATATGAAATAAAATTCTAAGATTCTGAACCTAATGTAGGTTAATAATAGCATATATATTATATACTATCCACTAATGATATTTAAGTACTTTCATTAATGAAAAATCATATAAAAACAATAAAGTAAACATATACTACACACACAATTCCTAACAATTTATACATGGTATGACAAATATTAATCTTGTTATCGATAATACTGTAACCTAAGTGAAAAATAAAGAAAAAAATGGTTTATGGTGTCGTATATCAATTACGAAATATTCAAAATCATGTTCCTATGAACTTAATATATTTAACGATAACGTTACATTTTCGTTTGTTAGCGCCACACGCTTGTCCTTCAGGTGGGATGGGAACTTAGCGTAGATTCAATGGAAATTGGAATGATTATCTTACTACCACGGCATCCAACTTTTAGTTAAACAAAGGACTTTCTGCGGCTTGCATAACTATTATATTAAGATCTGTCTTTAATCTTGTGTCTTAAAGTTCATTGAGGGTTGAAAACGGATGGATAGTTGATCAGTATTATGAAGTTTTTTTTTCAAAGGTGTTGTATAGTAATATTAATAATATTTACTTATTTTAAACCCGGGATCGATATGAAGATGTTTGTAGGTAAGTCTGTTTTCAAATCTGTTTTGGATTATAATCAACACTTGATTTTGTATCAATGGAACCAAATATTTTTGATTTCAATATGTTTGTTATTGTTCAACGTTCAAACAAAAACTTTAATTTAATTTGTAGCTTCTTATATACTGTCATTTTCTGGACTATCTAGTTCATATGTTAATATTACGGTGGAATGAGTACCTACCATTCAGAGAGATTTCCGAGTTTAATACTTACAATAATATTGATATTTTAAAAATCAATATTTTAGACTAAAATTGTCTACATAATTGGCTTTTAAATTCATTCAGTTCTTTTTATAAAAATTGGTATCATTCCTGTCTTTCTTTTTTTTTCCATAATGTCAAATAATCCGTTTTTTAAACTAAAACTTAGATAAAGTGCCTGTCATTTTAAAATTGATAGAACTATTTGTGATTCGATTCCGAAAGCACCATTGTAATACTCCACGAACTACGAGCGATGTGGCCGGCAATGGGCCGACCACATCGCTCGTAGGAAGAAAGGTTGTCCCCCTACCAAGTGGACCGATGACCTGAAGAAGACAGCAGGAAACCGTTGGATTCAGAGGGCACAGGACCGGTTGGAGTGGCGCCTAGGTACGGACAGCGTAAAGCGTTTTTTATTTTTATTTTTATTTTGATTAGTAATGTTCCCTGAAGCTATTATATTTAACATTCATATAGAATGTAAAAATTAAAATAAATTGAAAGGTAACATTCATAAAAAGCATTGCCGCCAGACCATAAAAAAGTTTTTATTAACCACAGAGATAGTGTATATAGTGTAGAAATGATATAAATCACATAAAACCAATTACTTTAATATGAAAATGGTATCATAGATTAGTTGTAATCGTTTTCAGTTAAATATTTACAAAATAATATAGTAGTAAATCATGTAATCTGAAAGTTGTTTTCTTTAATACTTTTTTGGCTCTGGCGCAAACTTGCATTTTAGTAATACAACAAGATGGCATGGAATTGTGTGAACATATATAATAATCAGTAAGATTCTATATTGCTTACATTGTTATTATCAATTTCCATTCCGTCATCAACTATAGAAATTTCAAAGCTTCCATTCCTTTGATGCACAAAGATAAAGCTCATTAAAATATTAACTTGTTTGTTTCGACGCTACGAAGCGTGTGCACGAATTTAAGTGGATTATATTCTAATCCAAACTCAGTCAAGTTTTCGCGGTTTACAGTACTTACCAGTTTATTGTTTGTTTAAGTAATTAATCCATTGATTTAACGTAAAAAGGTACCGGAGCGTGTAAAATCATTTTTTTTTACAAATTTTCCACGACTGCATCAGAGAGAAGGTAAAGAAACGCAACAGGTTTATTTTCAGAAATAAATGACCCACGTGGCTGTGCGGTTACGATACAGGTCTGACACGCAATGGGTTCCAGGTTCGATTCCTGGCCAGACAGGTATCTGAATGATGAGTTTAGATCTTTGTTTTGGGTCTTGGTGTTTGTGTATTTGTCTTTGTGTGTATCTATGGCACACACGACACAGAAGAAAACCCTCTGTGTGGCTATGTGTGTAGAAAGCGTTTTAAGATAAAAAAATTAGATATTACAACAATGTTAACGATCCACTTTATCTGTGTTTACCATTACGTATAGAATATCACGGATTTAATCTTCGGTCAGGCTTTTCAAATATTGAATCAAGTAAATTAACTGAGTACTGGGTTTAGATGTTTCCAGAGTAATTGTCATACGATCACGATATTTACAATCAAGGGAATCTTCAAAGAACACTCATTTATGAAGATAAGATAAAATTATATTAATTTTCACAGTACAATGATCGGGTTATGAAGCTTTGAAGTAACCGCAAAAGGCAGAACCGAATTTAATATGCAATTTAATAACCAAATACGAAGCAACTTAGTAAATTTTACTCAAAGGCATTGTAATTTTCCATCTTTAGCTTAAAAGCCTAAGTCTTGAGGCGTAACATCATAATATTTTAAGGTCAAATGAATAACAACTGGACATAGACGCTTGCACTGTCTGAATTTATTAATATTCATATCAAGATATTCTTGGAATGACTATCGTTTAATTTTAAATAAAGTAGCTGTAATTTAAATAGATCTTCACAAATTGATGTATATATTTTAATATTAAATTATTCAAGGATGATAGGACGTTTTAAGGTGTGCTGTACAGCGGTATGTGTAGCTGCATATCGTCGTAGATACCGTGAGGTGCAAGGAGACAGTTACACATCCTCTAAATAAGCCCGCGAAGGGCACCGGTGTGCCCCAACCGGTGCGTTCCATTGAAGATCCCGAAGTCCTCTTTATAGTGCCGAGGACGGCCACCGCGGAGGTTTTAGTGCGGTAAAAATCGCACATAACTCTGCGTTGCTCCTAGGAGCGACCTGGGAGCGAAGGAGAAAACTTTTGAAGGTTCTCCCTTTGAGAACAAAAAAGGGGGTACCACCGTATCTGTGGCTAACGTTACAATCTGCTAAGATTCTAATGTTGACTATTACAGGCGTCCTTGGTCACCAGCAGTCACTTTCCATCAATTGGACCGCAAGCTCCTTTGCTTCTTCTATATAATAAAAAATATGTAAATTATAATTATGACATTTTTCTGCAATATTTTACCTTAAAAAATATAAAAATATATACTCCTGGATCATGTTATATGTACTTGTCATCGACAGAACAGTACCTATAATTAAATGTTACAAAATATAGTATAATAATATGTAAGTCCTCCTAACTTTTCAATTCGAAATAACTTGTGTGCTCAAGAAATTGTATTACAATAAAGATTTCTGAAACGTAAATAAGAAGCGTCTTCACATGAAAATTTCAGGGAATAATATCACAAAATAATTTGATCCGTCGGCGTCCTCCGAAACCTTCATTTCATTACGTTAAGAGGTATTAAAGAAAATTATTTACCACTCCACCTCACCTCGACGAGTGCCAACAATTTGCATAAATTACGGAACTCTACCGCCATCTCTCGAACAGAAATTCTGATGATATTCAATTTAATAAAACTTAAGTTTGCCATGGAAGTGGATTCTAGATGTCTCACTTATTGAATTTACAGTAATACTCTCGCAGGATATAGATAATAAACCTTCTTTGATAGGTAATCTTATTTGCTGCACTGGCGGGTCCAAGTATGTATGTGCGTGGTGGGAGGGGGCGGGGTTATTAGATCATTGGCTCAATTTCTCCTATTATAAAAAGCGACGAATAGAAATAAAAATCCTCTATCTGCCGGCGGGCAACAGTTTGCTTCTGCACCAAATAAAAAAAAATGTGATAAAATTTTGTATTGACTAAACTCCTAATGTTCAAAATGACCTTAAATTAATAAAATATATTGATCACCAGTTAAAATGCATACACGCATTGATCGTTTATATAAAAATGTTACTTTAATTTTGAACTTCGTTCAATGTATGTTCGGAGATACTAATTTCTTATATTATACATAGATGTAACAAATGAGCAACCATTTCACTTTAAAATAATTATCTGCATATCTACTCACCTTCGTGATAATAATAAATAACCACGGAACCAAAGAACATGGAACATGTGTTCATTATAGGTAAATACATTTGTGTGTGGTACGTTCGTCTTATTCCTCTCATGTACTAATGAGATTTTCAAGAGACTACGTGAATGTCAATCTAAAGTAACTTAGGAAAAGGAAAAAGCGAGGAAGCAACCAAGCCTCTTCGAAAAGCTTGAAGTTTCAGAAAAGGGAAGGAAAGAAGTATATAAGTATATAAGACGAAGTATCTAAAATCTTAGTTATAAGTTCAACCTACTTTTTTATCTAACTAAAGTAGCATACGAGCATGCAGTCCACCTGGTAAGTGGTCACTGTCGCTCATGGACATCTGTAATCAACTTCATACAGAACATGGGTTCCATCTAAAGTCAATCACAGATGCGTTGCTACTCCCGAGGTCTATGTAAAACACCCTTTCATCGTGCTATCGTGATTTTATCGATGAAGTACCTATACTTAGTTTATTTATTTAAGCGCTGTTAAATGTATTTATAGACGTTACTACATCTGAAGTGACTAAAAGTTAAATTGAATTATTATTATTATTATTGTGTTACTTAATAATTTGTACATTTGAAATTTACTTAACATTTTGAATACCTCGTACTTATCTCAATAATAATTATAGTTATCTTTGTACAAAATGATTTTGATCCTATTATATGCCGGTACTCACAAATGTAACAATTTTATTTATCAAATTCATTCTTAAACTTGAACTTAAAATTTTGTGAAATCAACAAATACTTTTCTTGTTTTCACTCTCGTTTGTTCAATTTTAGATCGTAATAGAAGAATGAACGGGATCTTAACTTTCAATAACGGACAAAAGGAATGTCTCAGCATTACGATTCATCTTTTTATAAAATCCAACATTGTTTGAAGTTATTTGTGTATTTAAATCTACGTTGGAAAATGTTAACTTTTTGTTTTGTATTTCAAATTTCGGCTTAATCTAAAATTACGGTTTTAATTGGTTTCTGTATTAATGAACGGAACTAATTCATATGTACACAATAAACGAATTCATGGCCACCTCCTTGGAGATTTGTATATACAGCTGAATTAAAAATTATGATGATGAATATTTATCGCTGTATGTGAACACTTACCTTATAATTTATAATTTCCAATCTACTTAAGATTGGGAATTATAAAGTATAAAAATAAAAATAAAATAAAATTCTCTTATTTCGGGCAATTAAAGACCCATTTGTGGTTATATTTTACGATTGTTTTTAATAAGCAATACAATTGTTTATGATTATG